>CM065680.1:74580119-74599774 GCA_017654935.2 Phymorhynchus buccinoides | reverse complement strand
AGAGGCTAGGGATAGCATCAGCATACGGTTGTTGTCATTAAACTGATAAGAGAATAAGAATAGGCTAAGATGATAGGGTTAGGATCAGCTTAGGGTTGTTGTTATTAAACTGAAAGAAACTTGCCTTTGAGATCGAGAATAATAAACATGAAGGGGATAAGGAAAGGAGGACCAGCCTATAGGGGTATTGTCATTGAACTGAAAGAAACCAGACTTTGAGATCGAGAGTCGTAAACACGAAGGGGATAGGGTTAGGATCAGCCTAGGGTTATTGTCGTGAAACTGAAAAGAACCAGACTTTAAGATCGAGAGTCGCAATCATAAAGATGATAACCTCAGCTTAAGACTGTTGTTATGAAACTGAAAGAGAACCAGACTTTGACATTGAGAGTCGAAAAACACGAAGAGGATAGGGTTAGGATCAACCTGAGGCTGTTGTCATGAAACTGAAAGAAACGAGACTTTTGAGATAGAGAGTCATAAACACGAAGAGGGTAGGGTTAGGATCAGCCTAGGGTTGTTGTCATGAAATTGAAAAGAACCAGACTTTAAGATCGAGTCGTAGACACAGATGATAGGGATAGGATCAACCTAGGGTTATTGTTATGAAACTGAAATAAACCAGACTTTAAAGTTAAGAGTCATACACATGAAAAGAATAGAGCATCATGGTTAAGATCAGCCTAGGGTTAAAAAGAACACAAAGAGAGAGAGAGAGAGAGAGAGAGAGAGAGAGAGAGAGAGAGAGAGAGAGAGAGAGAGAGAGAGAGAGAGAGAGAGAGAGAGAGAGAGAGAGAGAGTAACTAATGTCCCACATGAGAGTAGCGAGTAACAACAGAACCCATACTGATTTAAACTTTCTGCCTTCCTAGAAACAATAACAACAAGTAACAAAAAAACCATTAATATCGTCTAATGCAGCCAATTGTCTTTATTATCTAATAATACTTGAGATAATTCGACAGTCCTAAGCCTGTACAGTCAAATCTCTTTTTTTAATATGAAATATCTCAACCCTCATAAATCCCTCTATTTTAAAAGCTCTTTACATTATTTCTAAGGACTGATAAAATATGTCCCACCGTATATCCACACAAACTGAAACACACATACACACACTAGGCCGTAGGCTTATTTTTCCGTCATAAAACCACCTCATTTATCAGTCATTCACTTAATAACCGCTAAGTATGGCTGTATTCCGTGCCAAAGTCAGCCAGCGATGAATAACAATTATACTTGTATGTCGCTACGTTCCACTACGAATATATACACACACTAAAAAACAACCCCAGAAACAATCAAAAACAATCATGCACACACAAAACAGCAGTCAATATTATTCTTCCATTATGCTTTAAATCACAAATAACCAAAAAAATATATATACCTGTTACTGTCCGATCCATTCAAACCAGTTTATTCATCATATCATACACACACACACGGATAAACAATGCCTATCTTTTTCTGTCGCGTATAGTGTAGCATTCGAAATGTCAAACCCGTTATTACCAGTAGAACGCTTATCCCTCATTATTTTGTCATTAACTCACATAATAAGTGTCGGTTTTATAAAAGGTCAGTCGTTTCAGTATGCATACAGAATGGCTTATTCTCTTTTCGCAATGGAAGGTGAAATTAACGCAAGGTATCGATCTTTAACTGACCCTTTCTTACTTCGTACTGACCCTTTCTTACGTCTTCATCTTGACCTATCTTCTTATGGTCCATACAAGGTATCGATCTTTAACTGACCCTTTCTTACGTCTTCATCTTGACCTATCTTCTTATGGTCAATACAAGGTATCGATCTTTAACTGACCCTTTCTTACTTCGCACTGACCCCTTCTTACGCCTTGATCTTGACCCGTCTTGACCTCGAATTATGAATATTAATGAGATTAAGAATTAATGAGTATCCTTATGTTCCTTCAATTGCTAACAATGATGACGATACTTCCCCTACTATACTACTGTCGACTTATACTCTTTGTGTGTGTGTTCGTGCGTGCATGCGCGTGTATGTGTAGGGGGTAGGTAGGTAGGTGTGTGTGAGTGTGTGTGTGTGTACATGCATAAGTGTGTGTGCCTGTAAGAGAGAGTGACAAAGAGAGAGAGAGAGAGAGAATACGAATACGAATACGAATTTTTTATTGAGGGTAAAAAGGATAAGCTACAATAGCTTCTTTACACCTTACACTCTCACTCACACATTCATACCATGCATCAATCAAATAAAATTTGAAATAAAACAATCAGGGGAAAAAAACAAAAGTCAGGAAGTCGACTTATCCGTTTGACGTTTAGAAAAAATATCGTCGACATAGACGAACGTCGAGTTATACGTTGTCGAGAATCCGTTGTTATTAAAGTCTATTAAAGAGCACTTTTGGCTGAGAAATGATAAATCCGTCGACTTACGCAAAAGTCGACTTAAGAGTTGTTGACTTAAAAGAATTATGCTGTATTCAAGTCAGGAGTTGAAAGCTTCGTGAACCGAAAGCAAAACTTCATTTTCCGTTCCGCTTCTGATGAAACTGAACACAATAAGATAATTAGGCTATCTTGATGTAATTACTTGTCAGTGCTTGGCACTGAGGTCGCTTGCTAGTTCAGGCAATCTAACTTTAAAATCACCTGAACCAAAACCAAACTGCAAGAAAATATTTTACTTTAGAAATTGAATGCATTGCTATAGACAAAGACTCTCAAAAGAATCTAGACACTTATTTTTTAAAATGCGACTTTGAGACGCATTTTACTTTTACCACTCTAAATGACCCCTGAGATAATGGCGTCATTTTGATGCCATTCACTTTGTGCATGGCACAAGTCTGATATCTTTTTTTTTAACAGAAGTTGGATAGAGTATGTTGTTTTATGGGGGGGGGGGTTGTTATACAAAATCAACTCAAGGTCAAATGTACTTCAAGGTCAAGGTCAAACGCAAAGGAAACCGTGGAATTGGGTCAAATAGAAAGTATTACCTGCGGTCATGAATTCAGAAGAAAAAAAGAAACATTAAGCAATGTATCGTATTTTGGTATTTTGTATTATACATGTCAGGGAGTCTTGTCTCTGTGAAATCCATGCTGCTTGACCCGGAGAGCGCGTTACTGCAAGTGCAGCGCCTACCAGTTTGGGTTGATAAAAGGAGTAAGGAGAGCATTGCGTTAAAGGGTGGGGTGAGAGGAGGTTGGTTCACCCTTGCCATGTTGATTAGTAAACGACATAAAACTAGCAATAGAAAGTACTGCCACAGTGCAACGCTGGAAGAACAATTAAAGAATGTTACAAATTATTGACCCTTTCATCGCTTGTGTCGCCGCTTGGCACCATATCAATTTATCTTGAACCCATCACAATATTTACGCAGGCTACATTCGTACACTGCAACAGAACAATGCATTTATTTTCTCTTATGCACATGCATTCTTTGCATAGTTCATTAACATTATCATATAATAGCAGTACGTCATACTCACAGAGGCTTCCATCTGAATGTTGCGCCATCAGTACTTCTCACTCTGCACATAATTTGAACATGACACTGTCCGCATGCTGGTGAGCAATTCAAGCCATGTTTTCTGCAGGAACATCTCTTTGTGTCACAGTCACACTTACAGTTGCATCTCATGATACTGAGAAGATTTGAAGGAGCAGGAGGCAAGTCCGAAGTGCATGGAATCATCTGGCTGCCGAGAATCTTCCACCCCCATTGTTCTGGAACAAGGCTGTCATTGCCAATCCACTGCTGTACCTGAAGATACACACGCATCCTGTGGTACTTTGCAGCAGATGAGGTTGGGGGCAGCGACTGAACTTGTAGGAATGTTGTCCCTGTTGCCACTTTTGAGCAGAAAGTTGTGTACTGAAGACAGTCAAGGCTTGTTGCACCTTCACCTTCATATAAACATAACAGCATTTCTTCACCAGTTGCAACAACATTCTCCATCTTGGTGTCCTCCATCGAGAATGACTCTGCCAATCGACGCATATGTCCAGATTTGAGGAACTTCTGGTAGCCTGTCCTTTTGCCAATTCCAAAAGCTCTAGATGTAGTATCACAACCTGTGATTGCATTGATGACAGGTAGCAGATGACACAAGTTGCCAAGGGAACTCTGCACTTGTTTGATGCTCCAAAACTTCAATGGTTTTCTAGTTTGCTGCAAAAAGACACCCTTTTGATCTCCTTTGACATGGTAGACTAAAAGGACAAGAATGTCAGTATCATCAGCAACAACCACAGTTTCTTTGTTCTTGGAGCTTTCCAGTGCTTTAGCTACAATCATACAGTCAGCATCTCCTTCACAGCAGACTGCTCCACATCCCTTCTTTTGCAGCTTACAACACAACAAGTCAATGAAACGTTGCTTGTTTTTGGGATTGGACAGAAACAAGTCCTTCCGGATCTGTAGGGTCATGTCTGGAGTGAATTGGATCTCAGTTGATGACTTCCCCATTGATCTGCGCAGATGTGTGACATCCTTTGTGTTTGGGCCACTTTCATAGCCATCAAAGACCACCACAGGATATTTGTACTTCTGTTGAACATGCTTCACATACGTTTCAGCGATAGCAGAGTATGTGGAGCCACGTGACCAGGGGATTTTTTGAAGAAGTGCCCCTCCATCCACTACAGACTGCACATCATCAGGAGGTCGAATGTCTGGCATGTTCTTGGAGACTATTTTCCAGATTTCATCAGCAAGTTCAGCCTTATTTCCTGTGACGAGGTAATGGGTTAAAAGGCTATTTTCCAGATTTCATCAGCAAGTTCAGCCTTGTTTCCTGTGACGAGGTAATGGGTTAAAAGGCTAAGCCTCTAGGGAAGACTTTTAGTGTGTTAAATTTTCAAGTAGAAAATTTGCCTTTAACCCACTTCTCTAGGGTATGGGAGATGAGCAACTTTCCCGGCCCCTTTTCATCTAATAAATTTATATTTGTGCCCGGGTTCTGGCTCGTATGGTTGTAAGAAATACAAGTGGTTGAATTGCTCTAAATGGCAGACAGATAGAAGTAGGGTTTTACATGAAATTACAAGTCTCCCACTCTCATCAGTCTGACCAAAGTTTTCAGGATTATTTGACACTTGTATTTAATTTACTCCCAAAATCTGCATAAGATTATGCAGCAATAATAATAAAGCAGCTCAATGGTGCCAAAACAAAATATGAATAAAAAACAACAATGGAATCCGAAAGGATTTACAAGAATTTTGTCTTTCTATAAGGTTAGCCCCAAGCAGGAAGGGTCTTCATTGTCCGGAGGAAAGTTCAAATGATTGGCACGGTCCAGGGGTCTTAGCTGTTGTCAAGTTCCTCAGTAGTGATCGACGAATGCTGGGTTGGCTTGGCTTGCTCGTCAGATGAGAGTAGCTACCAGTCGTTCCGGTTACGGCTTCGCGGGTGGCACGATGGCACGGGTCAGGGCTTGAAGTCCACCCTCGCCAGGATTCTTGGTGCGGTCCGTCTTGGCGGCGTTCCCGTCTTGGTGCTTCCGTGAGTCCGGGATGATCGGTCCGGCCCACGATGCCCTGCTGATAGTCACAGGAGAAGGTGGATGTAGGTCTCTATGGTTTAGAGACAAGGGGCTTCAGTCGGCAGGAATTAGTGAATCCCAACCGGCTAGAAGGCTTCCCTTGTACAATAGCACTATGTACTTAATAAATAAACTGAATTTCAGTTAACAAACTGAGATCAGTAAAACATAAAAGGTGATCAAGCCAACATCACTCTCCATCCAACACCTGGAAAGGAATGGTATCATAAAGTGCAAGATTGCGGACCATAGGTTTCCTACTAAAAATAGACAAAAGGGTTAGTAGGCATAAAATCCGGTTCTGGTACCAAAAGTGTTAAAGTCAAAAACACACACACACAAAAAATAATCAGTGCACATAAATAGAACAGAATGTTTACCACTTCTTTTCAATAACATCTCTATCTACTCCTTATTCATCATTGAACCTAGGATCTAGATCAAAACTAGGATCAAACAAAACCAAATCTCAACCACCAGCCATCAATAATACTCACTAGTTGGGCTTATAAAGACTGGCTGGGAGAGGGGTTGAGTCTGCAATGTTGCTCCAGCTAGGTTTCAGCGTCTTGTGTGAAAACTTTTTCTCACTACTCCAATTATAGCCTTCACTTTCAAACAATGAAAGCCTGTGGTTGGTTTATAGCAGTTGACACGTCACAAGATGATGCTATAATTTTATGCATACTAGTACCGAATAATCACGCGCCGGTTACATTGTTATCATGTCATTCCTATCCTTCTCGTGCTCGGAAGGGAAGATCGTCTTCAAAGGACACCGACTGTTGCTATCACTTTCTCGTGATGGGGAACGGAGATAAGGGGTGGGGGGGGGGGGGGGGGGATAAAGGGAGATAACCTCTGTAGGTGGTACATGCTGACAGGGGAGGTAAATCGGAACTTCAAAGAGACAAATGCCTTAATCGGCGTTCGTTTGATGGTGGATGGCAATTAAAGTGGCGGACCGGACCTCGCCGCGCCCGGACACAGAGAAATGAAAAGGAGAGGGGGGGGGGGTGTGTGTATAAGATAAAGAAAGTGGGTCGCACGGGACACTTACGTCACATTTCCTTGTCGAAGAAGAATGGCAGATTCAAACAGAGCTGGTGGGTAACTGGCCAGCTCGTACCTGAAGATTTCACTCTTGTCATGATATATATTGCCAGCAGCTGACACAAGGCGCTGAAACAAAAGATGAGGGTCAACAGCCACAACATCCCCATCTATCTTGAGTGCGTTTTTGGAGTCCATCGTGACAACCTGATCTGATCTTTTGAACGTATACTCTCTTGGTTTTTGGCCTTCCATCTTCTTCAAGATTGTGTGCCCTCTTTACTTTGCCTTGTGTACATTGACTTCAGTTTTGGCAACAGTACCTGTAGCAATGTTCTTCAGAACAGGACATTGGTGTTGGTGTATTTTTTCCTGCAATCTATGTGCACCTTTTGCCCAACGAAGGCAGTGATGGTATCATCGCATTTGATGCCTTGCGTCATTCACACCTGTCAGATTAATACATGTGATTATTATGGGGCTCCGTCTTTGCCTCTTAATCTATCTTTGTCTACCCTCACCCCCAACTTTGTCTTCTCTTTCATTTTTCCACCCCCTCCCCATTCTAAAATGTCTAGTTCTCTATATAAATACTAAATAAATTACTATTACATTTGGTTTTTTTTGGGGGGGTTTGCATATCGATGCCAAATATCTGACATACACACGAAAACACACATACACACACGCGTGTGTATGCACACATGAATGCATACACACAAGCTCCAAACGTACACATCCACCGTCTGATTATTAATATTACTAGCAATCGCCCCGTGGCAGTTAATTCACGTGGCAGTTTTAATCCCATGGCAGTTTTTAACCCCGTGGCAGCTATCTCCTCCCTACACCTACCCCCTCCCCACATTTACTTGCTCGGGGACTTATCTGCCACTCGGCGACACACTTGTTTGCTATTGTGGCTTTCAACAGACAGCCAGTCTCAAACACACGAAAGTGAAATTTTCGGTTTTACATTTCCAAGAAGAAGGCAGCATTTCACCTTCCAAGAAAATGGATCACAAACGTGTAAGGTCTTTCATTTCAGGGGGAAGGGGGGGGGGCACATCTTGACCTATCGCAGAAAGAGTGTTTCATAATCATTTGTAGATACAAAGATGGTGGGAACGATCGATATTGGATGCAATGCCCGGAGACAGTGCTAAAACCAGTAAAGTCACCCAATATTTTAATAATACAGATGTGGGATAGTGTCATCCCAGGTTGTATCCTCCTACTGTTCCCCGCTCCGCCTCTTCACCATCCCCGCCGCACCCAACCAGCCCACTGACCTACCGTCACCCCAGCACGTGTGAACCATGGTCTCCTGCCCACAGCAGTCCCCCCCCCCCCCCCCCCCCCCCATCCCCCCCCCCCCCACCCCCCCCCCCCCCCTACCCCCCCCCCCTCCCCCCCCCCACCTACTTGTCACCCCCAGCACGTGTGAACCATGGTCTCCCCCCCCCCCCCCCCTTGCCCACAGCAGTCCCCCCCCCCCCCCCCCCCCCCCCCCCCCCCCACCCCCCTCCGCCCCCCCTCCCCCCTCACCCCCCCCCCCCTCCCCCCCCCCCCCCCCCACCCCCCCTTACATAACAGCACGTTTGGACATATGTCGTTTCGCCTAGTGAGCGAAACTGTAAATTGGTGCATATCACGTTTATGAACGGATGCTGTTCAAATTTTCTGCCATGCTTTGCCCGGGTCATAGCAAGCTTGACAGCAAATTTGAGGCGATTCGGTTTAAGAAACGGCGGAGTTATTCGTGAAAAGGTGAAGCGGCGTCTACCGCGTGCGTTTCTGAACCGATTCGCTTCCGTTTTTTTTTTTGGCACACGGATAGAAAAACCCCGGCCCCAGTCATCTTTCTGCCAAATTCGAAGGCAATCGGCCCAGAAACGCCGGAGATACGGGCGCCGATTGAGGCCGGCAGATGCGCGTTTCGCGCATTTGCGAAACCGTGCAAATGATATGGCCGCCTTGGTTGCCGTTGCCATAGCCCCGTTAGGGCTCACAGCAAATTTGAAGCGATTCGGTCGAAAAAACGGCGGAGTTATAAGGCCCGTTTTGTGTTTCAGACAGACAGACACACACACACACACACAACACACACACACACACACACCACAACACACACACCCATGGACGGACACTTGGCTTTTTACTATATGATGTCTGCGTGTCTGTCTGTCTCCCATACCTATCTCTTACTCTGTCCATTTAAAAAAAACATTTTAAAACATAATACATCTACCAATTAAATGCAATCAGGCAAATGAACATTCAAAGAAAAAGCAAATAAACAACACACAAACAAATGAATAAATAGATGAAAGCAAAGCAAGAAAGAAAAATATATAGATAACCATAAATAGATAATAATCAGTAACGTTTTTATTTCTCAAATATTACCACAAACACCACTGATACTGAATGGAAAAAGCAGACCAGCATATTTTTATTATTTTATTTATATCAGAACACAGAACAAATCATCAAGTTAATTGCAACTGAAAGTGTTTCTAAGCTTCACAAACAAACAGATATTGCACAAGAAACGTTTTCTTAAAGCCAAATATTTTATCAGTGGTGTTTGTGGTAAGATTTGAACAACAAAACAGTAATGTTTTTGCCATACTCGCACCTTTGCAGCCATTTTCTGTTAAAACAGAAAAGGAATAACGATCATTGCAGGGTCTTTTGCAAATGGCACACGAATCCTCATCTTGTTCCATCCCCCCGTTCCACAGAAATCTGAAAAAAAGTGTTTGCTTTAATTATCCGATAAACGATTATTTTGACGAACATATTTGACCATACTTTAACAAAGGCACAGGCAAAGTACATCTTGAACAGGGGAACTTGTTTTTAATGTCAGCTAATTGCTGGCTTGTAATTGTTGTCTTGACAATAATTAATAATGTGATGACAGTCTGTTATGTAATTTGTAACTATCATATAATTTACATGCAAGGAAATTATTTATTGTTAGAAATTCAACAAATAATAAATATTTTAGTTAAAAATAAAAGTATGCTACTTACTTTGGTCATTGCGTAACAGTATCCACGTTCTTAATGACAACAATGTTTTCCAAGTATAAAAACAACACACACGAGAGTAGAAATAAAGGTCTGTTCAAATCACACAATCCAAGAAAAACTGTGAGAAAACGCGTTGTCCGGTTCCGTTATAATAATAATAATAATAATGGGAATTTATATAGCGCTCTTTCTCACATGAGCTCAGTGCGCTTTACATTGATAACAAGAACATTAAAGGAAAACAAATAATCGAATCACTAGCGCAACGCCGAGTAACGGTAAACGCCTAGTAACGGTAACGCCTAGTAACGGTAATACCAAGTACTGGTAACGCTGAGTACAGCAAATTTGAAGCGATTCGGTTAAGAAAAGGCTGAGTTATAAGGCCCTGTTTCCCGTTGGCGCTGCTCTGAGAGTGATGCGCTCTCCCTAGCAATGGTAACGCCTAGTAACAGTAACGCCAAGTACTGGTAATGCTGAGTACAGCAAATTTTAAGCGATTCGGTTAAGAAACGGCGGAGTTATAAGGCCCCTGTTTCCCGTTGGCGCTGCTCTGAGAGTGACGCCGCTCTCCCAATACTCTCTTCCAATTTGCTGCTAGGCTTTTCCCCGGCCACGGCAAGCCTGACAGCAAATTTGAAACGATTCGGTTAAGAAACGGCAGAGTTATTTGTGAAAAGGTGAAGCGGCGTATATCGCGCGCGTTTATGAATCGATTCGCTTTCGGTTTGGCACACGGATAGTCACCGTCCCCGGTCATCTACCTTCCAAATTCGAAGGCAATCGGCCCAGAAATAACAGAGATACGGGCGCCGAGAGGCCGGTGGATACGCGTTTCGCGCATTTGCGAAACCGCGCAAATGACACGGCCGCCTCGGTTGCCGTTGCCATCGCCCCGTTAGGGCTCATAGCAAATTTGAAGCGATTCGGTACAAAAAACGGCGGAGTTATAAGGCCCGTTTTGTGCTTCAGACACACACACAGACACACACACAGACACTTGGCTTTCTATTATATGATTAGAAAGTAAAATAAACAGATGATTGCAATCAACATTCTCTTATTTCTTCACACACACATCACACCACACACACACACACACACACACACACACACACACACACACACACGCACTTTCACAACACACACACACATGCACGTACGCACGCCTGCATGCATGCATGCAGGCACACACATACATGCACAAACACACGCACACACATGAACGCATGCACGCACACATACACACACGCACGCACATCACACTCAATTAATTATACAAGAGTAAAATAGTTACAATATGAAATTCTAAGAAGAAACATAGACCACATTCACCTTCTCAATCAAGTTTGAATACAATACTGCAACTTAAAATAAAATCATACTGCCATCGACATACCAATTACATGACTAATCATAATGGACAAATTTTGCAAAAACAAAAATACCCTTCTATCTCATTTACAAGCATTTAACGTTTACAAGACGTAGACATTCTACATACGAATTATAAAATAATTGTAAATACATTTTTACAAGATTTATGCAATTAAATGGACCACACACACACACACCACACACACACACACACACACAAACCACACACACACACACACACACACACACACACACACACACACCTCACACACAAACACTAATCAATCAAATACCTCCGAAAAGTTTTAAGGGCAGAGCAAAAAACAGAGATAATAGAGTCAGGTGAGCGGACATGTTGTGGGAGAGAATTCCATAAGTGAGGTGCTAAATAGTAGAAGGATCGTTCACCAAAATGGTAGGTTCCACGGTAAACAGGGGAAAGTGGGCAGGCTGGGCAGGAAATAGGTCTGGCATCTGTTCACACATTCCTGACAAGGCGTGAATTACATGCAGACCTGGTGGGAACCAGAAAAAAAGCTATGGGGTATCTTTCATGCCACCTCATTATCTTTAATTAACTCTCCTGCCTTTATTTTCCGTTAGATTTTTCTAGATTCGTTAACGTAGATAGAGGAAGCTTAGCTCTACACGTAGAGCTCCAAAACAGTTTTCTTGCAGTTTGTTTACGGTTGTTTTCTTCGTTTCTTTAACTATGCGCACGAGTGCGTGTCGTATATAAGTCACAACCATTGGGCTCATCAACAAGCAATTCTGTATTGGCTGTATAGCCTGAGAGCGCCTGCAAAATTGTATGTGCAGCTCTAATTCATGGAACGAAAAAAGGTGAGTCTTAGTGATCGCGCTAGGAATCTTGAAAACCAGTCCCTTTACAAAAATATGGTGCAGTTGTGTGGGACTCTTATCACAGAAAGACATTGACAGTATACAACAAAATACTGCCCGCTTCATCACTGGCGACTATAAGTCTACAACGCCACCGGCCTTACCCCCTGAAGACTTCATCACTTATCACAAATCGAGCAGACTGATAAGATCCGGACTTCCTTACTCGTCGAACCCAATCAGATCTTCAGTTAGAAACAACAACAAAGCAATAATGAAATAGAAACACCCGAAGGTGCTGAAATAGAAACACCCGAAGGTGCTGAAATAGAAACACCCGAAGGTGCTGATGGGGACCCAGAGATGCACTCAGCCACGCCTGTCCCTATTCAACACAAGAGCAGCCCTCCTCAAACCCGACCAGTTCAAAAACTCTTTCTTTGTTAGAACACCAACAGAGTGGAATAACGTCTGCACCGTCCATGTACCGTCCAAGCCGTTGAGGCCTTCAAAAGACAGCTATCTCAGTCAACCAACATCAATAAACCGCCTCTGCGCAATCTCTCCCCGTCTCAGTTATGCCAGACTACTGGATTGTAGTGACGTATTTGAAAGAAGAAGAAGAAGAAACCCCATCAGCGACATTGCCCGTCAAAACAACCGGTGTCAAAACCAGTCCCAGGGAAACAAAAACCAGTGAAAACCACAATATCAAAGCCTCTGTTAAACAATTTATCAGTCCTAGCAAAAAAATTTCAGTCCCTGGGACTGACAGGTCAAAATCTGTTCAGTATTTTGGCTGCAGCCCCCACCCTTTTTCCTCAACAACAACAAATTCATGTCGTCGAGTAGCAACTAAATTTCCTCGCGGGCTATACCAGGCTATACCTAGCACTCATCAGCACCACCAGTTGATAGGTACTTAATGGTTCAAAACATGTTTCAATAGGGGTATGAACAGTAATGGCATTAGTCCTTTATTTCATGACCAGATTGCACTATTTTGCTTCTTGGATTTAAACATTTTCGTGGGGGAGCATGCCCCCAGACCCCCCTAGGGTCTTGGTGCTTAGCACCTTCGATGAATTAGCCCCCACCCCTTAAACACTTAGGTCCGGCCCTGCCAAAGGAAACAACACTTACGGCAAACCGTTTTACTTAGTGGTTTTGTCAGAAGTTACCAGATCAGTCTACCAGTGGCGAACAACCATTGATACAAGCAAAACTCTACTTTTGCATGAAAACGCTAGTGCCTACAAGATAGGGTCGCCGTGACCTTCCAAGAAGAGTGAGGTCATTAACATTTGAACCACCTATTCTACAGACTTTACTTAGCTCCACATGACTTTTAATTTCTTCTTATCATTTTAGATTGTTGGGCTGGACACATTTTTCTGGCACCTAGGCCCTCACAAAAAGCTCAAAATCACAGCTCCGACCCTTGCCTCAAAGAAGCTACCAAAAGGACCTTGAAACCTGGCGTAGAGAGATGGAACTGTGCGTATGAAAAGGAAATGTGTTCTTCATAATCATAGGAATACAAAAGTTTGATCTGTGAAATCCTTTGTTCCTGTTTTATGGACCCGTTGCCAATATTTAATGAACAACCCATGTATGTAGCCTGTTTTTATTTCACCTTAAGTGATAGGCTTACATAGGTTATCTCACATCCATTATCTATTTATGCTTTCTAAGTTTCTGCACTAAAAAGTTACAGTGAGAACAATCCACATGATTTGTGTTTCATGAATTATTTTGAGTTTGTCTACACATGTTAAAATGGACACACACACACACACACACACACACACACACACACACACAAACACACACACACACAAACACACACACACACCGTCGGGTCTTTTGTATAAGTAGTTCCCCCACATTCTGGAAGTTCTGTGCTTGTAATTTCCTCTAATCTGTCACTCTCTTTGACTCTTGACTTTTCTCTTTGCTTACTGTCATCTACTATATCTATTTAAGCGCTTTGGGCTCATCTGAGGTCAAGCGCTATATAAATGTACTATTATTATTTATTATTATTATTATTCTTATTATTATTATCTTGCTGCCTTACCGGTCCATTCTTCTGCCTTTTCTTTTTTAAAGAAACGCTTTCAAAAAGATTTCCTCCAGCCGAAGTTGGAATTGCTGGGCCTAACTATTTTTCTTAGTTAGGCGCATAACGGCAGCATGACGCATCTGCATTCATAATTGACAGGAAACAGCGATTGAAGAAGAAGAAGAAAATGGAACATATATAATAGTCCTATGTGAAGCTGAAAGGGGGTGGAACCTCTTGCGCAGAAAAAGATTGCCATGCTTGAATGTTTTTAGTTTGCATGTTTCAACGCCACATTCTGTTGTGCAGACAAGCACAAATGTGTAAAAAGTATATGAAAAAGAACTATCAAGCCAGTATAGAACTACTTTGCATTCACATTATTGTGCACACCTGTCGCTGATAGAGGGGAAGTAAAACATCCATTAGTTACAGGAAGCTGCATACTAAGAGTTATATCCCTTAGACTGCTTTATACATTTTTCCACCAGCTCTCCATTCTAGTATCTTTTTCTGTTCCAGAGTTATAGGGTAGGGTGCCTATCCTTGTTGAAGAAAATGCATCCATCTACAATTTTAAAGCCCTTATTGGTGTATTTAGAGACCATAATAAAGATTATCCTTTATAAATATGAAAGATAAGATATGTTAGATAACACAAAATTGCCCATAACTCAAAGAGAGAGTGAGAGCGAGAGGTTTGACTGTACAAGCCAGTTGTGATAAACTAGCCCTGCGACTTAATGTACCTTTCACTGCGCTGGGTCTTCTTCTTCTTCTGCTCCTGTGGCAGCCAACTTCATCACGTTGAAGATTCTGCTGCACTTTAGGGGGTAGTACGAAAAAGAAAGAAAATAAGTTCAGCAAAGATAGAGTACAAAGTGAAATGATAACATATTATGGGGAGAAGACAGAGCCCAAGATAGTCAGGGATAATTTAAGTATTTGTAGATACTCTGTTTACTATGTAGAAGGATATTTATGAGGTTCAAAATTGAAGGAAGTTATATATTGAAAAAAAGGGGGGTGAGGGGGGGGGGGGGATGTGTGATAGAGGGGAAAGACGAGAGTTAAAAGTCATACACAACCGTTAAATGCCCCCGGTCTAGCCGGAGACACCCGGGCCCCACATGATGCATGCAGTGTGTCATGCACGACCGTTAAGTCCCCCCCGGATCAGCCGGGGAAACTCGGGCCCCGCATGATGCATGCAGAGTGTGTCATGCACGACCGTTAAGTCCCCCCCCCCCCCCCCCCCGATCAGCCGGGGAAACTCGGGCACCCACATGATGCATGCAAAGGAGTATTACATTTGTTTATATGATTGTGTGTTCTTCTTCAGAGAGAAAATGCTGAACACCAGTGCCACAGACATGGACAAAACCAAACAGGTGGATTCTTTGGACCTGATGTACACCGGTCTAAGTACAGGTGAGTTTGATTTTTCTCCCCACTTCTAACCCTTTCACCGCCAACCATTTTTTAGCCAACATTTTCGATTAAACTTACATGGATCAGAGAAAAGATTCCGTCATACAATATTGGGGATTCCTCTGTGACATGTTTTAAAATAAGGCCTGTCAACGACTAATTGGACATTAAACTCACCATTTCACTCTTTCAGCCAACCAACTGTTTCAATCTCTCTCTTCTGGTAAAAGGTTCTGCTCTCTGAAGAACAGCTTTTACCCCTCTGCTGTCAGAGCCATCAATACTCAGTAGGTTCATTCCCCTAGGGGAATTCTTTATCCTATTTTGCCCAGACTTGTGTCAATCGGTGTGCCTGCATGCTCGCGGTCTTTGTGTGTGTGTGTGTGTGTGTGTGTGTGTGTGTGTGTGTGTGTGTGTGTGTGTGTGTGCGTGTGCGTGCGTGCGTGCGTGCGTGCGTATGTGCGTATGTGCGTATGTGAGGAGATGGGACATGTATTGGCATAAATGTAATAGTATGCACACATGTGTGTGTGTGTTGATGTATGTGTAGGTGTGCGTCTGAGAGAAAGAGAATCTGAGGGAGAGACTGATGCATGATGATGTAATTTGTCCATTCGATGTGCATGCTTTCGTTGTTGTTGGATTGTGTCTTGTGCAAAACCAAAACGATTTCCTTTGTACATGTATTACGGTGCATTGGCTGATTAAAGAATCTTGATCTTGAATCTTTACCTGTTAAAAAAAAATCTTAAAATCAAGAATACAAGATCATTGGATAGACCCAGATTTCAAGGCTTTTTATGACATGGGTATAAATCATTACGGTGCAAAAATGTGACATCGGCGGTGAAAGGGCTAAACAGTTACTCTTCTCTTCATTGATCACTCAGTTTCCTGTTTTATGAGCGCAGATGCGTCATGCTGCTGTTATGCGACTAATAACTAAGAAGTACCGTATTTTGCGGACTATAAGGCGATAGCTTTTTCCCCCAGACTGAGACCCCTGCGCCTTATATAATGTGACTAATGATATAGTAAGAAAAGTATAATAACAAAATCTGAATTTTGTGTAAAATGTGGGAGGTGTGCCTTGTAGTCCGTAAAACACGGTACATAGGCCCAGCATGTCTGTCTTCGGCTGGGGAAAATCTGTGTAACAGTAGAACAAAGGCAAGAGAATGGACCAGTCAAGACAGAAAGATAGTAGATGACAGTAAGCAAGGGGAACAGGCAGAGTCAAAGAGAGTGATAGATTAGAGGAAGCTACAAGCACAGAACTTCCAGAAGGTGGGGGAACTATTTGTATGAAAGACTCCCCCGGTATCCCCACAGAGGGGGAGGGGGGGGGGGGTAAACAGTTATAATCAGTCTTCGTCTTTCAGTCATGACCCAAGTGTGGCCTCGCCCCCTTAGAGTGTACATAAGAAGTTTATACTCCAGAAGGAAACCGTCTCTAAATCGCCTAGAAAACGAGATCTTTAATGTTTCTTAATTATTTGAGATGGCTAAAACATTCCAACTGGTATTGATAGTATTATGTTTAAGAAGTATTATACTTTTTTTTTAAATCGCCACTTATATCCTGATCAACATGAAGATATATATATATAGCTGCTTAAAGACCCCGAACGTCACGTGTCAAAATCAGTTTTCACGTGTTTTCCCACTTATAGCTAGTAAAGAAATCTTCCTAGTATAACAGGGAATGTGACACGTGACGTGCGGGGTCTTTAAATACAGAATTTTACCAGTATAGTGTACATAACCCGAGATGCAATAATCGAGTCATTATGTTCATTTCATATCTAGTGAAAGACTGCTGTGCTGAACTGGAGAGATCATCTTGAGAGGAATGGCGCACAGTTATGAAAGAGGGGGGGGGGGGGGGGGGGGGGGGGGGGGGGGGTGGGGTAGGTGAAGAGAAATGGGATTAGGGGAAAAGAGGCAGAAAGTAAAATGTATGAAAAGAGGGATTGATTAATCTCTGTTGAGTCTGTGTGTAAGAAGAATGAATTAATAAAAATATGTTTAACATCCTCTGGTCTGGAACAGACACATATGAGACATTAGTAGATATAAAGTAGGTGGGAATGATCCTGGAGGCAATGCCCGGAGGCAGTACAACACCAGTAAATTCCCGAATTCTTAACAATATAGATAATAATTTTATGTCGTGAGAAGAAAAGTGTGTGTGTGTGTGTGTGTGTGTGTGTGTGTGTGAGTGTGTGTGTATACATGTGTGGTGCAAGTGCAAATGTGTGTGTGTGTACAAAAAAATGTAAATCTAGAAGTGTCCCGTGAGTTTCCCCAATAAAACTTAAAAGTGTCATGAACAATTCCTAAAAAGAAAATACATTTTTCATTTTGCTTCAACTCTTGCAGGAGGCCAACTGACCCAGAGCCTCTGCCTTTGCAGTGAGGAAGAGGACACAATCCAGCTACAACAATCTGCTTCCATGCCTCCCTTCATCCACGACTGATCTGGAAGGCACAGGCCTGATACAGCAACATGGCAAATGGAGCAGGAAGAGTTGGACCTCGCGCACCGACCTTCAATCGATGTGACATGTCTTCCTGTCTAAGTTCCTCGATTCCACAAGTCTGACTGCTAATTTTGCATTATTTAACTTACTAACGGTTTCATGGCCTTTAGGATTATTTGTAAATTCAGATGGAATTTTTTTCTCCCATCAAGTAACTAGCATGTGCCATTTGATTTCTTTGAGACACTTTGTGCAAAAAGGGTGATAAAATGTGTTGTCCCTTTGCTAATAACATTTAATTTTGAAATGAATGTTTTTCACGTCTCATAAAATTTGCCAACAAAGCCAAACCTGACCAGAAGGAAATCAAGCTGTCAGTATTCAAGGTTGAGACTCAAAAGATGTACAGTCAGATGAGATATCAGAAGAGAATGGAGTTTAGTGTGAAATAGTAAAAAGAAAAGTCTGAGTACTTACTTAAATGCTTAAAAGCTGAAGAAAACTTCTGTTATCGTCAGTCAGCCATTTTTAAATGATTACTGTACCTAATAACCTTGTTTATTATGTTCCCGTGAAGATGAATGGGTTTGTTTTTTTAATTTTAGGACATCCATTCATTATATTTTACTAAGAAGTTTGGTTTCAAATTCTTTGGCAACATGTTCAGAATGTAGTCAATATCTGGTGTGTGTGTGTGTGTCTGTCTGTGTGTGTGAAATACATCTTGGTGTATAGTATGTGTGCAAACATGTTTTCATTAAACTGAAAAAAATGTGATCAGCTGTGTTCTTGTTTTATGCTCTCTTCTCTCTCTCTCATCATCATCATCATGATGCACACTGATAAAGATAAAAAGAAACAATTTCATGTGACAAATAATAAATCATATTTATTACATAATCAAATTTCAATACAAAAGCTACTCTACTTAAGGAATTGGGACACCTTTGTCTAAGGCACAGAATTATCTGCGAAAGAAGACCAGAGAAAAGATTTTCAAGAAGGGGATTTTTAATATCATTGTAACTCACAATCCATTCCTGTCTTCACCAGAACAGGCACATACGAAATAAAATGCTATATTAAAAAAAATCTGACGGCAAGATATTAGCAATAAAGTGTTGTGGGGTTTTAACTCCTTAATCAGCATGACCTTAACCTTGAAATAAAATTAAAGCAATCAGTCGATAATATCCTCTAGAACTTGTATAGGGGAAGACGGGGTAAAAAGCCCATGGGCGGGTAAGAAGCCCATGCCAATTATCTCATGAATTGAAGCAAATTTCAGTCAAATTTTTGATGGGCAAAATTTGACTGAAATTTGCTTCATTTCATGAGATAATTGGCATGGGCTTCTTACCCGCCCATGGGCTTTTTACCCCGTCTTACCCTACTAAAAGTGATGGAAATAGACTGAACGGCTTTGAAGAAAACGAGGCCGGACGGACGCACGCACGCACGGACGGATGAAACAAAAACAATACTTCCCGAAGCTTCGCTTGGGAACTAAAAAGAAAAAAGATTAAGAAGAAGGAAGAGAAAGAAAAGTAGAGCACGATTAAGAATAAGAAAAACAACAGTAACATACACATACAGAGAGAGAGAGAGAGAGAGAGAGAGAGAGAGAGAGAGAGAGAGAGAGAGAGAGAGACGAGTGTAAGGTGGACAGACGTTAAATTAAAGAATGAACGAACGAACGAACACACACACACACACACACACACACAGCCCCCCGCACACGCGCACGCACACACACGCACACACACACACACACAGCCCCCCCCCCCCACACACACACACACACACGCGCGCGCGC
>CM065680.1:74565119-74575119 GCA_017654935.2 Phymorhynchus buccinoides | reverse complement strand
CAATGCTAATGGAAGAAGGAAGGGAAGGGTGATTTTGGAGTCTCGGAGGGGCAAGGAGCATAACTTCTGTTTTTCCATCATTTTGCTGCAATTTGTTCACAGTCATCCATTCTTTCAAATCTTGGACACAGTTTTGGGTACTGCTGACAACTTCTTTGAGTTCAGATAAAGAGCTCGATTTATGCAGCTGCGAGTCATCAGCGAAGCTCTCATGCAACAAAGAGTGCCGGTCAATAACATCAGACACAGGTCCGACGTACAGAGAGAACAGAACAGGCCCAAGGACAGAGCCTTGTGGAACTCTGCAGGCGAGAGTTGTAGCAGACGAAGAAAGGCCGTTGACAACAACTGTCTGAAAACGATTACTGAGATAAGATCTAATCCATTTGAGAACTGTACCATCAATACCAAAAGAGTGTTGAAGTCTGGAGAGCAGAATGTCATGATCGATGGTGTCAAATGCTGCAGAGAGATCTATCAGTGATAAAAGGGAGATTTTGTCATCGTCAAGAGCAAGAAGGAGGTCATTGACAATCTTGAGCAGCGCAGTCTCAGTGCTGTGACCAGCCCTGTAAGCAGACTGGTGGGGGTCAATCAAGTTGTTATGAATGAGGTGATCTGAAAGCTGAGCGAGGACGATTTTCTCAAGAATCTTAGATAAAAAGGGAAGATTGGAAACAGGTCTGAAATGTTTGAGGGAGCTGGGGTCCAAGGATGTTTTCTTAAGCAAGGGGCGAACAACAGCAGATTTGTACACATGGGGGAAGATGCTAGATGATAGGGATGTGTTAACAACACGGGTTATGTAAGGGACCAGGACATCAATGCATTCAAACAAAATGGATGCAGGTAGTGGGTCGAGGTTGCATGATTTCCTAGGCGAACTAGCTATGACCTTTCTCACATCGTCCTCAGTCACACAACTAAAAGTTGTCAAAGGTTGGCCTGAAAAAGAATGATCATGAACAAGAGGGGACTCAGTGAGCTTTGAACTGTCCAGATTGTCTCGTATTGTTTTCACTTTGGAATCAAAAAGTCAGAGAAAAGGGCTGGTAGTTCAGACGGGGAGAAAACTGTAGGGAGAACTGTGCTACTCTTTCGACCTAAACGACTGTTCGTGAGCTGGTACATTTGAGCAGAAGTTTCACAGTCTAGTATTTTAGCGTCAGAATTTTGTTTTTAAAATCGATGTAAAATATTGTATTAAAAAATGTAGCCTTTGAATCCTCCCCCCTCCTTCCATCTCTCTCTCTCTCTTTCTTCTCTCATTTTTGGGGGGAACATGTCTGCCCCCCCCCCCCCCCCCCTTCCTCTGAGCCAGAGGAATGGGGGGGGGGGAGCAGCTGCCCTCCTCCACATGTTTCTATGCCACTCATATACGAGGGTCACTCCATATATTTTGCAATGTGAAGATTCTGTCAACATCAGAAAAAAATGAATAGTGTCATGAGATAGACCATTATCATAATAATTATGTCGCAAATTGTCTTTCTTTTTTCACCAGTCCATAACCATTGAGCAAAGCAAAATGTGTGCCAAGGTGAACGTTGGTCCCAAGCTGTGAAAATCTCTTTAATGCTGAGATTTTCTACCTATAAACTTCTACGCTTGTACTTATACTCAAAGAAAGGCATTCTAACAAGAGTATCAGACGTCGATAAATTTTAGACTTTGCCCACTCAGAAACAAAAGATCACAATGGCTCATGGAATTTCAGTTTAGCAGAAGAACGTTAAAAGAACGTGCCCGTTACAGTTGTCAAATGACCGTTGTGACTGTTAAAACCGTAGCCATTGTAAAGACTCTTGTTGGAAATGATCTCTGGATAAATGCTGATGAGATGAAAAACATACTGAGCTTTTCATCAGGAAGCCTGGATAAAATCTAATATGAACAGCTGGGTATACAGAAGCGTTATAACCGTTATTTGCCCCACTAGTTTACTGAAGATCAGAAAAGGGGTAAGGTTGAATGGTGCATCTAAATCCATACAAAAACATTGATGGCGAGAAGTTAGCCAGCATCTGGGAGATGAAGAAGATCAGAGAGATACACAGGAGCTTGATCATTCAGTGACTTGAAGGCAAGGAGGAGAACGTTTGTAGTCAATACATGATTGAACTGGGAGCCAGTGTAGGGAACGAAGAACCGGAGTGATGTGATCGTACCTAGGGGAGCGAGAAATGAGACGAGCAGCATTATTCTGGACCCGTTGGAGCTTAGAGATGAGAATTGATGGACAGCCAGCAAGAAGTGAGTTACAGTAGTCAAGGCGAGACAGGACAAAAGCACATACTAGAGTCTTCAGGGCATCTTGAGAGAGGAAACGGCGGATGGAACTAATTCTTCGAAGTTCTAGATAGCAAGCCTTGCAAACATTGGAAACATGCTGTTTGAAAGAAAGGGTTTTTGTTGTATGCGTTCTATACTGTCAATGTCTTTCTGTAGATAAGATTAAGAGTCCCACACAACTGCACCATAATTATTCCAGTAATAGTAACAAGCTATTAAAGTTTTAAGTTAACTCTCCCTCTCCCCCCCCCCCCCTCCTCCCTCCCTTTTGCTTGCTGACTTGGTCGATTGGGTTGGGTTGGGTTTTTTTGGGGGAGCAGGAAGATATGTCTGCCTCCTCTCCCCTCTCCTCTGACCCGGGGGGGGGGGGGGGGGGAGCCGCCCGGCCCCCTCCCCCTCCCCCCCCTGTTCTTACGCCTCTCTCCCTCATGTGGAAAATCCGAATTTTAAAAAGCCAAGCTATTCGAGTCAGGTGTTGAAAGCTTCGTGAACCGAAAGCAAAACTTCATTTTCCGTTCCGCTTCTGATTAAACTCAAAAACTGAAACGCAATAAGATAATCTAAATATAACTTGTCAGTGCTTGGCAACAGCGCGTGTCGTAATACTATAAAGTCACCCCCCGATTTTCCATTGGGCTCATTTCAACACTGTATCGGATCGGCTATCAAGCTGCAGAGCGCCTGCAAAATTGTATGTGCAGCTCAAATTCACTGAAAGCAAGTGACAAAATAATCATCCTCATTCATCAGTCTGGAACGAAAGGTGAGTCCTCTTAGTGATCGCGCTGTATATAGGAATTTTGAAAACCAGTCCCTTTACTGGAATAATTATGGTGCAGTTGTGTGGGACTCTTAATCTTATCTACAGAAAGACATTGACAGTATAGAACGCATACAACAAAATGCTGCCCGCTTCATCACTGGCGACTATAAGTCTACAACGCCTGGCAGTGTCGCCAAACTTCTCGAAAACAAATAGCTTCCATCCCTTCAACAAAGGCGCCAACACCTCCGCCTGACCATGCTCTACAGAGTGGTTGGGGTCGGTACCGGCCTTACCCCCTGAAGACTTCATCACTTATCACAAATCGAGCAGACTGATAAGATCCAGACTTCCTTACTCGTCGAACCCAATCAGATCTTCAGTTAGAAACAACAACAAAGCAATAAAAGTTCCCTCCTCAAACACCGACCAGTTGGCAGTTCAAAAACTCTTTCTTTGGTTGAACACCAACAGAGTGAATAACAGCACCGTCCATGCACCGTGCAAGCCGTTGAGGCCTTCAAAAGACAGCTATTAATCAACCAACATCAATGAACCGCTCTGCGCAATCTCTCCCCATCGCAGTTATGCCAGACTACTGGATTGTAGCGACGTATTTGAAAGAAGAAGAAGTAGTCCCATCAGCGACATTGCCCGTCAACAACCGGTGGCAAAACCAGTCCCAGGGAAACAAAAACCAGTGAAAACCACAATATCAAAGCCTCTGTTAAACAATTTATCCTCTTTGAAAGTTATCAGTCCCTGGAACTGACAGGTCAAACTGTTTTCAGTATTTTGGTTTTCCAATCAGTATTTTAATGCTAATTACCTGTAACTGCGATCACTACGTGTAGACTAGGATGAAGTGTGCTTTTACCTTGCTGTCATTATCTCTGTCGAGGAGCTGGAGATGTTTGCTAGCCTGACTAGTGGTTTGTTCAGTTAGCAACAATTCCAAATGTTTCTTTGCTTACTATATCAGCCGTCTGGTGCTATTTATTTCCATATTTCTAAGTGACATGTTTGCATTTCTTTAATAACCCAAGGGCCTGTCATCATTAATAGGCTATTATGCCAAACAGGGCCAGACCTATGGGGGGGGGGGCTTTGGGGGCTGCAGCCCCCACCCTTTTTCCTCAACAACAACAAATTCATGTCGTCGAGTAGCAACTAAATTTCCTCGTGGGCTATACCAGGCTATACCTAGCACTCATCAGCACCACCAGTTGATACGTACTTAATGGTTCAAAACATGTTTCAATAGGGGTATGAACAGTAATGACATTAGTCCTTTATTTCATGCCCAGATTGCACTATTTTGCTTCTTGGATTTAAAACATTTTCGGGGGAGCATGCCCCCGGACCCCCCTAGGGTCTTGGTGCTTAGCACCTTCGATGAATTAGCCCCCACCCCTTAAAAACTTAGGTCCGGCCCTGCCAAAGGAAACAACACTTACGGCAAACCGTTTTACTTAGTGGTTTTGTCAGAAGTTACCAGATCAGTCTACCAGTGGAGAACAACCATTGACGCAAGCAAAACTCTACTTTTGCATGAAAACGCTAGTGCCTACAAGATAGGGTCGCCGTGACCTTCCAAGAAGAGTGAGGTCATTAACATTTGAACCACCTATTCTACAGACTTTACTTAGCTCCACATGACTTTTAATTTCTTCTTATCATTTTAGATTGTTGGGCTGGACACATTTTTCTGGCACCTATAGGCCCTCACAAAAAGCTCAAAATCACAGCTCCGACCCTTGCCTCAAAGAAGCTACCAAAAGGACCTTGAAACCTGGCGTAGAGAGATGGAACTGTGCGTATGAAAAGGAAATGTGTTCTTCATAATCATAGGAATACAAAAGTTTGATCTGTGAAATCCTTTGTTCCTGTTTTATGGACCCGTTGCCAATATTTAATGAACAACCCATGTATGTAGCCTGTTTTTATTTCACCTTAAGTGATAGGCTTACATAGGTTATCTCACATCCATTATCTATTTATGCTTTCTAAGTTTCTGCACTAAAAAGTTACAGTGAGAACAATCCACATGATTTGTGTTTCATGAATTATTTTGAGTTTGTCTACACATGTTAAAATGGACACACACACACACACACACACACACACACACACACACACACACACACACACACACACACACAAACACACACACACACCGTCGGGTCTTTTGTATAAGTAGTTCCCCCACATTCTGGAAGTTCTGTGCTTGTAAATTCCTCTAATCTGTCACTCTCTTTGACTCTTGACTTTTCTCTTTGCTTACTGTCATCTACTATCTATTTAAGCGCTTTGGGCTCATCTGAGGTCAAGCGCTATATAAATGTACTATTATTATTATTATTATTATTATTATTATTATTATTATCTTGCTGCCTTACCGGTCCATTCTTCTGCCTTTTCTTTTTTAAAGAAACGCTTTCAAAAAGATTTCCTCCAGCCGAAGTTGGAATTGCTGGGCCTAACTATTTCTTAGTTAGGCGCATAAAGGCAGCATGACGCATCTGCATTCATAATTGACAGGAAACAGCGATTGAAGAAGAAGAAGAAAATGGAACATATATAATAGTCCTATGTGAAGCTGAAAGGGGGTGGAACCTCTTGCGCAGAAAAAGATTGCCATGCTTGAATGTTTTTAGTTTGCATGTTTCAACGCCACATTCTGTTGTGCAGACAAGCACAAATGTGTAAAAAGTATATGAAAAAGAACTATCAAGCCAGTATAGAACTACTTTGCATTCACATTATTGTGCACACCTGTCGCTGATAGAGGGGAAGTAAAACATCCATTAGTTACAGGAAGCTGCATACTAAGAGTTATATCCCTTAGACTGCTTTATACATTTTTCCACCAGCTCTCCATTCTAGTATCTTTTTCTGTTCCAGAGTTATAGGGTAGGGTGCCTATCCTTGTTGAAGAAAATGCATCCATCTACAATTTTAAAGCCCTTATTGGTGTATTTAGAGACCATAATAAAGATTATCCTTTATAAATATGAAAGATAAGATATGTTAGATAACACAAAATTGCCCATAACTCAAAGAGAGAGTGAGAGCGAGAGGTTTGACTGTACAAGCCAGTTGTGATAAACTAGCCCTGCGACTTAATGTACCTTTCACTGCGCTGGGTCTTCTTCTTCTTCTGCTCCTGTGGCAGCCAACTTCATCACGTTGAAGATTCTGCTGCACTTTAGGGGGTAGTACGAAAAAGAAAGAAAATAGTTCAGCAAAGATAGAGTACAAAGTGAAATGATAACATATTATAGGAAGAAGACAGAGCCCAAGATAGTCAGGGATAATGTAAGTATTTGTAGATACTCTGTTTACTATGTAGAAGGATATTTATGAGGTTCAAAATTGAAGGAAGTTAGATATTGAAAAAAAGGGGGGTGAGGGGGGGGGGGGGGGGATGTGTGATAGAGGGGAAAGACGAGAGTTAAAAGTCATACACAACCGCTAAATGCCCCCGGTCTAGCCGGGGACACCCGGGCCCCACATGATACATGCAGTGTGTCATGCACGACCGTTAAGTCCCCCCCCGGATCAGCCGGGGAAACTCGGGGCCCCACATGATGCATACAGTGTGTCATGCACGACCGTTAAGTCCCCCCCCCCCCCCCCCCCCCCGATCAGCCGGGGAAACTCGGGCCCCACATGATGCATGCAAAGGAGTATTACATTTGTTTATATGATTGTGTGTTCTTCTTCAGAGAGAAAATGCTGAACACCAGTGCCACAGACATGGGCAAAACCAAACAGGTGGATTCTTTGGACCTGATGTACACCGGTCTAAGTACAGGTGAGTTTGATTTTTGTCCCCACTTCTAACCCTTTCACCGCCAACCATTTTTTAGCCAACATTTTCGATTAAACTTACATGGATCAGAGAAAAGATTCCGTCAACAATATTGGGGATTCCTCTGTGACATGTTTACAATAAGGCCTGTCAACGACTAATTGGACATTAAACTCACCATTTCACTCTTTCAGCCAACCAACTGTTTCAATCTCTCTCTTCTGGTAAAAGGTTCTGCTCTCTGAAGAACAGCTTTTACCCCTCTGCTGTCAGAGCCATCAATAATCAGTAGGTTCATTCCCCTAGGGGAATTCTTTATCCTATTTTGCCCAGACTTGTGTCAATCGGTGTGCCTGCATGCTCGCGGTCTTGTGTGTGTGTGTGTGTGTGTGTGTGTGTGTGTGTGTGTGTGTGTGTGTGTGTGTGTGTGTGTGCGTGTGCGTGCGTGCGTGCGTGCGTGCGTATGTGCGTATGTGCGTATGTGAGGAGATGGGACATGTATTGGCATAAATGTAATAGTATGCACACATGTGTGTGTGTGTTGATGTATGTGTAGGTGTGCGTCTGAGAGAAGAGAGAATCTGAGGGAGAGACTGATGCATGATGATGTAATTTGTCCATTCGATGTGCATGCTTTCGTTGTTGTTGGATTGTGTCTTGTGCAAAACCAAAACGATTTCCTGTTGTATTACGGTGCATTGGCTGATTAAAGAATCTTGATCTTGAATCTTTACCTGTTAAAAAAAAATCTTAAAATCAAGAATACAAGATCATTGGATAGACCCAGATTGCAAAGCTTTTTATGACATGGGTATAAATCATTACGGTGCAAAATGTGACATCGGCGGTGAAAGGGCTAAACAGTTACTCTTCTCTTCATTGATCACTCAGTTTCCTGTTTTATGAGCGCAGATGCGTCATGCTGCTGTTATGCGACTAATAACTAAGAAGTACCGTATTTTGCGGACTATAAGGCGATACTTTTCCCCCAGACTGAGACCCCTGCGCCTTATAATGTGACTGATGATATAGTAAGAAAATCAGTATAATAACAAAATCTGAATTTTGTGTAAAATGTGGGAGGTGTGCCTTGTAGTCCGTAAAACACGGTACATAGGCCCAGCATGTCTGTCTTCGGCTGGGGAAAATCTGTGTAACAGTAGAACAAAGGCAAGAGAATGGACCAGTCAAGACAGAAAGATAGTAGCTGACAGTAAGCAAAGGGGAACAGGCAGAATCAAAGAGAGTGATAGACTAGAGGAAGCTACAAGCACAGAACTTCCAGAAGGTGGGGGAACTATTTGTATGAAAGACCCCCGGTATCCCCACAGAGGGGGGGGGGGGGGGGGGTAAACAGTTATAATCAGTCTTCGTCTTTCAGTCATGACCCAAGTGTGGCCTCGCCCCCTTAGAGTGTACATAAGAAGTTTATACTCCAGAAGAAAACCGTCTCTAAATCGCCTAGAAAACGACATCTTTAATGTTTCTTAGTTATTTGATGGCTAAAACATTCCAACTGGTATTGATAGTATTATGTTTAAGAAGTATTATACTTTTTTTTTAAATCGCCACTTATATCCTGATCAACATGAAGATATATATATATAGCTGCTTAAAGACCCCGAACGTCACGTGTCAAAATCAGTTTTCACGTGTTTTCCCACTTATAGCTAGTAAGAAATCTTCCTAGTATAACAGGGAATGTGACACGTGACGTGCGGGGTCTTTAAATACAGAATTTTACCAGTATAGTGTACATAACCCGAGATGCAATAATCGAGTCATTATGTTCATTTCATATCTAGTGAAAGACTGCTGTGCTGAACTGGAGAGATCATCTTGAGAGGAATGGCGCACAGTTATGAAAGAGGGGGGGGGGGGGGGGGGGGGGGGGGGGGGGGGGGGGGGTAGGTGAAGAGAAATGGGATTAGGGGAAAAGAGGCAGAAAGTAAAATGTATGAAAAGAGGGATTGATTAATCTCTGTTGAGTCTGTGTGTAAGAAGAATGAATTAATAAAAATATGTTTAACATCCTCTGGTCTGGAACAGACACATATGGGACATTAGTAGATATAAAGATGGTGGGAATGATCCTGGAGGCAATGCCCGGAGGCAGTACAACACCAGTAAATTCCCGAATTCTTAACAATATAGATAATAATTTTATGTCGTGAGAAGAAAAGTGTGTGTGTGTGTGTGTGTGTGTGTGTGTGTGTGTGTGAGTGTGTGTGTATACATGTGTGGTGCAAGTGCAAATGTGTGTGTGTGTACAAAAAAATGTAAATCTAGAAGTGTCCCGTGAGTTTCCCCAATAAAACTTAAAAGTGTCATGAACAATTCCTAAAAAGAAAATACATTTTTCATTTTGCTTCAACTCTTGCAGGAGGCCAACTGACCCAGAGCCTCTGCCTTTGCAGTGAGGAAGAGGACACAATCCAGCTACAACAATCTGCTTCCATGCCTCCCTTCATCCACGACTGATCTGGAAGGCACAGGCCTGATACAGCAACATGGCAAATGGAGCAGGAAGAGTTGGACCTCGCGCACCGACCTTCAATCGATGTGACATGTCTTCCTGTCTAAGTTCCTCGATTCCACAAGTCTGACTGCTAATTTTGCATTATTTAACTTACTAACGGTTTCATGGCCTTTAGGATTATTTGTAAATTCAGATGGAATTTTTTTCTCCCATCAAGTAACTAGCATGTGCCATTTGATTTCTTTGAGACACTTTGTGCAAAAAGGGTGATAAAATGTGTTGTCCCTTTGCTAATAACATTTAATTTTGAAATGAATGTTTTTCACGTCTCATAAAATTTGCCAACAAAGCCAAACCTGACCAGAAGGAAATCAAGCTGTCAGTATTCAAGGTTGAGACTCAAAAGATGTACAGTCAGATGAGATATCAGAAGAGAATGGAGTTTAGTGTGAAATAGTAAAAAGAAAAGTCTGAGTACTTACTTAAATGCTTAAAAGCTGAAGAAAACTTCTGTTATCGTCAGTCAGCCATTTTTAAATGATTACTGTACCTAATAACCTTGTTTATTATGTTCCCGTGAAGATGAATGGGTTTGTTTTTTTAATTTTAGGACATCCATTCATTATATTTTACTAAGAAGTTTGGTTTCAAA
>CM065680.1:74547619-74560119 GCA_017654935.2 Phymorhynchus buccinoides | reverse complement strand
GGGTGCAACATATTTTTACAAAAGTCAAAGGGGGCAAGTCGGGAAGGGGAGGGGGGCGTACATTTAAGAACAGCCATAATTTTAATAATAATAATAATAATAATAATAATGAATATTTATGTAGCGCCTATTCTCTGATTTAGGGCTCTAAGCACTTTACATATTTAATACAAATACAACATAAAATATACATTATCTTATACAATCAAAACATGACGAACGTACATATACATTTTACATGAGTAGAATATAGAAACGTACATATATACAAATGAACAAAAACGCATATCTTGAAAAAGGTACACAACTTACAGAAACACACACACACACACACACATACCACACACACACACGCACGCGCGCGCGCACACACACACACACACACACATACGGGCACGCCATGTGACAGCCACTTCATCATTTCACGGAAACTGAGTACAAGGGGGTGGAGAGGAGCGGACTGATGGGGGAGGAATTATGATCGTTGAAAAAAGTTGGTCTTCACAGCAGACTTGAAGGAAGAAGTTGAAGGTAAGTGTATGATATTGATGGGAAGTGTATTCCAGACAGTTTGTCCCTGAAAGGAGAAAGAACGTTGACCGAAGGACTTTGTTCTGACAGAAGGAACACGGAAAATACGAGTGTCAGCAGAAGAACGAAGTTGACGGGATGGGGTGTAGATGTGTAGAATGTCAGAAAGATATTGTGGTCCAGTACCAGAGACAGAAGAGAAACAGATGGAAGCCAGCTTATAGTCAATACGACTCTGAACAGGTAGCCAGTGAATGGGACTGTAACAGGGGAGTAACATACTGACTTCTAGATGTCCTGCAAACAAGTCTGGCGGCACTGTTCTGGACCTTCTGTAGCTTGTCCAGAAGGTACTTTGGCAAGCCAGCCAAGAGACCGTTGCAGTAGTCTAGCCTCGACAGAACTAACGAGCAGACCAAAGTTTTAGTAGCTTCAGTGGAAAGGAAGTGCCTGATTGAGCTCATTTTACGAATTTTCAGATAGCCCACCTTACAGATATTCGAGACATGCTGCTTGAACGAGAGGGTGGGGTCAAACGTAACACCAAGGTTACGGGCCTGAGACGAAAACGAAATGTCAGAACTCCCAATGCTAATGGAAGAAGGAAGGGAAGGGTGATTTTGGAGTCTCGGAGGGGCAAGGAGCATAACTTCTGTTTTTCCATCATTTTGCTGCAATTTGTTCACAGTCATCCATTCTTTCAAATCTTGGACACAGTTTTGGGTACTGCTGACAACTTCTTTGAGTTCAGATAAAGAGCTCGATTTATGCAGCTGCGAGTCATCAGCGAAGCTCTCATGCAACAAAGAGTGCCGGTCAATAACATCAGACACAGGTCCGACGTACAGAGAGAACAGAACAGGCCCAAGGACAGAGCCTTGTGGAACTCTGCAGGCGAGAGTTGTAGCAGACGAAGAAAGGCCGTTGACAACAACTGTCTGAAAACGATTACTGAGATAAGATCTAATCCATTTGAGAACTGTACCATCAATACCAAAAGAGTGTTGAAGTCTGGAGAGCAGAATGTCATGATCGATGGTGTCAAATGCTGCAGAGAGATCTATCAGTGATAAAAGGGAGATTTTGTCATCGTCAAGAGCAAGAAGGAGGTCATTGACAATCTTGAGCAGCGCAGTCTCAGTGCTGTGACCAGCCCTGTAAGCAGACTGGTGGGGGTCAATCAAGTTGTTATGAATGAGGTGATCTGAAAGCTGAGCGAGGACGATTTTCTCAAGAATCTTAGATAAAAAGGGAAGATTGGAAACAGGTCTGAAATGTTTGAGGGAGCTGGGGTCCAAGGATGTTTTCTTAAGCAAGGGGCGAACAACAGCAGATTTGTACACATGGGGGAAGATGCTAGATGATAGGGATGTGTTAACAACACGGGTTATGTAAGGGACCAGGACATCAATGCATTCAAACAAAATGGATGCAGGTAGTGGGTCGAGGTTGCATGATTTCCTAGGCGAACTAGCTATGACCTTTCTCACATCGTCCTCAGTCACACAACTAAAAGTTGTCAAAGGTTGGCCTGAAAAAGAATGATCATGAACAAGAGGGGACTCAGTGAGCTTTGAACTGTCCAGATTGTCTCGTATTGTTTTCACTTTGGAATCAAAAAGTCAGAGAAAAGGGCTGGTAGTTCAGACGGGGAGAAAACTGTAGGGAGAACTGTGCTACTCTTTCGACCTAAACGACTGTTCGTGAGCTGGTACATTTGAGCAGAAGTTTCACAGTCTAGTATTTTAGCGTCAGAATTTTAAAGAAATCGATGTAAAATATTGTATTAAAAAATGTAGCCTTTGAATCCTCCCCCCTCCTTCCATCTCTCTCTCTCTCTTTCTTCTCTCATTTTTGGGGGGAACATGTCTGCCCCCCCCCCCCCCCCCTTCCTCTGAGCCAGAGGAATGGGGGGGGGGGAGCAGCTGCCCTCCTCCACATGTTTCTATGCCACTCATATACGAGGGTCACTCCATATATTTTGCAATGTGAAGATTCTGTCAACATCAGAAAAAAATGAATAGTGTCATGAGATAGACCATTATCATAATAATTATGTCGCAAATTGTCTTTCTTTTTTCACCAGTCCATAACCATTGAGCAAAGCAAAATGTGTGCCAAGGTGAACGTTGGTCCCAAGCTGTGAAAATCTCTTTAATGCTGAGATTTTCTACCTATAAACTTCTACGCTTGTACTTATACTCAAAGAAAGGCATTCTAACAAGAGTATCAGACGTCGATAAATTTTAGACTTTGCCCACTCAGAAACAAAAGATCACAATGGCTCATGGAATTTCAGTTTAGCAGAAGAACGTTAAAAGAACGTGCCCGTTACAGTTGTCAAATGACCGTTGTGGCTGTTAAAACCGTAGCCATTGTAAAGACTCTTGTTGGAAATGATCTCTGGATAAATGCTGATGAGATGAAAAACACACTGAGCTTTTCACCAAGAAGCCTAGATAAAATCTAATATGAACAGCTGGGTATACAGAAGCGTCATAACCGTTATTTGCCCCACTAGTTTACTGAAGATCAGAAAAGGGGTAAGGTTGAATGGTGCATCTAAATCCATACAAAAACATTGATGGCGAGAAGTTAGCCAGCATCTGGGAGATGAAGAAGATCAGAGAGATACACAGGAGCTTGATCATTCAGTGACTTGAAGGCAAGGAGGAGACGTTGGTAGTCAATACATGATTGAACTGGGAGCCAGTGTAGGGAACGAAGAACCGGAGTGATGTGATCGTACCTAGGGGAGCGAGAAATGAGACGAGCAGCATTATTCTGGACCCGTTGGAGCTTAGAGATGAGAATTGATGGACAGCCAGCAAGAAGTGAGTTGCAGTAGTCAAGGCGAGACAGGACAAAAGCACATACTAGAGTCTTCAGGGCATCTTGACAGAGGAAACGGTGGATGGAACTAATTCTTCGAAGTTCTAGATAGCAAGCCTTGCAAACATTGGAAACATGCTGTTTGAAAGAAAGGGTTTTTGTTGTATGCGTTCTATACTGTCAATGTCTTTCTGTAGATAAGATTAAGAGTCCCACACAACTGCACCATAATTATTCCAGTAATAGTAACAAGCTATTAAAGTTTTAAGTTAACTCTCCCTCTCCCCCCCCCCCCCCCCCCCCCCCCCCCTCCCCCCCCCCCCCCCCCCCCCCCTCCCCTCCCTTTTGCTTGCTGACTTGGTCGATTGGGTTGGGTTGGGTTTTTTTGGGGGAGCAGGAAGATATGTCTGCCTCCTCTCCCCTCTCCTCTGACCCGGGGGGGGGGGGGGGGGGGGAGCCGCCCGGCCCCCTCCCCCTCCCCCCCCTGTTCTTACGCCTCTCTCCCTCATGTGGAAAATCCGAATTTTAAAAAGCCAAGCTATTCGAGTCAGGTGTTGAAAGCTTCGTGAACCGAAAGCAAAACTTCATTTTCCGTTCCGCTTCTGATTAAACTCAAAAACTGAAACGCAATAAGATAATCTAAATATAACTTGTCAGTGCTTGGCAACAGCGCGTGTCGTAATACTATAAAGTCACCCCCCGATTTTCCATTGGGCTCATTTCAACACTGTATCGGATCGGCTATCAAGCTGCAGAGCGCCTGCAAAATTGTATGTGCAGCTCAAATTCACTGAAAGCAAGTGACAAAATAATCATCCTCATTCATCAGTCTGGAACGAAAGGTGAGTCCTCTTAGTGATCGCGCTGTATATAGGAATTTTGAAAACCAGTCCCTTTACTGGAATAATTATGGTGCAGTTGTGTGGGACTCTTAATCTTATCTACAGAAAGACATTGACAGTATAGAACGCATACAACAAAATGCTGCCCGCTTCATCACTGGCGACTATAAGTCTACAACGCCTGGCAGTGTCGCCAAACTTCTCGAAAACAAATAGCTTCCATCCCTTCAACAAAGGCGCCAACACCTCCGCCTGACCATGCTCTACAGAGTGGTTGAGGGGTTAGTACCGGCCTTACCCCCTGAAGACTTCATCACTTATCACAAATCGAGCAGACTGATAAGATCCAGACTTCCTTACTCGTCGAACCCAATCAGATCTTCAGTTAGAAACAACAACAAAGCAATAAAAGTTCCCTCCTCAAACACCGACCAGTTGGCAGTTCAAAAACTCTTTCTTTGGTTGAACACCAACAGAGTGAATAACAGCACCGTCCATGCACCGTGCAAGCCGTTGAGGCCTTCAAAAGACAGCTATTAATCAACCAACATCAATAAACCGCCTCTGCGCAATCTCTCCCCATCGCAGTTATGCCAGACTACTGGATTGTAGCGACGTATTTGAAAGAAGAAGAAGTAGTCCCATCAGCGACATTGCCCGTCAACAACCGGTGGCAAAACCAGTCCCAGGGAAACAAAAACCAGTGAAAACCACAATATCAAAGCCTCTGTTAAACAATTTATCCTCTTTGCAAAAAGTTATCAGTCCCTGGGACTGACAGGTCAAACTGTTTTCAGTATTTTGGTTTTCCAATCAGTATTTTAATGCTAATTACCTGTAACTGCGATCACTACGTGTAGACTAGGATGAAGTGTGCTTTTACCTTGCTGTCATTATCTCTGTCGAGGAGCTGGAGATGTTTGCTAGCCTGACTAGTGGTTTGTTCAGTTAGCAACAATTCCAAATGTTTCTTTGCTTACTATATCAGCCGTCTGGTGCTATTTATTTCCATATTTCTAAGTGACATGTTTGCATTTCTTTAATAACCCAAGGGCCTGTCATCATTAATAGGCTATTATGCCAAACAGGGCCAGACCTATGGGGGGGGGGGCTTTGGGGGCTGCAGCCCCCACCCTTTTTCCTCAACAACAACAAATTCATGTCGTCGAGTAGCAACTAAATTTCCTCGCGGGCTATACCAGGCTATACCTAGCACTCATCAGCACCACCAGTTGATACGTACTTAATGGTTCAAAACATGTTTCAATAGGGGTATGAACAGTAATGACATTAGTCCTTTATTTCATGCCCAGATTGCACTATTTTGCTTCTTGGATTTAAAACATTTTCGGGGGAGCATGCCCCCGGACCCCCCTAGGGTCTTGGTGCTTAGCACCTTCGATGAATTAGCCCCCACCCCTTAAAAACTTAGGTCCGGCCCTGCCAAAGGAAACAACACTTACGGCAAACCGTTTTACTTAGTGGTTTTGTCAGCAGTTGCCAGATCAGTCTACCAGTGGAGACAACCATTGACGCAAGCAAAACTCTACTTTTGCATGAAAACGCTAGTGCCTACAAGATAGGGTCGCCGTGACCTTCCAAGAAGAGTGAGGTCATTAATCTTTGAACCACCTATTCTACAGACTTTACTTAGCTCCACATGACTTTTAATTTCTTCTTATCATTTTAGATTGTTGGGCTGGACACATTTGTCTGGCACCTATAGGCCCTCACATAAAGCTCAAAATCACGGCTCCGACCCTTGCCTCAAAGAAGCTGCCGAAAGGACCTTGAAACCTGGCGTAGAGATGGAACTGTGCATATAAAAAGGAAATGTGTTCTTCATAGGAATACAAAAGTTTGATCTGTGAAATCCTTTCTTCCTGTTTTATGGACCCGTTGCCAATATTTAATGAACAACCCACGTATGTAGCCTGTTTTGACTTGACCTTAAATGATAGGCTTAAATAGGATATCTCCCATCCATGATCTATTTATGTTTTCCAAGTTTCTCAGTGCACTAAAAAATTACAGTGAGAACAATCCACATGATTTGTGTTTCATTAATTATTTTGAGTTTGTCCACACATGTTAAAATGGGCCCCTCCCCCCCACCGTGGGGATACCGGGGGTGGGGGGTCTTTTGTATTAATAGTTTCCCCACCTTCTGGAAGTTCTGTGCTTGTAAACTTCCTCTAATCTGTCAATCTCTTTGACTCTTGCCTTTTCCCTTTGCTTACTGCCATCTACTATCTTTCTGCCTTACCGCTCCATTCTTCTGACTGTTTTTCAAGAAACACTTTCAAAAAGATTTCCTCCAGCCGAAATCGGTCTTGCTGGGTCTAACTATTTCTTAGTTAGGCGCATAACGGCAGCATGACGCATCTGCGCTCATAATTGATAGGAAACTGTCTGAGCGATCGAAGAAGAAGAAATGGAACATAATAGTCCTATGTGAAGTTCTTCCCCTCTATCAGCGACAGTGTGCAAAATAATGTGAATGCAAAGTACAGTTATATACTGGCTTGATAGAACCTCTTGCACAGAGAAAGATTGCCGTGCTTGAATGTCTAGTTTGCATGTTCCAACGCCACATTCTGTTGTGCAGACAAGCAAAAATATGTAAAAAGTATATGAATAAGAACTATCAAGCCAGTATATAACTGTACTTTGCATTCACATTATTGTGCACACCTGTCGCTGATAGAGGGGAAGTAATACCTCCAAGAGTTACAGGAAGCTGCATACTGAGAGTTATGTCCCTTAGACTGCTTTATACATTTTTCCACCAGCTCTCCATTCTTGTATCTTTTTTCTGTTCCAGAGTTATGATCATTAAGTTGGCAGGGTGCCTATCCTTGTTGAAGAAAATGCATCCATCTACAATTTTAAAGCACTTATTGGCGTATTTAGAGACCATAATAAAGATTATCCTTTATAAATATGAAAGATAAGATGTTAGAGAACACAAAAATGCCCATAACTCAAACAGAGAGAGAGACACAGAGACAGAGAGAGAGAGAGAGAGAGATTTGACTGTACAAGCCAGTTGTGAGAAACTAGCCCTGCGACTTAATGTACCTTTCACTGCGCTGGGTCTTCTTCTTCTTCTGCTCCTGTGGCAGCCAACTTCATCACGTTGAAGATTCTGCTGCACTTTAGGGGGTAGTACGAAAAAGAAAGAAAATAGTTCAGCAAAGATAGAGTACAAAGTGAAATGATAACATTATGGGGAGAAGACAGAGGCCAAGATAGTCAGGGATAATGTAAGTATTTGTAGATACTCTGTTTACTATGTAGAAGGATATTTATGAGGTTTAAAATTGAAGGAAGTTAGATATTAAAAAAAAGGGGGGTGAGGGGGGGATGTGTGATAGAGGGGAAAGACGAGACTTAAAAGTCATACACAACCGCTAAATGCCCCCGGTCTAGCCGGGGACACCTGGGCCCCACATGATGCATGCACGACCGTTAAGTGCCCCCGGATCAGCCGGGGAAACTCGAGGCCCCACATGATGCATGCAGTGTGTCATGCACGACCGTTAAGTCCTCCCAGATCAGCCGGGGAAACTCGGGCCCCACATGTTGCATGCAGTGTGTCATGCACGACCGTTAAGTCCTCCCAGATCAGCCGGGGAAACTCGGGCCCCACATGATGCATGCAAAGGAGTATTACATTTGTTTATATGATTGTGTGTTCTTCAGAGAGAAAATGCTGAACACCAGTGCCACAGACATGGGCAAAACCAAACAGGTGGATTCTTTGGACCTGATGTACTCCGGTCTAAGTACAGGTGAGTTTGATTTTTCTCCCCACTTCTAACCCTTTCACCGCCAACCATTTTTTAGCCAACATTTTCATTTAACTTACATGGATCAGAGAAAAGATTTTGTCAGCAATATTGGGGATTCCTCTGTGACATGTTTAAAGTAAGGCCTATCCTTCTTTACCTTTGTCCATAAGAGTCAACGACTAACTGGACGCTAAACTCGCCATTTCACTCTTTACCTCTTAAAATCAAGAATACAAGATCATTGGATAGACCCAGATTTCAAGGCTTTTTATGACATTATGGTGCAAAAATGTGACATCGGTGGTGAAATGGATAAACAGTTATTCTTATCTTCATTGGTCACTCAGTTTCCTGTTATATGAGTGCAGATGTGTCATGCTGCTGTTATGCGCCTAATATAACAAAAAAGTACCGTATTTTGCGGACTATAAGGCGATACTTTTTTTTCCTAGACTGAGACCCCTGCGCCTTATAATGTGACTGATAATATAGTGAGAAAATATAATAACAAAATCTGAATTTTGTGTAAAATGTGGGAGGTGCGCCTTGTAGTCCGTAAAACATGGTACATAGGCCCAGCATGTCTGTCTTCGGCTGGGGAAAATCTGTGTAACAGTAGAACAAAGGCAAGAGAATGGACCAGTCAAGACAGAAAGATAGTAGTTGACAGTAACCAAGGGGGAACAGGCAGAATCAAAGAGAATGATAGACTAGAGGAAGTTACAAGCACAGAACTTTCAGAAGGTGGGGAACTATTTGTATGAAAGACCCCCGGTATCCCCACAGATTGGGGGGGGGGGGGGGTGTAAACAGTTATAATCTTCGTCTTTCAGTCATGACCCAAGTGTGGCCTCGCCCCCTTAGAGTGTACAGAAGAAGTTTATACTCCAGAAGGAAACCGTCTCTAAATCGCCTAGAAAACGAATGAATGAAAAATGGTGTTTTACGTCCTCTCGGTCATAGACACATATGGGACATTTGTAAATACAAAGATGGTGGGAACAATACTGGCCGCAATGCCCAGAGGCAGTGCAACACCAGTAAAGTCCCGAGTTTTTTTTATCAATATAGATAGGTGTAGCGGTAACCACGCCTCGGTTAAACCTCATCGGCTATGGTACCGCCACATATATCAGTCATAGAAAACGAGGAGAAAATGGAGTTTTACGTCCTCTTGGTCTGAATCAGACACATATGGGACATTTGTAAATATAAATATGGTGGGAACAATTCTGGAGGAAATGCCCGGAGGCAGTACGAAACCAGTAAAGTCCCGATTTTTTAAATTAATACAGATAGCTGTAGCGGTGACCACGCCTCGGTTAAACCTCATCGGCTATGGCACCGCCACAAATCTTAAATTGATGCCTAGAAAATGACATTTTTCATTTTCTTAATTATTTGATGGCTAAAAAATTCCAACTGGTATTGATAGAATATTTAATTAAGAAGTATTATGCTAAAAAAAACCGCCACTTATATCATGATCAACATGAAGATATATATATAACTGTTTAAAGACCCTGCACGTCATATGTCAAAATCACGGTTTTCACGTGTTTTCCCTCTTATAGCTAGTAAGAAATCTTAAGAAATCTTCCTAGTATAAGAGGGAATGTGAAGGTGAAGAGAAAGGGGATTAAGAGAAAAGAGGCAGAAAGAAAATGTATGAAAAGGGTTGATTAATCTCTGTTGAGAGAGAGAGAGAGTCTGTGCGTAAGGGGAATGAATGAATGAAAATCTGTTTAACATCCTCTGGTCTGGAACAGACACATATGGGACATTAGTAGATATAAAGATGGTGGGAATGATCCTGGAGGCAATGCCCAGTAGGCAGTGCAACACCAGTATAGTCCCACATTTTTAACAATATAGATAATAATTTTATGTCGTATGAGAAGAAAAGTGTGTGAGTGTGTGTGTATACATGTGTGGTGCAAGTGCAAATGTGTGTGTGTGTGTGTGTGTGTACAAAAAAATGTAAATCTAGAAGTTTCCCCTGAGTTTCCCCAATAAAACTTAAAACTGTCATGAACAATTCCTAAAAAGAAAATTCATTTTTCTTTTTGCTTCAGCTCGTGCAGGAGGCCAACTTTTTGCTACCCAGAGCCTCTGCCTTAGCAGTGAGGAAGGGGACACAATCCCCATACCTCCCTTCATCCACTGCCACGACTGATCTTCCAAGGCACAGCCCGAATACAGCAACATGGCAGATGGAGCAGGAAGAGTTGGACCTCGCGCACCGACCTTCAATCGATGTGACAACTCTTCCTGTCTAAATTCCTCGATTCCACAAGTCTGACTGCTAATTTTGCATTATTTAAATTCAGATGGAATTTTTTTTCTCCCATCAAGTAACTAACATGCGCCACTTGATTTGTTTGAGACATTTTGCGCAAAAAGGGTGATAATTATTTTTGTCCCTTTGCTAATGAAATTTAATTTTCAAATGAATGTTTTTTGACGTCTCATAAAATTTGCCAACAAAGCCAAACCTGACCAGAAGGAAATCAAGCTGTCAGTATTCAAAGTTGAGACTCAAAAGATATACAGTCAGATGAGATATCAGAAGAGAATGGAGTTTAGTGTGAAATAGTAAAAAGAAAAGTCTGTGTACTTACTTAAATGGTTAAAAGCTAAAGAAAACTTTGTTATTGTAAGTAAGCCATTTTTAAATGATTACTGTACCTAATAACCTTGTTTATTATGTTCCTGTGAAGATGAATGGTAGATTTTTTATTAATTTTAGGACATCCATTCATTAATGTTTTACCTAAAAGAAGTTTGGTTTCAAATTCTTTGGCAACATGTTCAGAATGTAGTCAATATCTGGTGGTGTGTGTGTGTGTGTGGCTGTGAAATACACCTTGGTGTATAGTATGTGTGCAAGCATGTTTTCATTAAACTGAAAAAAATGTGATCAGCCTGTGTACGTTGTTTTTGCCATCTCTCTCTCTCTCTCATCTCTCTCATCATCATCATCATGATGCACACCGATAAAGATAAAAACAATACCATTTCAAGCGACAAATAATAAATCATATTTATTACATAATCAAATTTCAATACAAAAGCTACTCTACTTCAGGAATTGGGACACCTTTGTCTAAGGCACAGAATTATCTGCGAAAGACCAGAGAAAAGATTTTCAAGAAGAGGATTTTTAATATCATTGTAACTCACAATCCATTCCTGTCTTCGCCAGAACAGGCACATAAGAAATAAAATGCTATATTAAAAAAAATCTGAAGGCAAATTAACGCCAAATAAAATCTTATCTTGTCGCACTCATACGCTGGTCTCATTTGACCAAAGTGAACATGTCAAAAATCATTGAAAGATTTCAAAGGTAAACTTCTAAAAAAGCTGCTTCTTTTTTTAAAATCAATTTTGTTAACCTTTTGATTAACATGAAACCGAACAATGTTCACATCACGACTAAATCTGCACAGCCATACAACAAAGCAATTAATATCGGTGTACGCTCTTTACTCCTTTTAACCATTGCTGAAAACAAACTATTGCACATACCTGGTGACTGACTGACTGAAGGATCACAACAAAGAGATAACCAAGGATTTGTAATTCTTCCAAAACCATTTTGCAAACATGGCATACAAATATGAGATGACACAAGTAACAATACCCCGATTTTCAAACATTTACATTACCAACTCCCTATATGTCTGTGTTGTCTCGGAGATGAGTGAAAAAAGACACTTAAACAGACTTTCTACTGATCTTTAACCTTAATAAGTTAATAATAATTTTTTTAAGTCTGCTGTCCAAAACCAAAGTAAGGCTTGGTTTTACTGATTTTGATGATGATGTACCCTGGCTAAAGACTCCAGGGGTCATCCCAACAGCTGAAGCACTTGAACACTATGGTGCAAATGCATCAGCTAGGGAATGAGAACATTTACGTGTGTGACCGGGTTTTTTTATTACACCGCCATGTAGGCAGCCACACTTAGTCTTCGGGGGAACTGAACTTAAAGTGAAAAAGGTGCACACAAAATTAGCCACAGCTGTAACTAACATTATTATTAGCATAAACAACATTGCTTTCAACTCCAAATGAAGTCTGGGTCATGGTGAATAGCTTTTATGACATTTTATATACAGAACAATGACATTATTCAGAGGCATGAACAGACACACACAAAAAACCCACAATGGCTTTTACATAGGAAAAATGCATGAAACACAAGTTATCAATGTTGTAATCTTTGCCTAATTGATGTAATGTTATAATAAGCAGGTCTCTTGCTTTAAAACTCTATATTGAAATTGCAGTCAAGGAAAAATGCAGGCACCCAATTACTTTTGAGTGCCAGTAGTTCTTTATTTTATTACCAGTAAAAAATGACTGACACATCAGTAAAAGCTTTGAGCATATATTTTTTATGCAAACCTGTATTATAGCAACGAGGTACAATTAAAAATGAAAGAGGCATAAGCCATTTGCATCTCAACAGCATTTATGTCAAGGCAACTTCTT
>CM065680.1:74530674-74547119 GCA_017654935.2 Phymorhynchus buccinoides | reverse complement strand
CCTACTTTAACCTCATTTTGTTAAGTCTGTTTCTGTTGTCTATTGAGTCTCAGTCTGTTGGCCTGTTTAGTCTCAATGGCTTGTGTGTTGTGCTTTGAATCGAAGTTCGCATTGTTTTCTCATGTTTCATCCATGGGTCTGCTGAATATTGTTGTTTTCTTTCGTTTAGAGATGTTGATATCCTCTTTGTACTCCTTCTACTTGTTAGTTATTGTGTGTGTCACAAATGAAGAAATCCAAAATGGTTACCTGCAAAGAGAAACAGCAGTGGATTTTGTTGTTAGAGCTTTTGCTGTGAAAAGTTTATTTGTTATTTGCTATCAGCCCTTTGTTTTCACTTTACTGCCTTTGTTTATATTGTTCTTGGAACCTTTGTTTACTTTTTCCAGCAGATTATGTTGTGAGTGGTTGGGTCCTTTGTTTGAACTTTTCTACCTTTGTTTATATTGTTCTTCATACCTTTGTTTACTCTTTTCGCTTTTCTACCTTTCTTTATATTGTTCTTGGAACCTTTGTTTAGAACCTTTGTTTTCTCTTTCCCAGCAGATTATGTTGTGAGTGGTTGGGTCCTTTGTTTGAACTTTTCTACCTTTGTTTATATTGTTCTTCATACCTTTGTTTTCGCTTTAATACCTTTGTTTATATTGTTCTTGGAACCTTTACTCTTTCCCAGCAGATTATGTTGTGAGTGGTTGGGTCCTTTGTTTGAACTTTTCTACCTTTGTTTATATTGTTCTTGGAACGTTTGTTTACTTTTCCCCAGCAGATTATGTTGTGAGTGGTTGGGTCCTTTGTTTGAACGTTTCTACCCTTGTTTAATCGTTAATATCTAACAGTAACAGTTGTGTTGTGAGGGATTGGGATGTTGTAGTTACTGGTATTGTGTGATAAACTGGCACATGGCTAAAAGCAATCGTAAATGGCTTCTAGGAAGTCTGAACAAATGAGAAGCAATGATTTATAAGTAACATGCATACATGTTTACAGATTATACCCCTTGCCAAGACAATGCAACAGTCAAATATGAAAGATCTTGTTGTCTGCGTTAGTGTATTCTCAGCATTTTGTTTGCTCGGTCTGTGTGTGTGTGTGTGTGTACACGTGTGTAAGCAAAATTGTGCATTTCGTGCATAAATGCCCACAAATAACAATGTTGCACTTCTTACCCTGTAAAACAATTTGTATTGTCTTTTAGTTTTACAATGCTTGTTTGAAACTCTACTTCTGTTGTTGTGAACATTGCTAAATTGTCGATTGTTCTTGGTGGTTTTCACAACTTGTGAACCAAGATTCTTAATCTTATGCAGAATGCTTGCTTGGTTGTGCCAGCTTTCTTGATAAATCTACAAGGAAAGCTTGATTGTGTACTGTGTTGTTTCCTTTGGTTGGTTTTGCTTTAACTGTATGCACACAAAGACTTTTCGATATATGCAAGAAAAGTTTCTTTTTTATTGAAAACAAAAAGGTTTCTTTTTATTCTGTAATTTATTTTTATGACCAGTTTTGTCTCATCTTTGTTTGATTTTAATATCAAATTTCTCATAACTTTTTACACGTCATTTGGTATAAACTAAAGACTTTGTAAGTGATCCAAAGTCGTCTTAGTCATGCTCTTTTGATAATGGAGTTTGTGTCGTTAGTGATTGTATGGTTTTTATGTGATGCTGTTATGCATTTGTAAACATTTGTCTTTATTTTAATATCACTACTTATATCATAAAGAACAGATGGTTTTGATGAGACCAAATTGACTTGCATGAATCTTATGTGGAAATTGTTATGGTGCTTGTACAGAGCTTTCATAAATTATGTAATGAAAGGTGTAAAGTGGATGTTTTGCTTCGATTGTTGAATGACCAAATGGCAACGGGCTGGAAAGGATGAGTTAATGTTACTTCCCTCAGATTTGAAACCAGTTCTCTTTAATTTGTTGGCCACAGTGAACCAAGTTCGATATTTACTATACTGTACCTGAAAAATACAAGACGTCAGAGCTTAATCTAGAGCGCGGGATTGGTAAAATTCCCCAACATTTTGTTCCTTCCCGCGATAATCGGCGTGGGGAGCGGGCCGAGTCCCGCACATTTGCAGAACGGCCTGCAGTTTTTACCGATCGATGCGGGAAGACCTTCGTCGTCTGCTAAACCTGTCGTCTGGACAAACTGAAAGTATCGTGCAGGAGTGAAGGATTTCTCGACATTTCATTGGTTCTTGACAAAATGTTAGTGTTAATCAACCAATCGCGTTCTTCTCGTTCTACTGACGGGAAGTTGCGAGAGTTTCGGCCGCCAGTCTGTGTACGAGGGTGGGGGAGGTACAGGTACCTATGTATGTGATGTGGGGTTGGATAGGGGGGAGTGCCCCCCCTTTTTTTTTTATATGAGGGGGGGACTGCCCCCCTTTTTCAGAAGCTCTGAGACTTAGATGTGTGTACATTGTTGAAAGCAAGAGTAAGAAAAAGCTTGTTTGAAAACTTGTGCAACGAAAGTATTGACAAACGGTTGATTTTGTACATCATAATTTTGCCATGAATTGTGCTGTCGCATCTTTTTTTTCTCGAGCAGTTTGATTTACTAATGTTTAAAAAAAAAATATATGTATGTATTTTTTTTAGTAAGCCTGTATCCCCTCTATTCCTTTAATAAAACTGTCAAATTAAAATTTTGATGGCAGAGATTTTTTTTTTAAATCGATATTGCTCAGTTCTGTATTAGAGGAATCTCAAGATTTTAAAATAACTGATTCTTGTCATTGTTCTTTTCTTACGGTTTATTTCCATAGACATGCACATCTTCAACTTTTTTATTTCTAATAATCATTCTTTAGTTTATATTGGTCCATGTCATGTATTAATGATGCCTTTTGATCATCATCAGTCTCTTTTACTTTTTAGTTTTGCATGGTTTCTTAATATAGAAACAGTGTAATTGTCATTTATGGAAAACCAAATATTGGTTGAATAAGTTGGTTTATTGTATTCATTTTGAGTATAATGTGGTGGGTTATTTTTAGAATAGCGTAACTGTTAGGTTGATTTAAAATAAATTTGGCAAAATAATGGCAATTCATGGATACAAAACATGTTTGTTTTCAAATGGATAGACATCAACTTGTACAATTAAGAAAACCTTGTCAAACAATTGTTGTTTTTCTTTTATTGTTCAATGTCTTCCACTGTGTGATAATCGTGATGTGTAATTGAGGATAGACAATGTCACAATGGAGGCTGTTTAAATGGAAATCAATTTTTTTAAAAGTTAAACCATATCTGGTTTTAAAGTAGTTTTAGGTGTGGTTTTTTTTTTACTAGGTTTAGGCTACAAATGTAAAGGACAGAATACAATTATTTGAACAAAGATGTGAAGTGCAAGTTTTGTTACATCAAGAAATACTCAATTGTTTGTTTGTGTACCGCATTTTACAGACTACAAGGCGCACCTGATTATAAGGCACCCCCCCCCAAATTTCACACAAAATTCAGATTTTGTTATTATAGTTAACTATATTATCAGTCACATTATAAGGCGCACCCCCCAAATTTCACACAAAATTCAGATTTTGTTAATTTTAGTTTCTTACTTTTTTATCAGTCACATTATAAGGCGCAGGGGTCTCAGTCTGGGAAAACAGTATCACCTATAGTCCGTAAAATATGGCAGACTACTTTCATTGTCTTGTTCTAAAGCTATTCTTTCAGAAACTATCCTGCTTCTAAACATTCATTGGTGCTTGCAGTTGGCCTTCCACTGTCCCTTTGTTGTTTGATGCACTTACGAACGAATCATGTATGGTGCTGCTTCTCCGTTATTTATTGACCAGTGTTTTATCAACAGATTTCAATGCAAAACCATTGCCACTGATTGGACCTTTTTGTTCTTGTTTGATGGCGTAGCTTTCATTTTCTTCTTTGTTTCACCCATTCTGTTTTACCTCTTGGAGTACTGCTTTACACTTTTGCTTGTTGTGTAAAAAAACGAGAGGCGTTTTTGTTTGGATCAAGAGTGTTATAGATCAGTGGGTTTTTTTACCACTCTCATCACTCTTTACTATCATCATATTGATAGATCAGTGTTTTTTGACCACTCTCATCACTCTTTACTATCATCATATTGATAGATCAGTGGTTTTTGACCACTCTCATCACTCTTTACTATCATCATATTGATAGATCAGTGTTTTTTTGTTTTGTTTGTTTTTTGACCACTCTCATCACTCTTTACTATCATCATAATTATTGATAGATCAGTGTTTGATATGTTTTGTTGTCGGGTTGGGTGTTAGTCATACTGAATGTTTATAGTTGGTGTGGAGTCGCTGATTTCTGCGCTTGGTTTTTGTTCTCTCTGGACATGGCATTTGAATATATGATGGCACAATTGGTTTTAAACCCCCCCCCCCTAAAATCACTTTCAATTCAACAATAGTTTGTAAAGGATCAAAAGTGTGTCTGCATGGTCTCGTAATGCCCTGATATACACTTTTGAATAATAATAAAAAATTAACCCCTTCACTGCCAGAGAAAATTAAAGAAAACATCATGACATGAAAAAGACAACAGATAGAGCCAATCTGGCAAAATGGTATGGGGATAAAACTCTCTTGACTGTCAGAGCAAAAACCAGAATATCAGAGTTATTCGTCGTCATCTGATGACGTCATCAGTGATGTCATCAAGTCAGTACGTGATACGTTATATGGCAGTCAAGGGGTTAAAAGACAGGCTCCAAATGTCTAATTTCTGTTTTCTACAAGCACAGGAAAGAAGTTGCCTTGACATAAATGCTGTTGAGATGCAAATGGCTTATGCCTCTTTCATTTTTAATTGTACCTCGTTGCTATAATACAGGTTTGCATAAAAAATATATGCTCAAAGCTTTTACTGATGTGTCAGTCATTTTTTACTGGTAATAAAATAAAGAACTACTGGCACTCAAAAGTAATTGGGTGCCTGCATTTTTCCTTGACTGCAATTTCAATATAGAGTTTTAAAGCAAGAGACCTGCTTATTATAACATTACATCAATTAGGCAAAGATTACAACATTGATAACTTGTGTTTCATGCATTTTTCCTATGTAAAAGCCATTGTGGGTTTTTTGTGTGTGTCTGTTCATGCCTCTGAATAATGTCATTGTTCTGTATATAAAATGTCATAAAAGCTATTCACCATGACCCAGACTTCATTTGGAGTTGAAAGCAATGTTGTTTATGCTAATAATAATGTTAGTTACAGCTGTGGCTAATTTTGTGTGCACCTTTTTCACTTTAAGTTCAGTTCCCCCGAAGACTAAGTGTGGCTGCCTACATGGCGGTGTAATAAAAAAACCCGGTCACACGCGTAATGTTCTCATCCCTAGCTGATGCATTTGCACCATAGTGTTAAGTGCTTCAGCTGTTGGGATGACCCCTGGAGTCTTTTAGCCAGGGTACATCATCATCAAAATCAGTAAACCAAGCCTTACTTTGGTTTTGGACAGCAGACTTAAAAAAATTATTATTAACTTATTAAGGTTAAAGATCAGTAGAAAGTCTGTTTAAGTGTCTTTTTTCACTCATCTCCGAGACAACACAGACATATAGGGAGTTGGTAATGTAAATGTTTGAAAATCGGGGTATTGTTACTTGTGTCATCTCATATTTGTATGCCATGTTTGCAAAATGGTTTTGGAAGAATTACAAATCCTTGGTTATCTCTTTGTTGTGATCCTTCAGTCAGTCAGTCACCAGGTATGTGCAATAGTTTGTTTTCAGCAATGGTTAAAAGGAGTAAAGAGCGTACACCGATATTAATTGCTTTGTTGTATGGCTGTGCAGATTTAGTCGTGATGTGAACATTGTTCGGTTTCATGTTAATCAAAAGGTTAACAAAATTGATTTTAAAAAAAGAAGCAGCTTTTTTAGAAGTTTACCTTTGAAATCTTTCAATGATTTTTGACATGTTCACTTTGGTCAAATGAGACCAGCGTATGAGTGCGACAAGATAAGATTTTATTTGGCGTTAATTTGCCTTCAGATTTTTTTTAATATAGCATTTTATTTCTTATGTGCCTGTTCTGGCGAAGACAGGAATGGATTGTGAGTTACAATGATATTAAAAATCCTCTTCTTGAAAATCTTTTCTCTGGTCTTTCGCAGATAATTCTGTGCCTTAGACAAAGGTGTCCCAATTCCTGAAGTAGAGTAGCTTTTGTATTGAAATTTGATTATGTAATAAATATGATTTATTATTTGTCGCTTGAAATGGTATTGTTTTTATCTTTATCGGTGTGCATCATGATGATGATGATGAGAGAGAGAGAGAAGAGAGCATAAAACAAGTACACAGCTGATCACATTTTTTTCAGTTTAATGAAAACATGCTTGCACACATACTATACACCAAGGTGTATTTCACAGCCACACACACACACACACCAGATATTGCCTACATTCTGAACATGTTGCCAAAGAATTTGAAACCAAACTTCTTTTAGGTAAAACATTAATGAATGGATGTCCTAAAATTAATAAAAAATCTACCATTCATCTTCACAGGAACATAATAAACAAGGTTATTAGGTACAGTAATCATTTAAAAATGGCTTACTTACAATAACAAAGTTTTCTTTAGCTTTTAACCATTTAAGTAAGTACACAGACTTTTCTTTTTACTATTTCACACTAAACTCCATTCTCTTCTGATATCTCATCTGACTGTATATCTTTTGAGTCTCAACTTTGAATACTGACAGCTTGATTTCCTTCTGGTCAGGTTTGGCTTTGTTGGCAAATTTTATGAGACGTCAAAAAACATTCATTTGAAAATTAAATTTCATTAGCAAAGGGACAAAAATAATTATCACCCTTTTTGCGCAAAATGTCTCAAACAAATCAAGTGGCGCATGTTAGTTACTTGATGGGAGAAAAAAAATTCCATCTGAATTTAAATAATGCAAAATTAGCAGTCAGACTTGTGGAATCGAGGAATTTAGACAGGAAGAGTTGTCACATCGATTGAAGGTCGGTGCGCGAGGTCCAACTCTTCCTGCTCCATCTGCCATGTTGCTGTATTCGGGCTGTGCCTTGGAAGATCAGTCGTGGCAGTGGATGAAGGGAGGTATGGGGATTGTGTCCCCTTCCTCACTGCTAAGGCAGAGGCTCTGGGTAGCAAAAAGTTGGCCTCCTGCACGAGCTGAAGCAAAAAGAAAAATGAATTTTCTTTTTAGGAATTGTTCATGACAGTTTTAAGTTTTATTGGGGAAACTCAGGGGAAACTTCTAGATTTACATTTTTTTGTACACACACACACACACACACATTTGCACTTGCACCACACATGTATACACACACACTCACACACTTTTCTTCTCATACGACATAAAATTATTATCTATATTGTTAAAAATGTGGGACTATACTGGTGTTGCACTGCCTCTGGGCATTGCCTCCAGGATCATTCCCACCAACTTTATATCTACTAATGTCCCATATGTGTCTGTTCCAGACCAGAGGATGTTAAACAGATTTTCATTCATTCATTCCCCTTACGCACAGACTCTCTCTCTCTCTCAACAGAGATTAATCAACCCTTTTCATACATTTTCTTTCTGCCTCTTTTCTCTTAATCCCCTTTCTCTTCACCTTCACATTCCCTCTTATACTAGGAAGATTTCTTAAGATTCCTTACTAGCTATAAGAGGGAAAACACGTGAAAACCGTGATTTTGACATATGACGTGCAGGGTCTTTAAACAGTTATATATATATCTTCATGTTGATCATGATATAAGTGGCGGTTTTTTTTAGCATAATACTTCTTAATTAAATATTCTATCAATACCAGTTGGAATTTTTTAGCCATCAAATAATTAAGAAAATGAAAAATGTCATTTTCTAGGCATCAATTTAAGATTTGTGGCGGTGCCATAGCCGATGAGGTTTAACCGAGGCGTGGTCACCGCTACAGCTATCTGTATTAATTTAAAAAATCGGGACTTTACTGGTTTCGTACTGCCTCCGGGCATTTCCTCCAGAATTGTTCCCACCATATTTATATTTACAAATGTCCCATATGTGTCTGATTCAGACCAAGAGGACGTAAAACTCCATTTTCTCCTCGTTTTCTATGACTGATATATGTGGCGGTACCATAGCCGATGAGGTTTAACCGAGGCGTGGTTACCGCTACACCTATCTATATTGATAAAAAAAACTCGGGACTTTACTGGTGTTGCACTGCCTCTGGGCATTGCGGCCAGTATTGTTCCCACATCTTTGTATTTACAAATGTCCCATATGTGTCTATGACCGAGAGGACGTAAAACACCATTTTTCATTCATTCGTTTTCTAGGCGATTTAGAGACGGTTTCCTTCTGGAGTATAAACTTCTTCTGTACACTCTAAGGGGGCGAGGCCACACTTGGGTCATGACTGAAAGACGAAGATTATAACTGTTTACACCCCCCCCCCCCCCCAATCTGTGGGGATACCGGGGGTCTTTCATACAAATAGTTCCCCCACCTTCTGAAAGTTCTGTGCTTGTAACTTCCTCTAGTCTATCATTCTCTTTGATTCTGCCTGTTCCCCCTTGGTTACTGTCAACTACTATCTTTCTGTCTTGACTGGTCCATTCTCTTGCCTTTGTTCTACTGTTACACAGATTTTCCCCAGCCGAAGACAGACATGCTGGGCCTATGTACCATGTTTTACGGACTACAAGGCACACCTCCCACATTTTACACAAAATTCAGATTTTGTTATTATATTTTCTCACTATATTATCAGTCACATTATAAGGCGCAGGGGTCTCAGTCTAGGAAAAAAGTATCGCCTTATAGTCCGCAAAATACGGTACTTTTTTGTTATATTAGGCGCATAACAGCAGCATGACACATCTGCACTCATATAACAGGAAACTGAGTGACCAATGAAGATAAGAATAACTGTTTATCCATTTCACCACCGATGTCACATTTTTGCACCATAATGTCATAAAAAGCCTTGAAATCTGGGTCTATCCAATGATCTTGTATTCTTGATTTTAAGAGGTAAAGAGTGAAATGGCGAGTTTAGCGTCCAGTTAGTCGTTGACTCTTATGGACAAAGGTAAAGAAGGATAGGCCTTACTTTAAACATGTCACAGAGGAATCCCCAATATTGCTGACAAAATCTTTTCTCTGATCCATGTAAGTTTAATCGAAAATGTTGGCTAAAAAATGGTTGGCGGTGAAAGGGTTAGAAGTGGGGAGAAAAATCAAACTCACCTGTACTTAGACCGGAGTACATCAGGTCCAAAGAATCCACCTGTTTGGTTTTGCCCATGTCTGTGGCACTGGTGTTCAGCATTTTCTCTCTGAAGAACACACAATCATATAAACAAATGTAATACTCCTTTGCATGCATCATGTGGGGCCCGAGTTTCCCCGGCTGATCTGGGAGGACTTAACGGTCGTGCATGACACACTGCATGCAACATGTGGGGCCCGAGTTTCCCCGGCTGATCTGGGGGGACTTAACGGTCGTGCATGACACACTGCATGCATCATGTGGGGCCTCGAGTTTCCCCGGCTGATCCGGGGGCACTTAACGGTCGTGCATGCATCATGTGGGGCCCAGGTGTCCCCGGCTAGACCGGGGGCATTTAGCGGTTGTGTATGACTTTTAAGTCTCGTCTTTCCCCTCTATCACACATCCCCCCCTCACCCCCCTTTTTTTTAATATCTAACTTCCTTCAATTTTAAACCTCATAAATATCCTTCTACATAGTAAACAGAGTATCTACAAATACTTACATTATCCCTGACTATCTTGGCCTCTGTCTTCTCCCCATAATGTTATCATTTCACTTTGTACTCTATCTTTGCTGAACTATTTTCTTTCTTTTTCGTACTACCCCCTAAAGTGCAGCAGAATCTTCAACGTGATGAAGTTGGCTGCCACAGGAGCAGAAGAAGAAGAAGACCCAGCGCAGTGAAAGGTACATTAAGTCGCAGGGCTAGTTTCTCACAACTGGCTTGTACAGTCAAATCTCTCTCTCTCTCTCTCTCTGTCTCTGTGTCTCTCTCTCTGTTTGAGTTATGGGCATTTTTGTGTTCTCTAACATCTTATCTTTCATAGTTATAAAGGATAATCTTTATTATGGTCTCTAAATACGCCAATAAGTGCTTTAAAATTGTAGATGGATGCATTTTCTTCAACAAGGATAGGCACCCTGCCAACTTAATGATCATAACTCTGGAACAGAAAAAGATACAAGAATGGAGAGCTGGTGGAAAAATGTATAAAGCAGTCTAAGGGACATAACTCTCAGTATGCAGCTTCCTGTAACTCTTGGAGGTATTACTTCCCCTCTATCAGCGACAGGTGTGCACAATAATGTGAATGCAAAGTACAGTTATATACTGGCTTGATAGTTCTTATTCATATACTTTTTACATATTTTTGCTTGTCTGCACAACAGAATGTGGCGTTGGAACATGCAAACTAGACATTCAAGCACGGCAATCTTTCTCTGTGCAAGAGGTTCTATCAAGCCAGTATATAACTGTACTTTGCATTCACATTATTTTGCACACTGTCGCTGATAGAGGGGAAGAACTTCACATAGGACTATTATGTTCCATTTCTTCTTCTTCGATCGCTCAGACAGTTTCCTATCAATTATGAGCGCAGATGCGTCATGCTGCCGTTATGCGCCTAACTAAGAAATAGTTAGGCCCAGCAAGACCGACTTTCGGCTGGAGGAAATCTTTTTTGAAAGTGTTTCTTGAAAAACAGTCAGAAGAATGGAGCGGTAAGGCAGAAAGATAGTAGATGGCAGTAAGCAAAGGGAAAAGGCAAGAGTCAAAGAGATTGACAGATTAGAGGAAGTTTACAAGCACAGAACTTCCAGAAGGTGGGGAACTATTAATACAAAAGACCCCCCACCCCGGTATCCCCACGGTGGGGGGGAGGGGCCCATTTTAACATGTGTGGACAAACTCAAAATAATTAATGAAACAAATCATGTGGATTGTTCTCACTGTAATTTTTTAGTGCACTGAGAAACTTGGAAAACATAAATAGATCATGGATGGGAGATATCCTATTTAAGCCTATCATTTAAGGTCAAGTCAAAACAGGCTACATACGTGGGTTGTTCATTAAATATTGGCAACGGGTCCATAAAACAGGAAGAAAGGATTTCACAGATCAAACTTTTGTATTCCTATGAAGAACACATTTCCTTTTTATATGCACAGTTCCATCTCTACGCCAGGTTTCAAGGTCCTTTCGGCAGCTTCTTTGAGGCAAGGGTCGGAGCCGTGATTTTGAGCTTTATGTGAGGGCCTATAGGTGCCAGACAAATGTGTCCAGCCCAACAATCTAAAATGATAAGAAGAAATTAAAAGTCATGTGGAGCTAAGTAAAGTCTGTAGAATAGGTGGTTCAAAGATTAATGACCTCACTCTTCTTGGAAGGTCACGGCGACCCTATCTTGTAGGCACTAGCGTTTTCATGCAAAAGTAGAGTTTTGCTTGCGTCAATGGTTGTCTCCACTGGTAGACTGATCTGGCAACTGCTGACAAAACCACTAAGTAAAACGGTTTGCCGTAAGTGTTGTTTCCTTTGGCAGGGCCGGACCTAAGTTTTTAAGGGGTGGGGGCTAATTCATCGAAGGTGCGAAGCACCAAGACCCCTAGGGGGGTCCGGGGGCATGCTCCCCCGAAAATGTTTTAAATCCGAGAAGCAAAATAGTGCAATCTGGGCATGAAATAAAGGACTAATGCCATTACTGTTCATACCCCTATTGAAACATGTTTTGAACCATTAAGTACCTATCAACTGGTGGTGCTGATGAGTGCTAGGTATAGCCTGGTATAGCCCGCGAGGAAATTTAGTTGCTACTCGACGACATGAATTTGTTGTTGTTGAGGAAAAAGGGTGGGGGCTGCAGCCCCCAAAGCCCCCCCCCCCATAGGTCTGGCCCTGTTTGGCATAATAGCCTATTAATGATGACAGGCCCTTGGGTTATTAAAGAAATGCAAACATGTCACTTAGAAATATGGAAATAAATAGCACCAGACGGCTGATATAGTAAGCAAAGAAACATTTGGAATTGTTGCTAACTGAACAAACCACTAGTCAGGCTAGCAAACATCTCCAGCTCCTCGACAGAGATAATGACAGCAAGGTAAAAGCACACTTCATCCTAGTCTACACGTAGTGATCGCAGTTACAGGTAATTAGCATTAAAATACTGATTGGAAAACCAAAATACTGAAAACAGTTTGACCTGTCAGTTCCAGGGACTGATAACTTTCAAAGAGGATAAATTGTTTAACAGAGGCTTTGATATTGTGGTTTTCACTGGTTTTTGTTTCCCTGGGACTGGTTTTGCCACCGGTTGTTGACGGGCAATGTCGCTGATGGGACTACTTCTTCTTCTTTCAAATACGTCGCTACAATCCAGTAGTCTGGCATAACTGCGATGGGGAGAGATTGCGCAGAGGCGGTTTATTGATGTTGGTTGATTAATAGCTGTCTTTTGAAGGCCTCAACGGCTTGCACGGTGCATGGACGGTGCTGTTATTCACTCTGTTGGTGTTCAACCAAAGAAAGAGTTTTTGAACTGCCAACTGGTCGGTGTTTGAGGAGGGAACTTTTATTGCTTTGTTGTTGTTTCTAACTGAAGATCTGATTGGGTTCGACGAGTAAGGAAGTCTGGATCTTATCAGTCTGCTCGATTTGTGATAAGTGATGAAGTCTTCAGGGGGTAAGGCCGGTACCGACCCCAACCACTCTGTAGAGCATGGTCAGGCGGAGGTGTTGGCGCCTTTGTTGAAGGGATGGAAGCTCATTTTTTTTCGAGAAGTTTGGTGACACTGCCAGGCGTTGTAGACTTATAGTCGCCAGTGATGAAGCGGGCAGCATTTTGTTGTATGCGTTCTATACTGTCAATGTCTTTCTGTAGATAAGATTAAGAGTCCCACACAACTGCACCATAATTATTCCAGTAAAGGGACTGGTTTTCAAAATTCCTATATACAGCGCGATCACTAAGAGGACTCACCTTTCGTTCCAGACTGATGAATGAGGATGATTATTTTGTCACTTGCTTTCAGTGAATTTGAGCTGCACATACAATTTTGCAGGCGCTCTGCAGCTTGATAGCCGATCCGATACAGTGTTGAAATGAGCCCAATGGAAAATCGGGGGGTGACTTTATAGTATTACGACACGCGCTGTTGCCAAGCACTGACAAGTTATATTTAGATTATCTTATTGCGTTTCAGTTTTTGAGTTTAATCAGAAGCGGAACGGAAAATGAAGTTTTGCTTTCGGTTCACGAAGCTTTCAACACCTGACTCGAATAGCTTGGCTTTTTAAAATTCGGATTTTCCACATGAGGGAGAGAGGCGTAAGAACAGGGGGGGGAGGGGGAGGGGGCCGGGCGGCGGCCCCCCCCCCCCCCCCCCCCCCCCCCGGGTCAGAGGAGAGGGGAGAGGAGGCAGACATATCTTCCTGCTCCCCCAAAAAAACCCAACCCAACCCAATCGACCAAGTCAGCAAGCAAAAGGGAGGGAGGAGGGGGGGGGGGGGAGGGAGAGGAGAGTTAACTTAAAACTTTAATAGCTTGTTACTATTACTGGAATAATTATGGTGCAGTTGTGTGGGACTCTTAATCTTATCTACAGAAAGACATTGACAGTATAGAACGCATACAACAAAAACCCTTTCTTTCAAACAGCATGTTTCCAATGTTTGCAAGGCTTGCTATCTAGAACTTCGAAGAATTAGTTCCATCCACCGTTTCCTCTGTCAAGATGCCCTGAAGACTCTAGTATGTGCTTTTGTCCTGTCTCGCCTTGACTACTGCAACTCACTTCTTGCTGGCTGTCCATCAATTCTCATCTCTAAGCTCCAACGGGTCCAGAATAATGCTGCTCGTCTCATTTCTCGCTCCCCTAGGTACGATCACATCACTCCGGTTCTTCGTTCCCTACACTGGCTCCCAGTTCAATCACGTATTGACTACAAAATTCTCCTCCTTGCCTTCAAGTCACTGAATGATCAAGCTCCTGTGTATCTCTCTGATCTTCTTCATCTCCCAGATGCTGGCTAACTTCTCGCCATCAATGTTTTTGTATGGATTTAGATGCACCATTCAACCTTACCCCTTTTCTGATCTTCAGTAAACTAGTGGGGCAAATAACGGTTATGACGCTTCTGTATACCCAGCTGTTCATATTAGATTTTATCCAGGCTTCCTGATGAAAAGCTCAGTGTGTTTTTCATCTCATCAGCATTTATCCAGAGATCATTTCCAACAAGAGTCTTTACAATGGCTACGGTTTTAACAGTCACAACGGTCATTTGACAACTGTAACGGGCACGTTCTTTTAACGTTCTTCTGCTAAACTGAAATTCCATGAGCCATTGTGATCTTTTGTTTCTGAGTGGGCAAAGTCTAAAATTTATCGACGTCTGATACTCTTGTTAGAATGCCTTTCTTTGAGTATAAGTACAAGCGTAGAAGTTTATAGGTAGAAAATCTCAGCATTAAAGAGATTTTCACAGCTTGGGACCAACGTTCACCTTGGCACACATTTTGCTTTGCTCAATGGTTATGGACTGGTGAAAAAAGAAAGACAATTTGCGACATAATTATTATGATAATGGTCTATCTCATGACACTATTCATTTTTTTCTGATGTTGACAGAATCTTCACATTGCAAAATATATGGAGTGACCCTCGTATATGAGTGGCATAGAAACATGTGGAGGAGGGCAGCTGCTCCCCCCCCCCCATTCCTCTGGCTCAGAGGAAGGGGGGGGGGGGGGGGCAGACATGTTCCCCCCAAAAATGAGAGAAGAAAGAGAGAGAGAGAGATGGAAGGAGGGGGGAGGATTCAAAGGCTACATTTTTTAATACAATATTTTACATCGATTTCTTTAAAATTCTGACGCTAAAATACTAGACTGTGAAACTTCTGCTCAAATGTACCAGCTCACGAACAGTCGTTTAGGTCGAAAGAGTAGCACAGTTCTCCCTACAGTTTTCTCCCCGTCTGAACTACCAGCCCTTTTCTCTGACTTTTTGATTCCAAAGTGAAAACAATACGAGACAATCTGGACAGTTCAAAGCTCACTGAGTCCCCTCTTGTTCATGATCATTCTTTTTCAGGCCAACCTTTGACAACTTTTAGTTGTGTGACTGAGGACGATGTGAGAAAGGTCATAGCTAGTTCGCCTAGGAAATCATGCAACCTCGACCCACTACCTGCATCCATTTTGTTTGAATGCATTGATGTCCTGGTCCCTTACATAACCCGTGTTGTTAACACATCCCTATCATCTAGCATCTTCCCCCATGTGTACAAATCTGCTGTTGTTCGCCCCTTGCTTAAGAAAACATCCTTGGACCCCAGCTCCCTCAAACATTTCAGACCTGTTTCCAATCTTCCCTTTTTATCTAAGATTCTTGAGAAAATCGTCCTCGCTCAGCTTTCAGATCACCTCATTCATAACAACTTGATTGACCCCCACCAGTCTGCTTACAGGGCTGGTCACAGCACTGAGACTGCGCTGCTCAAGATTGTCAATGACCTCCTTCTTGCTCTTGACGATGACAAAATCTCCCTTTTATCACTGATAGATCTCTCTGCAGCATTTGACACCATCGATCATGACATTCTGCTCTCCAGACTTCAACACTCTTTTGGTATTGATGGTACAGTTCTCAAATGGATTAGATCTTATCTCAGTAATCGTTTTCAGACAGTTGTTGTCAACGGCCTTTCTTCGTCTGCTACAACTCTCGCCTGCAGAGTTCCACAAGGCTCTGTCCTTGGGCCTGTTCTGTTCTCTCTGTACGTCGGACCTGTGTCTGATGTTATTGACCGGCACTCTTTGTTGCATGAGAGCTTCGCTGATGACTCGCAGCTGCATAAATCGAGCTCTTTATCTGAACTCAAAGAAGTTGTCAGCAGTACCCAAAACTGTGTCCAAGATTTGAAAGAATGGATGACTGTGAACAAATTGCAGCAAAATGATGGAAAAACAGAAGTTATGCTCCTTGCCCCTCCGAGACTCCAAAATCACCCTTCCCTTCCTTCTTCCATTAGCATTGGGAGTTCTGACATTTCGTTTTCGTCTCAGGCCCGTAACCTTGGTGTTACGTTTGACCCCACCCTCTCGTTCAAGCAGCATGTCTCGAATATCTGTAAGGTGGGCTATCTGAAAATTCGTAAAATGAGCTCAATCAGGCACTTCCTTTCCACTGAAGCTACTAAAACTTTGGTCTGCTCGTTAGTTCTGTCGAGGCTAGACTACTGCAACGGTCTCTTGGCTGGCTTGCCAAAGTACCTTCTGGACAAGCTACAGAAGGTCCAGAACAGTGCCGCCAGACTTGTTTGCAGGACATCTAGAAGTCAGTATGTTACTCCCCTGTTACAGTCCCATTCACTGGCTACCTGTTCAGAGTC
>CM065680.1:74523174-74525674 GCA_017654935.2 Phymorhynchus buccinoides | reverse complement strand
GTCTATTTCCATCACTTTTAGTAGGGTAAGACGGGGTAAAAAGCCCATGGGCGGGTAAGAAGCCCATGCCAATTATCTCATGAAATGAAGCAAATTTCAGTCAAATTTTGCCCATCAAAAATTTGACTGAAATTTGCTTCAATTCATGAGATAATTGGCATGGGCTTCTTACCCGCCCATGGGCTTTTTACCCCGTCTTCCCCTATACAAGTTCTAGAGGATATTATCGACTGATTGCTTTAATTTTATTTCAAGGTCAAGGTCATGCTGATTAAGGAGTTAAAACCCCACAACACTTTATTGCTAATATCTTGCCGTCAGATTTTTTTTAATATAGCATTTTATTTCGTATGTGCCTGTTCTGGTGAAGACAGGAATGGATTGTGAGTTACAATGATATTAAAAATCCCCTTCTTGAAAATCTTTTCTCTGGTCTTCTTTCGCAGATAATTCTGTGCCTTAGACAAAGGTGTCCCAATTCCTTAAGTAGAGTAGCTTTTGTATTGAAATTTGATTATGTAATAAATATGATTTATTATTTGTCACATGAAATTGTTTCTTTTTATCTTTATCAGTGTGCATCATGATGATGATGATGAGAGAGAGAGAAGAGAGCATAAAACAAGAACACAGCTGATCACATTTTTTTCAGTTTAATGAAAACATGTTTGCACACATACTATACACCAAGATGTATTTCACACACACAGACAGACACACACACACACACCAGAATATTGACTACATTCTGAACATGTTGCCAAAGAATTTGAAACCAAACTTCTTAGTAAAATATAATGAATGGATGTCCTAAAATTAAAAAAACAAACCCATTCATCTTCACGGGAACATAATAAACAAGGTTATTAGGTACAGTAATCATTTAAAAATGGCTGACTGACGATAACAGAAGTTTTCTTCAGCTTTTAAGCATTTAAGTAAGTACTCAGACTTTTCTTTTTACTATTTCACACTAAACTCCATTCTCTTCTGATATCTCATCTGACTGTACATCTTTTGAGTCTCAACCTTGAATACTGACAGCTTGATTTCCTTCTGGTCAGGTTTGGCTTTGTTGGCAAATTTTATGAGACGTGAAAAACATTCATTTCAAAATTAAATGTTATTAGCAAAGGGACAACACATTTTATCACCCTTTTTGCACAAAGTGTCTCAAAGAAATCAAATGGCACATGCTAGTTACTTGATGGGAGAAAAAAATTCCATCTGAATTTACAAATAATCCTAAAGGCCATGAAACCGTTAGTAAGTTAAATAATGCAAAATTAGCAGTCAGACTTGTGGAATCGAGGAACTTAGACAGGAAGACATGTCACATCGATTGAAGGTCGGTGCGCGAGGTCCAACTCTTCCTGCTCCATTTGCCATGTTGCTGTATCAGGCCTGTGCCTTCCAGATCAGTCGTGGATGAAGGGAGGCATGGAAGCAGATTGTTGTAGCTGGATTGTGTCCTCTTCCTCACTGCAAAGGCAGAGGCTCTGGGTCAGTTGGCCTCCTGCAAGAGTTGAAGCAAAATGAAAAATGTATTTTCTTTTTAGGAATTGTTCATGACACTTTTAAGTTTTATTGGGGAAACTCACGGGACACTTCTAGATTTACATTTTTTTGTACACACACACACATTTGCACTTGCACCACACATGTATACACACACACACACACACACCCACACACACACACACACACACACACACACTTTTCTTTCTCACGACATAAAATGTATTATCTATATTGTTAAGAATTCGGGAAATTTTACTGGTGTTGTAACTGCCTCCGGGCATTGCCTCCAGGATCATTCCCACCTACTTTATATCTACTAATGTCTCATATGTGTCTGTTCCAGACCAGAGGATAGTTAAACATATTTTTATTAATTCATTCTTCTTACACACAGACTCAACAGAGATTAATCAATCCCTCTTTTCATACATTTTACTTTCTGCCTCTTTTCCCTAATCCCATTTCTCTTCACACTAACCCCCCCCCGCCCCCCGCCCCCCCCCCCCCCCCCCCTCTTTCATACTGTGGGGCGCCATTCCTCTCAAGATGATCTCTCCAGTTCAGCACAGCAGTCTTTCACTAGATATGAAATGAACATAATGACTCGATTATTGCATCTCGGGTTATGTACACTATACCTGGTAAAATTCTTATTTTAAAGACCCCCTACGTCACGTGTCACATTCCCTGTTATACTAGGAAGATTTCTTACTAGCTATAAGTGGGAAAACACGTGAAAACGTGATTTTGACACGTGACGTGCGGGGTCTTTAAGCAGCTATATATATATATCTTCATGTTGATCAGGATATAAGTGGCGATTTATTTTTATTATAATACTTCTTAAACATCATACTATCAATACCAGTTGGAATGTTTTAGCCATCAAATAACTAAGAAACATTAAAGATGTCGTTTTCTAGGCGATTTAGAGACGGTTTTCTTCTGGAGTATAAACTTCTTATGTACACTCTAAGGG
>CM065680.1:74520174-74522674 GCA_017654935.2 Phymorhynchus buccinoides | reverse complement strand
CTATGTATTTGGGAAAAGGCAAAAAATGTCTCCAGGTTTGAATTATGATATCCAACAAATGAATGGCCCTACAATAAACAAAGGTTGAAATAATGGTGTAGGATGGAATGAAAGAGTCTGAAAATTTTATAGTTGATCCGTTCTACAACATCTGCTTGATTCTTTTTAAATCTCTGCTTATCTAATAATGTTGCTGTTGTTGTCGTTCCCTGGCTTAAACTTAGTTAAAGACTCCAGAGATCCCAATGTTCAGCCGGAGCAATTGAACACTAATGCACCAACTAGGGATGAGAACATTACGTGTGTGACCATTTTTGATTACCCCGCCACATAGCCATACTCCGACTTCGGAGGATTATCTAATATAAAAAGTAATATTTATTACAATCATAGCACTATTACTAGTATTACCATCTCGAGCAGTTTACAATGCAGCCTGACCTTTTGGATGAGCTGCTTCATGAAGTATGTGCGGTAGGACAGTGCAGGGGGGTGCAGGCCACACACAGGGTTCAGCACCGTGGTCTGCAGAACTCGCTGCTGCAGCTGAGGTGTGGCCACCAGGGCTGCTGTCTCCTCATCCTCAACACACACATGGCTTATATACCACATTTTCCACACTATAAGGTCCACCTTATTACAGGGCGCAACATACATATATCCCTCTCTCCCACCAGGGCATTTTTTTTAATTTTTATAAAAAGTAGTATTATATGCATTGCGCAGCCTCCAAGTCACTAATTACTAGTAATAGTCTAATTAGACGGCGTGACCAAAACATTTGAAGATTGAAGATTCTTTTTGCCAGCATGCATAACTTTGCATTTATCAGTAATTCTTCTTCTTCTTCTGTGGTGGTGACCAACTTCTATTTACAGTTCGTAAATGTACGCACATAAGTTTAGGGGTGTGACCAAAGGAGAAGAAAGAAGGAAACAGAGAAGAGAAACAAAACAAAAATGAAACAAAAATGCCTCAGGAGCCTGCAGATCTTAGTTCAGCTCTTCCTTGTCCTACAGTTGTTTTGTTGTTTAGTGTTCAAAGCAGATTTAGTCCAATTTAAAAACAGAAACAAAGACATAAAACAAAACAAAACAAAAAAAGTGTGGACCATAGGCCTTTTTGCAGGCAAGACCAATCCGGCTACTGTAGCGGTCCCCGAGGCCAAACCCCGACTGGCACAGCTCCTGCCCTTCATTTACTAAGTACTAGGAGTAGTACTACTTTGACCTATGGCTATGGCCCCTAACTCCCTAATTTATTCTTTTTCGGTGGATGAGAGCTCTGCGGATGCAGGCTCTCCTCCTGTAAAATACAGATTCCATTTATCACTCCATTCTTGTTGATTAGGTAAATCCCTTTGAACTAGTTTGAAGTAAGTAACTATTAACTGATTTATTGAAATCCCCTAAAATCCAAAGCAGCAAAATCCCGAACAGCTGATACTTGTGATAGTAATAAATAGACTATTAGTGGATTCAGGATGCTCAGGAAATAACTGAAACATTAATGACAGCAAAGTAACAATAGTCAGGTCAAATAGAAACTGTAAGTTGTCGTATGAAAATAGGTCGCTCGTGTAAAGAATTCGCCGGAAGTAATCTTTTGCATTCTTCGCATACTTCGGATATTTGCGCATGCGCTCTCCGGTAGCCGAAATGTAAAGAATGCAGAAAATGTGCTTAGAGTTATTTCCCGTGTTGCTAACGAGAAAATTGCACCAGCGAAGAATTTAAATGCCGATCATGAAATTTCTTCGCCCATAAAAAAAAGTAGCAGTCTTTATTACTAGCACTATACCACCACCATTACTACTACTACCACTACTACTACTACTACTACTACTACTACTACTACTACTACTACTACTACTACAATTACTTGTCACATCGTGTGCTGCATGTAAAAAAAAGTAGCAGTTCGCACTGCTACTTTTTTTATGAGCGAGATTACTACTACTACTACTACTACTACTACTACTACTACTACTACTACTACTATACTAACTACTACAATTACTTGTCACATCGTCTGCTGCATGTAAAAAAAGTAGCAGTTCGCACTGCTACTTTTTTTCATGAGCGAAGAATTTAAATGCCGATCATGAAATTTCTTCGCCCATAAAAAAAAGTAGCAGTCTTTATTACTAGCACTATACCACCACCATTACTACTACTACCACTACTACTACTACTACTACTACTACTACTACTATACAACTACTACAATTACTTGTCACATCGTGTACTGCATGTAAAAAAGTAGCAGTTCGCACTGCTACTTTTTTTCATGAGCGAAGAATTTAAATGCCGATCATGAAATTTCTTCGCCCATAAAAAAAAAAGTAGCAGTCTTTATTACTAGCACTATACTACCACCATTACTACTACTACTACCACTACCACTACTACTACTACTACTACTACTACTACTACTATACAACTACTACAATTACTTGTCACATCGTGTACTGCATGTAAAAAAGTATCAGTTCGCACTG
>CM065680.1:74472674-74512674 GCA_017654935.2 Phymorhynchus buccinoides | reverse complement strand
AGAATCAACATGCCGGGAACGTACGTATTTTTTTTCTCTGAAAGTGAAACATGCACTAGCAAAGGTGTAGACTTAACTGGGGGTTAATGGTCTTAATTAACCCAGTGCAACTGCAAGCAATACAATTTAGTAAATAAGTTTTCTCTTTTATCTGTTCTTTTTCCATTCTTTTGCCGTTTATTGCCATAGTGGTTGAGCTTGTGAACTAGGAGGGAGTGGTTCACTTTGTCAAAGGCTTTGGACAAATCCATTACCAGGACGTCAGTTTGTTTTTCCCTCTCCATGCTGTAAGTGAGCTCGTCCACAAGCCAAGGAGCTGGCTTTTTGCATGCGGCATGATTACCCTTCCTGAACCCATGTTGCTCCTCTCTCAGGATTCTGTTGGCTTCTGCAAAACCCATGATCTTGCTAACGAGAAGTGCTTGAGTATTTTGCAGGGCATGCTGGTGAGTGAGATGGGGGTGGTAATTTTCAGGCTGGTATCTTTCCCCTTTTCAGGCCAGTATCTGTGTCCTGCTTCTTTCACTACACAACCACCACCATCAGTCCTTCTTTCAGCAAACAACTGCCATATTGATTTTGGTTCTGTTACAGTGCAGGGCTCCCAATCGTCCCGCAAAACAAGAGGTCCCAGGGACTCTTTCACTTACGGTATAGAGGGTCCTAGATGAGGGATAGAGGGTCCCGGTGGCATTGCGAATGCGAAAATGATTTTTTTCTAACTAGTGCATCCCTGGGACCCCCTGCACATTCTTTTAGAGGGTCCTTTAGTACCGGTACTTCATAAACCCCCAAATGGCCGTCCCTGGGACTGGGAGCCCTGCAGTGTTAAAATTGGGGACTCCGGTCAGATAGAAAAACTTAAATAGCCGCCCAGATGATTGACCCTGATATGGTTGGAATAAGATCATAGATGGGATTATGTAGAATTAGAAATGGGGGGTCATGGGAGAGAGGGAAGAGTGTATAGCAGGGGGGGGGGGGGGGGCTTGTGAGGGTTGGGGAATGGCGCCTAAGGGTAGGGTTAAAATTTAAGTGGAGGCTTGGGAGTTAGAGAAGGGGGTGTTGTTCAGATCCGGGATTTGAAGCCTTCTAGTTCTAGCGAGGCTGATATCACTGCCTCCGATGGAAGGGAGTTCCTTTCTGCAATGGTCCTGGGAAAGAAGGAGGATTTCCTGTAGCTTGTTTTGCAGGATGGAAGCAGATATGTTGACTGGAGAGTGTTTTGTCAGTTGACTTTGTGGGTTGAGGGGTGTGCAGTAAAGGGTATTGATGGAGATGTCCCCATGGTGAAATGTGAAGGTGGAAAGTCTGGAAGCTCTGAATCTAAGGTCGATCCTAGTTCCTACCCCACACTTCATTTAGATTATTATTGGCACACAGAATACATGCTATATGAATTTGGGTCATCCATCCCACGGGCCCAACACGGCCCATGCCTACTGAATAGTCTCATCTTAAGGACTTTCCCAACTGACAATAGTGACATTAATTAGTCTACCCATTTACATCTGGGTAGAATGAGGAAATAGGAGTAAAGTGTGTTTCCCATGGACACAACATCATGGGGGGAATGGGATTTGAACCTGCACACTTGTAAACCTGTCAGAATATAATTCCTACCACTGTGTTAGCTTTGTTAATTGCATTATTTTTATTATATGGACATCAAAACTCAAAATATAACATTATTACATTGTATCAAAAGTTACCCCCAGATCTTTTTCATTGTCACCCGACTCAATCTTTTATTGTTTTAACCTTTACCGGACTTCTGGGGTCGCCCACGACCCCTTGACACACAAAACATGTTATATCTCTAAAACTATTTAAGCAATCTTCATGAAATGTCATGACTTTGTCAAAAACGTAAATGGCTTTAAGTGTGCTAAATTTTATTAATGTGTATAAAATATAAATGACGTAATATGACGCGTAATTTTGATATACCTGTCCGGATGACGGGGGTCTCCCACGACCCCTACTTTAAAGAGCACTGCAGTGCATTGAGTAGGGGTCATGGGAGACCCCCGCCATCCGGACAGGCATAAACACATGGTGCCTCTTTGACAAGTAGGGGTCGTGGGAGACCCCCGCCATCCGGACAGGGATAAACACCTCGGAATTTGCTCTTTGCTTTGCTGATTAGGGGGTCGTGGAAGACCCCCGCCATGGTGTCCGTGTAGTCAAATTCAAAAGCATGATCCGGTAAAGGTTAAGAAACATTTTTTCAGTTGCATATGAAAATCTAATACAGGATTTCTTTTCTTTTCCCTATGTGCATAACTTTGCATTTGGATGTATGTTAACCCAATGACGCCCAACCATTCGAACCGGGAATCGATCCCAGTTCCCGAGAGATGGGAATTAACTCCGAACGTCACACCAAATATTTTCATTAAAAAAATCACCCAGAATAAAGTCTAACTCACATTTCACTTCTGAAAGATGCATATTGAATAGCAATGATGATATTATTATTCCAAAGCTTACACACTGTCACACAACAAATCATGAATTGGAATTTTAAAAAATCCGTAATGGCACTCCGAGCATCGCGCCGAGTCAATACTGCATCACGTCACGTGGAAAGAAGAAAAAAATTTGGGGTCACTTCGAAAAATCCGTTCAAAAAGACTAGTGGGTGCTTTCCCTTGCTGTAAGAACCAAAAACGGACCAGCGAGAGTCAGGAACAGGAAGAACTAACTTAGTATATTGCATTGTGGGTAGAGTGAAAGTGAACGTACTAGACCTGGCGTTCAGCGGGCGCAATCGGCGCTTACGGGCTGCATGAGTTGACAAAATTTGGTCGAATTTGGCGTCTGTGTTCAAGAGAGGGTTAATTAAAGTATAGATTATTGTACCCTTTCATCTATATGAGATAACAGTCAGTTGCTGATATGACTATGAGTATGAGTGTTTAATTACCATATTTTACGGACTACAAGGCGCACCCCCCAAATTTTACACAAAACTCAGATTTTGTTATTGATATTATGGTTGTTTTTTACTATATGTATCAGTCGCATTATAAGGCGTAGCCAGTAGGGGTCTCAGTCTAGGGAAAAAGTATCGCCTTATAGTCCATAAAATACGGTGTCTGTGTTACTGTAAGCCATGATGTGGTGCATTGGTATAAATATACTATAATGTAGCACTAATTTGCACTTCATCCTGTTCACAGGCAGAGCAAGAGTCCAGAGAAAAAGTCTGCAGAGGCTGAAGCAGAACCAAAGAAAGGATCAGAGAAGAAAAAGGATAAAGAGGAGAAGAAGGAACGTGGAAGGGACAAACAGAAACGAAGTGGATCGACCAGCAGTGGAAGCAGTTCGTAAGTGTCGTGCTTGCCAGTTTTTTAAATTTGTTTGTTTGTTTACTTACAAGTAGCGTTGTTTGTTTTCTTGTTTGCTTTCTTGTTTGCATCCATATTACTATTAGTTTCACAGTTGCTTAGTGCCTAAATTGAAATGCTATGATAATAGATTTTAATTTAACCTGTTGAAAGATTAATCCCTTCACTGCCTGCCTCACGCCTACTAGTACTACAGGGTGTGTGATGTCATTGATGATGTCATAACTTTTGATGTCATAGTCTTGGAATGCTGGTTTTTGGTTTAGACAAGTCAAGAAAGATGTATCTCTAGACCATTTTCTCATTATTGAGTCTAACAGGTCTCTTAAATTTTATAATAAAATCAATAATTTATCAACTTTTCTGTGGCAGTGAAAGGGTTAAAGAAAAATCAGTCATCATTTTCTGTCTGTTATCTATTCTGCTAGGGAGATGAACACAACTCAAAATCATTGGCTGTAAACACTGAGAACAGTATATTCTTGATCAACATCACCCAAGGAGTGCAGTGAGGTACATTTTGAATGCGCTAACTGTCACTAAGAAAACATTCTGGCCTGTCTGTCTGTCTCTAAAATTCAGAACGCATTGGCATTGGCATTGGCATGGTACTTTTCAACAAAATTTCTGAATTCAGTAAAACGTGAACATAGAAACCCAGGTTAGAGATGCCTTTTCCCCTGTTTGTAACACTTTTGTGTGTTCACTTTCAAGGGGATTTGACCTCTGGACGATTGGATCTCCATGAACTGATGAAGGGCTGTCTACCCCTTGAGCCCATTAGGAGACAGGCATGGTACTTGTCAGAGAATTATCTGAATTCAGAGAAAAGTGAATGCAGAAAAATAAAACTTCAAAGGGAATTTTAAACTTTGTTTGAGGAGATGCCCTTTTTCTCAATTTTTAACAGTTTTAGATATTCATCTTCCAGAGGAGTTGCCTCCTGATCACCAAAAAGGGCTCTATACCCCTTTACCACTCCATTAGACCACATCTACTGAACCCCAATATATTTTCAAAGAAAAAACTTTTCCTTCAGTACCGTGCCTGTTCCCTGAATTTGTTTTCAGGGGTAAATACCTAAAACCTATATCATTACACTCTTGATCATCATCATCCACTGAGTCCAGTTAAGCACGTCTATATCTAGATAATGCAAGCCTTTATCTCATAATTGCTGATATATATCTGAATCTATGTACCTGCTATAATATAGTAATTTATTAATATAGGAAGATCAAGTGAGAAAAATGTCCAAAAGTAGTCAGAGCAACAACTTAGTAAGAACAACTCTCAGAGTTAGATTCTTATTTTAACCAAGTATTGTGAGTCTTTCAGAAAGCAAAAGTGAACATATGCTGAACTCACCTGTTAATAAAACTTGCTTGAAAGCTTTGTTTGAAACTGGGTTAACCCCAATTTAAAATCTTTTTAATTAAACTTTTTTTTTATGCGATAGATCAGATACATGTCCATTCCAGTTTATATTCATGTCTTGTGCAAGATTTATTTGTAAAGAAAATATAAAAACAATTGTATAAAAGTTAGAAGTTGAATATAATCCCATTGGATTTATATCCATTCCCTACACAATCTTTCACAAAACATTGATTGATGTGATCATATTGATATAACAATTACATTTCCAACTCAAAATCGTGTGATCATAATTCCATTTCATACACAATTCTTTCACAAGAATCAACGAAAATGCAAACCATCATTAAGGCATTTGCCACGGGTGCTAATAGACATACTGTAGACTAGACTACAAAACTGCCCGCATGTTTTGCCTGTAGTTGAGATGAACACTCTAATTCAACTCTTATTTTAATTCAGGCATGGTGATTAGGGGACAATTGCTCTTGAAGATGGATATGTAAAACTGTTCAAACTTGGGAAAAGGGCATCTACTCAAGCTTAAAACCCATTCTGACATTCGTTTTTCTGCATTCACTTTTCTCTGAAATCATAGAATTCTCTGAAGATTACTATGCCTGCAATTTAAGTTAGCCCGACTGTAGCAAATGCCCAAATATGGAGGTTTAAAAAAAAAAAAGTCAGTTCAAATGGTGACCGTTTGTTGCAGGTCTGCGTCCAGCAGCCGGTCGCGGTCTTCGTCGTCGGGCAGCTCCAGCAGCAGTAGTGGCTCCAGCAGCTCTCGGTCCGGCAGCTCCAGCAGCTCCAGATCATCCTCCTCCAGCAGCGACTCCAGCAGAGGACGGGACCACCGCCGCAGAGATGGGTAACTTGACACTATACCAAACCTGTTTACTCTACTCTTTTCGAGTAGTATTCTACTCAATTTGGACCTCTACTACTCTTCAAAATTGAAATGATCTAATTACTCATCTTCAGTGAACATTGTTTGATGGTTTAATGAATAAAACTACACATTTTTAGCCCAAACTACTCATTTCAGCTACCCAGACTACTCAAGACTTGTGTAGGAGGTAAACATGTCTGCTGTACTGTCTGGAGGACATTCATTTGATAATAGGCTTTGCAACAACAATAAACAAAATTTGGAATATTTACATGTAATTGTAAGAATAGGCTTTACAAAATAAAAGTTGGAATATGTATGTGAGAATAGTTTACTAAATACTAAAAGTTGTAATTATGTGAGAATATGTTGGAATATTTCTGAGGAGAGGTTTTTTAAAAAGTTGGAATAATTATGTGAAAATAGAACTTGGTAACTTGATAGTATGTCAACGATTCATATGTACTCAGCTTGGCAGTCTCTTCTTATTGGCCACTGCAACTAGGGTTATTAACGCCCTTGACAGTGAGAGTGAAGCCCCTGTTGGTCAGTATCCAAAAGGGAATTCACTCTTGCAAAAGGCAGCCATTTAGTGGCATCAAATAGGGTTATTGGTGAGAGTTATGCCCTTGTTTGGTGAGTACTCAAGCATCTACTAAGGGCATTCACTCTAGCAAAAGGTGGTTGTTGCAGTGGCCAATAGGGATTAAGTTGTATGATAACATTAATTCTGTCAGTACATGTAGACGCATAGACCCAATCACCTATCAGTAGGTTTATTAAGATAGATCTACAAAATTCTTTAAAATCCAGAAATCGTTGCTTTAGTTTTGGGGGTCCTTAAGGGCTCTGTCGATAGGGCGTTAAACAAATCATCACTGCTTTCGCAAGGGCTCTGTCGATAGGGCGTTAAACAAATCATCACTGCTTTCGCAAGGGCTCTGTCAATAGGACATTAAACAAATCATCACTGCTTTCGCAAGGGCTCTGTCGATAGGGCGTTAAACAAATCATCACTGCTTTCGCAAGGGCTCTGTCAATAGGACATTAAACAAATCATCACTGCTTTCGCAAGGGCTCTGTCAATAGGACATTAAACAAATCATCACTGCTTTCACAAGGGCTCTGTCGATAGGACGTTAAACAAATCATCACTGCTTTCGCAAGGGCTCTGTCAATAGGACATTAAACAAATCATCACTGCTTTCGCAAGGACTCTGTCGATAGGACATTAAACAAATCATCACTGCTTTCGCAAGGGCTCTGTCGATAGGACGTTAAACAAATCATCACTGCTTTCGCAAGGGCTCTGTCGATAGGGCGTTAAACAAATCATCACTGCTTTCGCAAGGGCTCTGTCGATAGGGCGTTAAACAAATCATCACTGCTTTCGCAAGGGCTCTGTCAATAGGACGTTAAACAAATCATCACTGCTTTCGCATGGGGGCACTTTTAAAACATATTAACTTTTAAAAGTTGCTGCTCCTAGCAAAACTCAAGTTATTTGAGACCAAATACTAAATAAGTCTGTCTTCTTTTTAGTTCCTGAGCGAAACGACGGGAACTATTGTTTATTTTGTTTTGTTTTGTTAGTTAGCACAAAGGAATAGTTTCACGCTCTTTTTGTGTGTGGAGAAATAGGTATATAATGTGGCAATGTAAAAAAACAAAGTAGAACTAATAGTTTGTGGGAGTAAATGTATAATAAAAAATCTGCTGTGCCATCTTTTGTTGGTAATAAAAACAACTGATGACATAGCGACAATATGAATATGAAAACGTTGTTTTTGCTACTTGACTGATGTCATGGGTGCATTTTACAGAGACAAAGACAAGAACAAGAAGAAAAAGCGCAGCCCAACACCGAGACCGACCAAAGTTCACGTCGGCCGCCTGACGCGCAACGTGAACAAAGACCACATCCAGGAGATCTTTTCCCTGTACGGAGCCATCAAGTTCATCGACCTGCCCAACGACCGTATCCACCCCAACACATCCCGCGGCTATGCTTATGTGGAATATGAGAACCCCGATGATGCAGAGAAGGCCGTCAAATACATGGATGGGGGTAAGTAACATTTTTGTTTGGAGATTAACCCTTTCAACGCCAGCCATTTTTCAGCCAAAATTTCCATTAAACTTACCTGGGTAGAGAAAAGATTCTGTCTGCAATATTGGGGATTCCTCTGTGACATGCATAAAATAAGGGTTATACTTACCTCCCAAAATTAAGAACATAAGGTCACTGGATACCAGATCCTCATTTGATGCCTTTTAGTGACATGGGTGTTAAATCATTGTGGTGCCAAGAGGCGACAGTGGCGATGAAAGGGTTAACATTTCCACCATAAAGAGAATGAACTGCAGGTTGGCTAGGTCAACTTTGTTCATCTTTTCTAAATTGTAGCCAAAAGTTTTAATGGTACTAAGATTTCTAAACCAAGTAAACTTAAAGGCCCATACGCTTCTCGTAAATAACGTGCAGAATGATGCAAAATCGATCTGTATTGTAAACTCTGACATAATTCAAAGTCACAGACAAGCATAAAACTGAACGCAATCATACTGTGAGCTCAAAGTTAGCAAAACTGCGCTGACCTTTTTTCTTCTGTGTACTCTGCTATCTTGAAATCTCGTCTAGGGGTAATTAGCTCAAATGACGCAGCTAAGGGTAGTCAGTAGGCCTAGTTTAGTAATAGTCCAGGCGAAATTAAGCTTGACCTTGTTTTGTGATATATATTAGGTTTTTATGTCGATCTAACATGATTTGAGGGTGCTGAATCTAAATCCGTTGGAGGTCAAGTTGTAAATGTTGGGCATTTTGAGCTATGACAAAATATTCAAAATGGCCACTATGGGACTCTAAAGAACTGTTGAAACATGCACTTACCGTAATTATGTTGTATCTAATGCTTTTATTTGTAAGAAAAATAGTATAGTTTGCTGAAATGATTCAAACTATGTGAACTATATCCTATTTTTGTACTTATTAGCCCCCAGCCACTCTGCAGAGAGGACTATCACGATTTTGTGTCCTTTCATTTGCCTGGCAATTATCTTAAGAACAATGTCAGAGGATCACTTCAAATTTGTGTGCTACTATTTTAATGAAGCTGATGAGCCCCTCAGTATACCTTATTGACTTTGACCTTTCACCTTGAGTATGTGATTTTAATGTATCAACTATACTTTTTCAACTTTTGCACTGCTGTGGTAAAATAAGCTATGTGTTTGTTTTTTCCTAAGCTAACGTGTATAGAGAATATTGAATTCCTGATACCTATTTTATTAAACCTTTCATCTTAAATGCTTGACCTTGAATTTGCATTGAATATTTTAACTTTTTGTTTTTATATGTTTTAAATCTTGGCAGTAATGGTCTCATAATTGGTGCATTAGCCAATTTATAGGTGGGTAAAAGTGCCGGCGTGCAATGGAATGTCGGCCATTTTACCCACCTATAACATAAAAAGAAATATCGACACTGATCGCCGTGTTATTCTGCTTGACGCCTAACAACAAAGGCCAAGCGTCAAGATGAAGGCTAGAGATGTCATTGGTACTTAGGTTAGCATCTAGATATGTTTAACCATTGGCTCATGTACCAATTATGAGACAGTTACTGCAATGATTTAAAATATATTAAAGCAAAAAGTTGAAATATTCCATGCAAATTCAAGGTAAAGCATTTCAGATGAATGGCTTAGGCATAAATTAGGCATCAGTAATTCAACATCCTCTACAAACCTTAGCTTAGAAACATGTTACAACAGCAGTGCAAAGGTTGAAAAAGTATAGTTGATACAATAAAATCACATACTCAAGGTCAAAGGTCAAAGTCAACAAGGCATACTGAGGGGCATATCAGCTTCATTAAAATAGTAACACACAAATTCGAAGTGATCCTGTGACATGGTTCTTAAGATAAATGAAAGGGCACGAAAGATCGCGATAGCCCTCTCCACAGTGGCTGGGGGCTAAGAAGTACTAAAATAGGATATAATTCCCATAGTTTGAATCATTTCAGCAAATTATACTATTTTTCTTACCAAAACAAGCATTAGATACAAAATAATTACGTTAAGTGCATGTTTTTACAGTTCTCTAGATACCTATGGCGGCCATTTTGAATATTACGTCATAACTCAAAATATCCAACATTTACAACTTGGCCTTTAACGGATCTGGATTCAGCACCCTCAAATCATGTTAGATCAACATAGAAACCTAATATATATCACAAAACAAGGTACACTTTATAATTTCGCCTGGACTAGAACAAGAAGAGAGGAACTTGAAGGTGTACAACTTAGCGTCATAATAATAATACGTATCCTCTGACAGCGTTACGTCATAAGCTAGGTCTGAAAGTGTCCCAACAAGTTCTATTAATAAAAACGGGCCACAAACAGGCAAATTAATTTGTCTTCAAATAGTTCAACATCAGTCACAGGTGCCGTATTGATTTCCCCTAATCTACGTCACGCCAAATGGATTATCGCACAAATCCCATTTTTGGTGAGATTCAATGGCAGCTGGCAAATCTGCCCCAGGAGACCGATTTTTGCGAAATAAAAGTGTGTGCGCTCACTTTATCTTGACGAATGTGACATAAAAGGTAGGTTACATAGATACAGTTTGTATACTGTGTCTATGTGTAGTAGGAAATAATGCTGAAACGTTTTCCAGAACGTTTTTAGGTCCGAATGGAGATGCGCATGGTCCTTTAAACCTTTTGAATAGGAGACATGCATTGCAGCTTTTCTCTTAATCATCCTAGCTAGCTAAACCATGAAGCATTGAAGGAAAGCATTAGTTACCTCAGAGCTGTCTTCCCAGGGATTCCTATGCACATGTGCTAGTGTGCTGCTCACAGATTGACCTGCTTAGCCACCTAAGGGCTTGGCACTACTCTCTGCCTTACCAGTGATCTTCAGATACCTTAGGAAACATCAGTCATGATTTTTTTAATACATTATGATTAATATGCTTCCGATGTACGTTTCTTCTTTCCAAAACTTGCACATTTACAATGTAAATTGTGTGTGTGTGTGTAAGATTCAGAGACGTTGATGTGATGTGTCTGTCACCATTTTCAGGTCAGATTGATGGACAGGAGATCACGGCAGTTCCAGTGCTGATGCCCCGGGCCCCTGCACGCCCTCCCCCTCGCCGCAGCCCTCCACGCAGACCTCCCCCACGCTGGAGAAACTCCCCGCCCCGCTTTGGGGGCAGAAGGTAAGGAAGGATCAGAAACCGTGCAATAGGGGATGCATGAGTTATCAGGGATTGTTTTTAAAACTGGAAGCTCTTCTTCATTATAGTACTTTGGGACAAGACAACAACCTTCAGCAAAATATCCATTTTCTTAGTAGAGAGACGGATAATTCATATTAACCGTCTTGCATTTATTCCGCCCAAAACTGTCCTTCTGGAAGTTGTCTCTGTATATTCAAGTCGCCCATAGCTTGCCCCCATTCTGAGACCCCTCTGATGGCCTTTGCATCACGCACTAAGTTCTGGCTTGTTATACACACACTATGAAGAAGCTTCTCACTTGCAATGACGTGTTAATAACTTATGGCGCTCTGTGTGCTTCAAGACAGATTTTCCCGAAAATGTGTGAAAGAATCTGACCACTAGAAGATTTTTCTGTTACAAATGGGAATGCAAGAGGGTTAATCTAAACGGTTGAGACTTAACCACACCGTAACATAGCCCCCCAATTTTGCCTCGAGTTAGTTACAGTTAGTGATGCAATTCACACTGATTCAGGCCTGATTTGAATGCCTATGTGTAAAATTTATTAACCCTTTCACAGCCACGGCCATTTTGAATTCGTAGAGGGGGTACTTATAAGATAAATAAAAATCTAGAATATAAATTATTGAAGTATACATAACCGATGTTACTTTTAAAGGCCTTCGCACACTAGCATCAGGCGTCAATTGTTTCTCAGAGCAACGCCTTGACGCGTTGACGCCTGCATCACAGCACACATTGTAGCGAGGCAGTGGTGTTCTCACACACGACTCTTGTCGCGTGAACTTCCTTATTTGGAAAGCAAGGAAAGATTACTCTAGCGTCAGACGCTTTATTTCGGGTTCGAGCAAGTCTGCCCTTTTTTTTTTTCAATCAGAGTTATGGTCCTTCCGTCCGTTGTGATTGGCTAGTTTCACGATCTCTGCGATCTTGAGCATCAAAATTAGAGCCGGTTCTATTCTCGAGCAACAAAAAATCGCTCAGCTATGCATCAAAAATCCTGCCGCGCCGCGAATCTCTCACACGCAAGCGGCGCATCAAACTGCGCCTTGCAACAAAAAATCGCTGCGATCTCGAGATCTTGACGCTAGTGTGCGAAGCCCTTAAGGGTAAATGAACACCCTAACCATTCAAAAGGATTAAAGATGTGAATTCAATGGTACAACCCTGTATGGAGTCTTTCAGTGGGACATTCCTACAAGAAAGAATGACGGAAATATCCGTCGTGGGGCAGTGAAAGGGTTAAAATATTTACTGGCATTGTTAATCTATACTGTGGCAGCCTCAAAATTACATGTGTGAAATGTGTGCAGGCCATCCCCCCCAAGACGGCGCAGTCCACCTCGCAGAAGGTCACGGTCTCGATCCCCTGCTCGCAGACGTCGCTACAGTCGATCCAGTTCCAGTTCCTCGAGATGATCTGTTTTTATTCCACATTCACATGTTCTCAAATGTTGTAAAAACAACTTATTGAAAACTTCATAGTGTGTGCATAGTGTCAACTGTCTGTAACATTTTGGAGTCTGAATGTTGTGTGAACGAGAATTAAACCAGTAAATAGTGCGATCAAAGGGAAGCAAACTAAGTTTCAACATGTTTAATCATCATTTGAACTAAAAACGACCTAACAGCCTCTCATTTGTGGGCCTACGTAAACTACTATGGCTGGGAATGTATTTTGGAAAGAGAAAGAAAGACTTCCAGCTGATGCTTTGCATGGAAAAGGTGCTCCTAAATACTTACGGCTCTTCATATTATCAGGTTTCCTTTATTTTCAAATTCTGTCAGCATCACATCAATAACCTATGGGCACATATTCAGATATTGCATTACATTTCATGTGTAAGAACTTCCCCCGTGGGGATACCGGGGATCTTTTGTACAAATAGTTCCTCCACCTTATGGAAGTTCTGTGCTTGTAACTTCCTCTAATTCGGTCATTCTCTTTGACTCTGCCTTTTCCCTTTACTTGCTGTTATCTGCTTTCTTTCTATCTCACTGGTCCATTCTCCTGCCTTTTTTCTCTAAATTCTTACAAAGATTTCTTCAGCCGAAGTCGGACATGCTGGGCCTATTTCTTAGTTAGGCACATAACGGCAGCATGACGCATCTACGCTCATGACAGGAAACTGAGCGAACGAAGAAGAAGAAAAAATGTGTAAGACTTGCATGTTTGTTTTATATAAAATTTTAGATTTGATGATGTTCAGTTATTTCTTGAGACATAAACATATTTCAAATCAAGTTGTAGTTGACTTCTTGTTCAGTTACTTGAACATATCCAATATTTCATTGTTTTGTGGTTAGTGTCATTTTCTTGTAGATTATCAGTACTTATAAGGTTTTCTTGGGTTTCATCAAAGTTGACTTACTTCAGTGTTTACTGTTTAGAGAATTAAAAAACCCCAGTTCAAATGCAAATTTTTACAAGCAAGGTTTTGGTTATTATTGTTATCAGGTTGTATTCTTTTCATGTTAAAAAAACGTCTGGTTCAGTGTGTCAGGTCCAATAAAGTTTGTGCTTGTCTTTTATTTACATCAAAAGTTGTATTTCTGTTGAATGAATCATTTGAAGTTAAAATCATATACTTTTGATGGCTTTCTCTACCTGTTTTACTATCAGTATCAGTCTTCTTGTGGCAGTGATTTTTATATAATAGAGTGAATTGTTTGAAGTGTAAATAATGTGCACTGACATCTTTCTCTACTTTTTCAGTTTGTTTTCTTGTTACTGCTTACAGATTACAGACTAAACAGATCATTGGGTAATATATTTTAAAGAAACCAGAGAAAAACGGAACATACAATGGAAATAAATGGCTCAAGAAATTTTTTTAATATTCTTATTTTGAGATAAATAATAAATTGTTTATCAGTGTTAGATGCACAGACTTCAAAGTGATGTTTGCAGTTTCTTTTCTATTTAGGGGATAGGGTAAAGGTCAAGATGTGCCACCCCCTCTGCATTTCTCGGTTAATTCCATTTTTGCCTTTCTTACCAAACATAAAGCTGTATTTTATTAACCTTTTTAGCTAATAACCTTTTTTGAATACTAACCCTATCCCTAACCCTAGGCCATTATCTAATAGGACCTCCCCCCCCTATGTATTGCAGTACACTGCGCCATTTGTCACAGTCATGGTTCATTGCGTTTTCCCCGTCTTATAGGGAGGGTTAGGGATAGGGTTAGTATTCCAAAAAGGTTATTAGCTAAAAAGGTTCATAAAATACAGCTTTATGTTTGGCAAGAAAGGCAAAAACGGAAAATTGCAATTAACCGAGAAATGCAGGGGGGGTGGCACATCTTTACCTTTACCGGGGATATATTTTTTAATGAACGGGTCTCCCAGAGGTGCTGTTCACAGCTGTAGGGTGTCCACCCAGGTGTTCCCAGACCCTAGATGTAAAGCCCTCAATGGGTCTGCCAGAGGTGCTGTTCACAGCTGTAGGGTGTCCATGTAGGTGTTTCCAGACCCTAGCTGTAAAGCCCTCAACAGGTCTGCCAGAGGTGGTGTTCACAGCAGTAGGGTGTCCAAGCAGGTGTTCCCAGACCCTAGCTGTGAAGCCCTCAACAGGTCTTCCAGAGGTGGTGTTCACAGCAGTAGGGTGTCCATGTAGGTGTTTCCAGACCCTAGCTGTAAAGCCCTCAACAGGTCTGCCACAGGTGCTGTTCACAGCTGTAGGGTGTCCATGTAGGTGTTCCCAGACAAAAGCTGTAAAGCCCTCAGAAGATTCTGCTTCCATGGCCACTCATTCCACTCCTTGATGGTGCGAGGAAAGAATGAACTCTGGCAGTACCGAGTCCGGCACTGGGGGACAAGGAGCTGTTGTGAATGTCCTCTGCGTTGCCACTCTGGTGGAGGCACAAACTTACTCCTGTCGACACCATGCCATTTAGTATCTTGTAAAGCGTGGCGAGTCTGCCGGCATTGCCACAAGATGTTCCATCCTAGTCTCTGAAGCATGTCAGCGACACTGGCTGTCCTGTGATATCTGTTCAGGACGAAACTGGCAGCTCTTCGCTGGCTCCACCTTGTCAATAAGGTGCTACGTGGCTTATCTCAATAATCTGTCAGATACAAACAGTGATATTGTTTTAGAAAGATTTATTTCCGTGACACAAAATAAGCCTTCAAATGTGGCTTTTTAAATTCACAACTTTTTTTTTAGAGAGGGGAGGTGTATGAATATTTTGCAGAAATGGCTACTCATATTTGCGTGTGGCTTTGCTTCTGGTATGTGTAATTGGCTAGGCTCTAAACAAATTGAAGTTTGGTTCGTGTCCGTCAACAGGTGTTCAGCGTGTCAGTGCTTTCTAGTTTTGAAAACAATTCCTCGTTCATTCCTCAATAAACATACCCTCTCTTCCACCCCCACCCCATGGGTGTTACTCTTTCATTTTTACACTGATTTCAGTATTTGTTTAATTTTACCAGAAACTGAACAAAAATTTGACCACAAGCGATTTGGGGCATTTTGAACTTGGTTGTTCTATCTTGGAAGTTTGCAAAGGCAATGTAATAATTTTACAAGGCTTATCAGACTTAACACTTTCGCCGCCAGCCATATTTCAGTCAAAAAATACCATTAATCTTAACGGGGTAGAGGGAAAAAAACTGCAATATTGTGAATTCCTCTGACATGTACAACATTTAATGAGGCCTATCCTTATCTCCCAAAATTAAGAAAATAAGATCTTCAAATAACAGGCCCTGATTTGGTGACATGGGTGTTAAACCATTGTGGTGCATAAATGCAACATTGGCGGTGAAAAGGTTAAACTGTCTCTGTCTATCATTTTAACTGTCTATCTCGCTATCTATCTCTTAACTTGCCCCCCTGAATTGTCTGACGGGGCTCTGCCCCTGGACCCCTGCCTTTCATTTTTTTTCATTTTGGAGAGTTGCACCCTTGTAGTTGTATACAGGCATCAGCTCAGAATTGTCTAATCCTCTGAAAACCATAGTAAAAGGGTCATCAAGGTCACACAGAGTAGAGTGGCAACACTGAAATCAGTTCAAAACATGACCAAGAAGGCATTCAAAAGAAATTAATTTAAAATGTTTTCTGACAAGGTTACCCTCAGAAACAAAGGCAAAACATCTACCACCACAACCTAATCTTCTGCCAAAATGTTTTCAATCCTCTGACAATTCTGATGCCTGAATATAGTTTCACAAAACACAATTCAAAAACAAAACATACAAAGCTCCATAAAACATCAACGCTCTTGAGTTTCGTAAAGTACAGAGTACTCTTGGTTTATTATTGGTGATGATACACACCATTTATCCACACACATCCATATATCTTTTAGGGGCATATAAACAGATCTACCAATCAGCATGTGACACATAAATTACCATGGCAGCCGGGTCAACACTTCAGATCCTTACCAACAAATGTTTAGCATGCAACATGCACCAACCTTGCTCTCTATTCACAAACCAACAGGGAAAGATGGCCACTTTTGATGTCAACTTCACAGAGATCAATTTATCAAGCCATAAACTTAATTTATAATCTGACTGCTGTATATTTTTAAATACGATTCTTGACTACTACTATTTTTTAACATGTTTTGAAGAAAGTGAAACTGTTAGTCATTTTCTCTTAAAAAATAAATTAGAAAATATGTTGCATCTCTTCTATAAACTGAGATTTTGGGGGAGCACAAACGTATAGTATAAAAGTCTTTCTAACAGCTGGAATTCTACTGAATAAACATTTTTCTCCAAAAGAGATATGTCTTGTGTTTGCATCAGCATACTCATGACACTGACAGCGTCTTCAGAGCAACATAACAATACGGTATTCCATGTAGAGCTAACATTCTAAGCTAATTTTGTAAACATTACTTTTCAGTGTTAATCTTTCTGTCTTTTAATTGCCTTTTGGGCATCAAACTGTTCTAATATTTTGATTGTACAAAATAACAGATAAGACCAGAACCTTTCCCCAGAAACTAAATGTGGCTATGCTGAAAAATAATAATGCTGAGCTTTCACAATTTAGCTTACCCAGAAAACGACAACAAAAGAAAGAAGATAGACAAGACAGAGATAGACTCAGAAAGAAAGAGACCCAAACTGAAAGACCTAATGTTGAAATGGAAACGAGTTATTTAATTTGTGAAAACCACATTAGTTCAACATTATCACCAATAGGTCTGGTTTGTAGCCAAAACAGTTTTTGTGTGCATTAATTCAACTGTGTGCTGCTCAAACCAACCTACTGAAAAAATCCTGCTACACAATAGGTCATGAAGTGAGGAACCATGACCATTAAAGCAGTCTCAGCATCTCATTAGTTGATACACCATGTGTGGCCAAGCTTTTAAAAGTTACTACAGTGGAACCTTTCTTATAAGACCTCCCATTATAAGACCCTCCCACATAAGACCTACTTTGAGACATTGCCCTTCTCTGAAAGTATTAAAATTACCTCCCTTATAAGACCATTTTGGAAGGTCTTGTAAGGGAGGTTCCACTGTATTTCTTTGCATACTTAATAATCATTGTCAAAATGTAACTTGTAAGGATTGTATATTCCATTCACAATTTGAATTACCAAAATATTTCAGAACTGACCAATTCATTCAATAAGAATGTTTTACTTTTACCAGTACATATAAATTACTCTACAACTCATAAGTAACTCAAAAGAGCTGTGGGCCCTTATAAATAATGAACCCAGTAGATGTTTCTAATAATTTTATATACTTTATAATTATCTGGACACCAAATACTTTTAATAAAATTGCAATTTACAAAATACAGCATGCATCAGCCTATACACAATATAAATATCTTTGAAATAAGCACACATGTTGACAAACACAACACTAATGACACAATCCATGAAAAAAGAACACACACACAGAAGAAAGATCATCTGTAGTTTGAAGACAGAAAACTATTTAAAAGTAAAGAAGGAGAAAAACACAGAACAGATGAGACCGGACGAGAAAAACAGGCATAAGATAAGATATTAAAAGACAATGTAAGAAAAACCATCCTTCCCCAATTCTTCAAAAAAAACTTCTGTCAGCTATCCAGCAGTGACAATCGGTCCCAACAACGACAACACACACAGACCCAGCTACCTCTACAACTTTACACATCTTGGTCAGTGTTTGCTGCCACCTGAAAAATGTTGCGCGTCAACTATGAAATCGAAAAGCAGATGTGGTCAAATGACGATGTTTTAAGTTACGGCAAATCCCTCAAAAAGTCACAGCACTGATGAACCAGGGATTTTGTTCTCGGAGTAAAAATGAGGGTGTGTTGTCCATCAGTGGCTGCCATCACAAGCGCTTCAGCACTTTCTTCTTGTCTTTCTTCTTCTTGTCGGCTGGCACCTTTTTGTCGCCCGCATGTTTCTTGGCCATGGGACCGTCTGAAGGTTCCCTGGAACTGCAGGCGTTTTCTTCTGTCGGCCTGTGACGGAACATAATTTCTTCGTTACAAACTATGTCTGAACAATACTCTTATTTGTTACATAAGGCTGTGTGCACATATAAGAGAAACTTCCGTATGCAATCCTCAAAACAAAATTCTGGAAGTAAGAAATATGGAGTGTGCACATACATGCAGAAACCCATCCGCATATCTTTCTTTCTTTTACTGTATTTGCGGATGGGTTTCCGCGTATATGTGTGCTACAAGCCCTTATACCAAAGACTCTAAAAGGGTAAGATGGACTACTTACGGCGAGCCGGGCCGATAGACTTATCGTTAGTGGGGTAGTTACACCATTCACAATGGCGGCTATCCAAAGTATAACTGACTCATGAAAAGATAACTCTCAGGTTTGAAAAAAAGAGCTATGTAACCTAAATGTGACGTTTAAAAGGGACATAACCAGTGTTTCTGTCCTCACTACTCATATAGGGAAAAGGGACCGGATGTTAGTCTTTTCTTTTCAGTGTCTTTGCTTATACCAATCACCAATGCTTTTACACCGACAGTTCAAACAAAACATACCAGATCCACAAAGCTTTAGATTGTCAAATACGGTCCGATACCCTAGGATCAATGACCCATATTGACCTAATTTTTAGCAGCCAGGGGTCATCTGACCCATGATGGCCGCACTAAAATTTAAGTTTAATAAAACTACAGTGACACATTACTGGCTTTCTTTTGGAAATAGGACATTTGCCACAATCGGGCGACCTTAAATTTCATTGAAATAAAATTAGTTGAATTACAAGAGTTCACCGCAATTACAGACAAAACATGGGGCAATTTTGTAGTCTAGTCTACAGTAGCAAGTGCTCTATTGACCCCTCATTTTGCATAATCAGGGGTCATACACTAGGTCACACAGAAACCCAGACATTTTTGTATCAAATAACACTTAAGGCTCTTGGAAATGTCCATCTTAGTCAGCCACACAGACAATACTGAATAGAATGAGAGAGCGAGAAAAAGCCTACCTAAAAAAAAAAGTTTAATAAAAAAGGGGGGGGGGGGGGGGGGGAGAAGAGGAAAGGAAAAAAAAAAGGGTTAAAAATGAAGGTGGAAGAGGTGGTGGGTTGCATGATGAGTAAGCAAGAGAGCGGATGAATGATTGGGTGTGGTGTTAGAGTTACATATTTGTTAATGTACATTTATGCTTCATACTTTTATTTAATATTTTTATTTTACACAGTGGAAGACAAGTTTCCTTGTGCAATGCCAATGGACAATAAAGAAACTTATAACATATGACCCCATTATATTTGAAAACATTCTGAAGCTCTGGATCCACTTGCCTCTTTCAGTCCATGTTAGCTCAAATTTAAAAAAAATATAGATAAACCGAGTAAAGCAGGCTACAGGCAGAATGCGATAAATGCACTTCAAAGTTCAATTCTATTAATCAAGGTGGTCTTTTCTCCTTTCTCATTTGACCACTCCCATTTAAATGAAAGTGACAATGGTTAAAAGCTAAACTGGTCTTTGCTATGAGATGCTACCAGAGCTGGCAACCATTAGATTTTGGTCGTATTTTACTACGGCGAACTCAATAAAATACAGTCCGATACAAATTAATACGGCCACAGACATGCCGAAATGTACAGCGGTGCGATGGAGTTGCAAACAATTTTTATTTTTGTTCCAGCAGAGTAACTAGCTCTTCGTACATGTTGATGCAGACGGAAACTGCGAAACGCACCAATCGTTGCTCGTAACTTATGAGCGCTTTTAATTTCATCCAATAGGCGAAGGCCGTTTATGCGGACTGCACAGGTTTCCAAGAAAATTGCAAGTTGGATCAACGGCTTCTGGGCGAAATATAACCATTGAGTCTGAGCCATCGGGCAGTGGTTAGAAAAAAAATGACAACAATACTTTCTGCTGTCATATTCCGAGGTCAACACATGCATTATTGCCTCGAAAGTACCGAAGATGTATCGTTATCGCCGATAGTTCGGATGGTATTGCCATCGGCGTGCAGCGAGAGTGTGATTTTGACTTCCATCACTTCGTGATCAGTCAGTCTAGGGCCTAAAAGTGGATTTGATTTTGATGAAGTTGGCAGTTTGGTTTGTTGGGCTTGAGACAAAAGCACAAGCTATCCAGAAAACTGCAACAACAAAAATGATGAACTTTTTGCACACATACTCCGATGGAAAAGGTGTAGATAGACCCAGATACAGCAAAGATTGGTGACAATGACCAATAGAGTCCAAGACAGTTTGACATTGTAGCAATGATTGTTTGACTTGTCACTGTGTCAGTCATTGTCATAAGGTAGCATTCATCTTGAAGGCAGGTCTTTTTTTTAAATGTTTACAGCGTATGTGTCTGTCTGTCACTCTGACTTTCTCTCCGAGTCTCCCTCTATTTTTCTCTGTCTTTGTCTCTCCGAGTCTCTCTCTCTCTGTGATTGTGTACCTGCATGTCTGTCTGTCTCTATCTGTGACTGTGTGTGTGTGTGTGTGTGATACTAGTATTTTGTAATGTACATGTTATTGTCACCGAACAAACCCCTATATGCTAATAGTTTTTGCAATCAATGTTTGTACACACACAAACAAGTAACGCCAACAAAAAAAAGACACTGTATGAACAATACTGACAGATGGTTGAAAAATACTGGGAAGAATCATACATAATACTGAGGGGAGATTTTGGGGTTGGCAGCTCTGTTAACAGGCACAATAAGGCCACACACAAAAATATGTTTCCGGTTGCCGCCGACCCTAAACTTTTTTTTGATGAATAAAGAAAAAAAATGAAAAAAGAAGTAATTTGAACAGACGATGCAAGGGAAACATTGTTTACTCTACGATTTAGGTGTAGTATTCTACAAATTTCTCTGCTACGCTACTACGACTTGAAATCCCAAACTCTGCATTTTCATTCATGCTAGCTACGAATTTTCAGTGGACGGTGCTCGGTTACTCAGTCCCACAGGGTTTGTAGGCGCCCACACTTTTGAACCTTTTCCCCTGCCTTACTGCAACTATCGCGGGCGGCTCACTTCGTGATTTTACCAGTGGAATACCACTCACAAGGCCCTGACCCCATTTTCTCAGTCATCCTAGTGAGAGGCGCGTTTCTTTTGTCATCACCCGCCCGCTAGTTTTACTGCTATGTAACGCAGTTTAACTTTGTGCGGGCGGCCCCCTTCGTGTATTCACCGGCAGCAAAGTGTTTGTGCAGGAGAACCAAAATAGAAATACAGTGGAACCTCCCTTATAAGACCTCCCATTAAAAGACTCCCTCCCAAATAAGACCTACTTCTCTGAGACATTGCCCTTCTTTGTAAGTATTAAAATTACCTCCCTCATAAAACCCCTCCCTTATAAGATCTCATTTTGAATGATTTTTTTAAGGTCTTATAATGGAGGTTCCACTGTAGTAGTAACACAGACTGGTAGTAAGCAGACAGGTTGGAAATCAAGCCTGTTAGCGGGATAGACATTGCGCTGTCAAACATGTCACTCATCAGCAGACGGGTTTGTGCTGGCCATAAGGCCATACATGTGCTTTCGGTCTCTCTGTCCGTGCACCTTGTGTCTATCTCTTTTCCTGTTTCCATCTCACTCTGTCTGTCAACCCCCCCCCCCCCCCCCCTTCTCTCTCTCTCATCCCTGTCTTTGCCTCTGTCTGTCTGTCTCTCTTTCTCTTCTCTTTGTCTTTAATCTGTCCCTGTTCCTCTCTTTTTCTTGTTTCTTTCTCTTTTCTTTTGGTCTCTCTGTCACTGCACCCCTCCCTTCAGAGCTTAATCTAGGATTTCTGAAAAAGGGGGGCAGTCCCCCCCTCATATAAAAAAAAAGGGGGGCACTCCCCCCTATTGTCAGCCACGGCCACTTTTTCAACCAGTCATTTTGGAACCGATGTTCCTTTGCACTACCACTATTGTCATTCTTTTCCGACGTTTTAGATGTAGAACTAGAAGCATTTTCTTCGAGGTCTTCACACTCGCTTGGAACAGGATTTTTTTTTTTCACTGTGCCTCCGCGAAAATCATAATCTAACAGGGTCCCTTCCCGCTTCATTTTCAAGTATGTTCAAGATGGCGGCCGAACCTCTCGCAACTTCCTGTCGGTAGAACGAGAAGAACGCAATTGGTTGATTAACACTAACATTTTTTTTGTCAAGAACCAATGAAATGTTGAGAAAGCCTTCACTACTCGATACTTTCAGACAACGGGTTTAGCAGACGACGAAGATCTTCCCGCATCGATCGGTAAAAACTGCAGGCAGTTCTGCAAATGTGCGGGACTCTGCCCGCTTCCCGCGCCGATTATCGCGGGAAGGAACAAAATTTCGGGGGATTTTACCAATCCCGCGCTCTAGATTAAGCTCTGCTCCCTTTCCCTTCTCTCTCTCTCTCATCCCTGTCTTTGCCTCTGTCTGTCTGTCTCTCTTTCTCTTCTCTTTGTCTTTAATCTGTCCCTGTTTCTATCTCTCTTTTTCTTGTTTCTTTCTCTTTTCTTTTGGTCTCTCTGTCACTGCACCCCTCCCTGTCTGTTTTTCTATTTATCTCTTTTCCTCTCACTCACTTATTTGTTTTCTCAATCTATTATTTTTCTTGCCACTCTCTCTTTCTCTCTCACTTACACCCCCCCCCCCCCCCCCCCCCCCCCCCCCACTCATCTCTCTCTCTCTCTGCCTCCCCACTGAACTCACACACCCATCTTCCTCTTTCTCTCTCCCCTGTTCTCTTTTCCTCCCTCCTCCCTCTCTCTCTCTCTCTCTCAGTCTCACTTTCTTACACTCTGTCTTACTGAACTCACACACCCATCTTCCATCTTTCTCTTCCCAGTTTCAATGCCAATGTGATTAATATATTCACACATAGACCGAACACAAATGTTTCAACGCCAATGTGAAAAATTTAAAAAAAGCCTACCTACCCTATTTTTTTAACTGATGAAACCCCAAACAGACATACTTTTTGGGGGGGCCTAATCAATCAAATGTATTTATTGTCTTCAATGAAGAAAATCTTTTTTCAGCGTGCACTTAAATGTAAAACTGGCGGGACATTATATAATAAACTAAGACATAAAATACATGTATAAAAGCACATGTTATACCAAAGTATGTGTACCAAAGTAGTTTGGTATGTTTACCAGCTGCGAAACAAAGCTGATGTTATCAGTGGTGTTTGTTCATTCCTGGCTGACTGACAATGTATGTATGTTAACATGATAACGTTTGAACGGAGGGACCTACAAGGAGGCTGAAATTTTGCATGTGCATAGGTACTAACGTTATGAAGGCCAAGTTCAAAACGAAGGTCAATTGTGCCGCGCAGCTGGTGATATAGTGTTTTAACACTCTAGTTACCTGAGGGGTTTGGCGTGGATCTCTGTGTACATTTTCGCCCTCATGGAGTAGTCCTCGTACTGGTCCAACAGCATCTTCCCTGCCTCCTCGTTCAGCGCCGATTCGGGGTTGGGCACTATTAGTAAACACTTCACAGTCTGAAAGACACAAGAAACAACAAAACTCAACTCAACTGTTATTTTGTCCTCATAAAAACAAGAATAATTTTCCTGCGGACACGTCATAAAAATTATGTACACACAAGAAACCAAACAATTTATAAAAGAACAAAATAAATTGTAATTACATGCTTTAAAAGTTTCTTTCACACTTCACACGCCCCGCTTGCGCGCTCACTTTCATACCACCCTCCATCCTTCCGACCAATATCCCACCTCATCACAGGGCTTTGGCAATAAAACATAGACCCTATTTAAACAATCAAACCAAAACATCTCTGTTTTGATGGTAATGGTAAAAATCGTAAAAGAACATTCTCTCACTCAACATTTTCATTTGAAAAGCAAAGTAAATTGTTTAGTATTTATCAATATCAGTCATTTTTTATTCGCAAGGAACAATGGGCACTGCTTCATCATCCAGTCCTGCAAATCTTCAGCATTTTCCCCAAGAACAATTAGGGAATAGAACCACCTTAACAAGTGTCGTTTCTACAGGGCAAGTAGAAGATTTAAAGAGCCTCATGTTTTACATTATAACCTACTGTACTGTACATATACTGGTTTTAATTTCACATAAATCTTATAATCATGTTTTAAAAGCATGGACGCATGTTTCTCAAAAATTATGGAAAAAAAAGTTTTTATTCACATTTGTTTTTTCAAAGTTAACTACAAGATGGTTTGCATAATTTTCTTTAAAACACCATTGTGGCTGTTTCTTTTGTTTCTCATAAACTTCATACAAAGGACAAGAATAAAACAATACAATTACAAACAAAAACACACAGACAGAGGTTCTGTTAACCGAAAATTCTCGGTACTTGACGGAGAAAAAAATTGCAGCTGTCTGTCACGGGGACAGACAAAATCGAGGAAGGGTGGGAGAGAGCATTTCAGCTAGGAAATAGGGTAGGCCTAGGAATGGGTAATTGCGAACAATATAACTTATAAGCTAGTGCCCCAGATCAGCTCCTCTACTGCGCAAGAGCTTGTATGATTGGTAAAATGAGTTCAACCATTTTAGAAGCCTTTTCCCCCATTGGTTTAACCCATAACGCATCGTCTGCTGTTTGTTTCCAGATGGTAAGATTTTGACCTCATCTGTCACCGGGACGGATGAAAATAAAAGTTAACGGAACCTCTGACACACATGTACTGGAAAAGAAAAAAACACACACACACACACAATATCAAGATAATCACCACTGTTCCTTACCAACAATATGTGTTTGATGCCTAGCTCTGGTTTCCAATCTTTCTTTAAGGTGTTGACGCAAATCTCTCCATTTGTCGCAACGTTGGGGTGAAAAATCTTGGTAAGGAAAAAAGCTTTTGGTGGTTCTGATGGAAACGTTTTACCAAGAACCAGCTTCATTCTGAATAACCCTCCGGCATAAGGGGTGCCCGCTGAAACAATACAAGAATGCCTAATTGAACTAATTGTGTTAAAAACAAATAAAAAAGATTATTAAAGAGGCAAAGAAAGAAAAAAAATGGATTAGGTGGATGAAAGATATGTAAGAAGAAAAAGAGAAAACAAGTTTTACATTATTTCAATTCAATCCATCCTTGTAAAGTTAAGGTATCCCTACCTTACCTACCCTATTTTTTTCGGCCGACCCTATGATTTTTTTTGGCCTTGTCAACAAAAAACAAAAAAAGGAGAGAGAGACAGACGCAAGTTCAATCAGGGAATGCCCATCAGGGGACATAACTCTAACGCGCTGAATGTCCAAGTGTCGTTGCAAAATTGTGTAATTTGCCATTTCAATGGAGCCATGCGCTCATATTTCTGAAAATATGAGGGTGATTAGCACTTTCAAAGCATCTTACACACTCGTGGATGTTTTCCGGGACATTCATCCGGATACATGTAGGAAAGGAAAATATTATCACTTGCCGAGGTGGTTCAGCTAAGATAGGGTTAGGGTTTTTTCTTTCTTTTTTTCTCCAACATCGGCAGAATCTTCAACTTGATGAAGGAGACCGATCAACAGGAAGAAGAACCTTTCGAACTAGACTTTTCAACACCACGAGGTTCGAAGAGCTGGGAGTGAAGAGCCTACACTTTCGTTGAAATATTTCTTTGGGTTGTTTACTTTGAATAACTGTTTATGACACACACCATGTACACACACACACCAAGAGAGTAAGAGGGAGGGAGAGAGAGAGAGAGAGAGAGAGAGAGAGAGAGAGAGAGAGAGAGAGAGAGAGAGAGAGAGAGAGAGAGAGAGAGAGAGAGAGAGAGAGAGAGAGAGAGAGAGACAGAGAGAGAGAGAGAGAGAGAGAGAGAGAGAGAGAGAGAGAGCTCTTGAATTGTGCGCTTTGTCAATTTTGACCTTTAAAACGCTTGGTTCAAAGATGGCTGGCGGTGAAAGGGTTAACCACAACTATTTTTTGTTTTGGCCTAATCATAATTATAATGTTGAAAGCAGATAAAAATGTTATTCCATCCAATTAAATCTGAAACTTTGGCAGCATGGTAACATGTCAAAAGGTTTGAAGCCTGACGTAAGGTCTGAGCTGAAAGGTTGGCAGCATGGTAACACGTCAAAAGTAAGGCTCGAAGCCTGACGTAAGCTCTGAGCTGAAAGTTTGGCAGCATGGTAACAAGTCAAAAGTAAGGTTTGAAGCCTGACGTAAGCTCTGAGCTGAAAGGTTGGCAGCATGGTAACAAGTCAAAAGTAAGGTTTGAAGCCTGACGTAAGCTCTGAGCTGAAAGTTCGCTCAACTCATGTCTCTTCCTGCAAAGTGCAATGATCACCGTAACCATACATGGTAAGATTTTACCATTTCCTCTCCAAGGTTTAAAGGCATACACAAAGTGTTCATGAATCAACTTGAAAAGGATTTAATTGATTCATAAGTACATACCTGGTCCTTCTATTGTGGCCTGTATGTCTGTGATGTCTTCGTCGTTTGTGAATATTTTAATTCCTTCCGGAGCATCTTGACAGAGGGATGAAATCTCCTTGGACACCTGCCGGATTACCTGAGGTGGGAGGTTTTCTACATTGGACACCTGTCAAGAAATAATAATAATAGTGAAGCATTTGTGCAATGCACTCCTCCACCCAATGTGGAGCTCTATCAGTCTATGTGCTTAACAAAAATTCAAAAACAAGAAGTTCAAGAAAGACATTTTTCATTATGATCGCTCACACATGCGCAAATATGCACGCGTGCACGCACATCCACACAGATGCACACACTATCAGTATCACCACCACCACTCCACCCAACCCAAGATCACAACATATGATACAACTGTTACTGTTGAATAAAGCATCATTCTCTCTCTCCTGACGTTGACAGTCAACACACACTCAGCTAACGTTTAAAAAATGGGGGGGGGGGGGGGGGGGGCAGGAATAAAAGTAATAAGGCCTAAAGGTTGTGGTGCAGTTTGAATAGGTAGGTTTTGAAAGATGGTAAAGACTGGGTATGACTAAGTTTATGTAGCAAGGAATTCCAAACTGAGGGGGCTAAAAAGAAAAAGGAGCGCTCTCCAAACATTTTTGCTTGAGTACTTGGAACACAGAGAATTTGGGAATCTGAAGAAGACTGCAGTTGTCTTGATGGAGTATAGACAGAATGCATGTCAGAAATGTATCCTTGGGCATTTCCTGAGAAATAAAAATAACATATTACATAGAGTGGAAATTTTGTAATCAATACATGCTTTGATGGGAAGCCAATGGAGGGATTTCACGAGTGGCTGAACATGATAATTTAGAGGCCTTCAGGACAATTCTGGCAGATGAGTTCTGGACTTTTTAGCAATGGAGTTTGTCAATGAGGTGTTGGGGGCACAATTACGTGACTATGGCTTTACTTAAACTTAACCCATTAATGCCCAAGAACAGATTACTGTGAAAAGAGTTAGATTTTTCATTCAAAACAAAATTGGGTGGCTCAAATAGATGGGAAACAGCTATTTATAAAGATAGTTATCCGCACCCTCCAGGAGTGCATGGGCACGAGAGGGGACATGAACATTTCCGTTGACCGCACCCTTTCACTGTGTAGCTTCAGGATGAAATGAGCACTGAAGAGGACAGCTCTGTCCAATAAAAGTGTGCCAAAATAGCCCAATAGGAATATTTTATAGTATTAGAATTGTGTCCATGAGATGACATTTTTAATAAAAATTGTTTGTGTTTTTTACACAAAGTCAAAAATACCGGTAAGTAGTGGTAAACAGGTTTCAAGAGTGAAAGACCTGTGCCAAATACACAAAAATTGAAAAAAACTAACTTTAAAAATAATATGAATGTTATTATCTGTTTTAAACAATCGACCAGTTTTCCACCATCAATTTACTAAGTTTGAAACACTAAAACTTGATTCTCTTCGAGAAATATGATCGAAGCAATGAAGAACAACTAGCAAATAAGACTTTAGTTTAAACTTATTGTTTAATGGTAGAGAGCTGGCCTCTTCAGTGTACTTGAGTTCCTTGAGAAAGGGACTGTCCTGCCCAAACCAGATGGCAGCTGCCACCCAGTTTACAGCAATAGGGGGCAGAGGAGGAGCTCTCTGAAACTTGGCAGACTCGCGTTATACTGCAGGTAGACCTGCATATCCTGACATCCAACCTAATAAAGGAAATCTGATAGCTCCTGTGTGTAGCAGATATTGTTCCTGTATAGCAGCAACCATGTAACTTGTTATAATGCATGGATAGGATGCTTGCAAAGACAAGCTATTAGCACTTCTTAATGCTGAATTGCGCTTGTTTTGCTGACGCACTGAGTCAGCAAAACCACAACTTAGATTATTGCACTGCACACATTGAATAAATTGCGCTCTCCCAGTTTCTGTCAAATTTATAGCCTCTGTAGGCTCCTTTGACATACGCATCCAGATCCAGAAGGGGAGGGGGTTAAATCCAGGTTGAATTCCTAGCTACCGAGGCTGCTGTGATTGCTCCTGGTTGAATCTTGACAGAACTTTGCATTCCGCTACAACCCTTGGGAAGAACTAGAACTTCTTATAGCTGATCCGACATGCTGGAACTGGAAGTAGTTGAAGTTGAGTTGAACTTAAGACATGATTGAGGCATTAGGCTGCGACATGCAACTGTCTTGTTTGTGAAGGTGGTGGTTGGGGGACTAGCCTGTGAATGTCACTGAGGAGTATTTGATGGCCACCTCTCCATGATGGAACTTGGTTTTCAGACTCAGAGTATCGCCCAAAGGCCAAATTGTGTCGGTGAGACGGATGGATGACGTAAATTATTATTCTTTCTTCTCTGGACAACTGCCATATCTTTTTGATGGTTCTGTTGCAGAAAGTCAAACTGTGCGCCAATAATGGTCTCAACTTGAAAAGGAGCCAGAATGGTCAGCTCATTGACCGTGGGCCCTCAAGAGAAGAAGAACTTCAACTTCTAAAGGAAGACCGGTGCCCAGTGACCAGAGTGAGCGTGGGGCAGGATAAACATATCCATTCAGAAGGAAAGAATAAGAAGGAACAGTAGTCACTAACAGTAACAATGGCAGTTCAACTTCAAAATAGGCCTAATATATAATGGCTAATGCGTACTCCTAAAAGTAAAACTGGCCAGATTACTGCAGCGACGCACGGGGATTTCGTGCGGTCACTGGAAGTTGTTGCTAGTAGTTGTTTGCACGGTCTTCACGTGAGTAGATATCGTCTTGCAATGTGAGCAGCAAGCATTGTCGCAGTCAGAGCGAAGCCCCCGGTGCGAACGGACCTGCCAAGAAATACAGCTCCCAAGCAGTAGAGTTTGAGGCTGGAAAGTTACAGCTAGTTAGAGTCGAGTAGCTACTAGTTAGGAGACAGCAAGGGACTGCTGATTAGCTAACATCTCTGTTGTGTTGCTGTCTTGTGTGTATCAGTACTATCACTATCATATTGTGTCAACTGTAGTACTGTTGTAGTCTGCTAGTTGGCCTTGTATAGTAGGCCTAGTTGAGGTTTAGTGTGGCCACACACCATAGTTGGGGATTAGTGTGGGGCTAGGGAAGACCTGTGACAGCCGTCAAGGAACCTACCTGCTCTGCACTGCTGTCTGCAGTGCAAGTAGGTCTTCAAGTCTTCAATAAGTTCATGTCACGCCGTCTCAGTAGACATTACAGTGACTAAGAGGTTGCGCAGTGCGAAAAATAAAATAATAAGAAACTAATTGGGGGCAAAGTGTGTGTGGGAAAAAACAAAACAAAAATAAAGTGTGTATGTGTGTGTGGAGGGGGGTGGTGGACAAGATTAGAAAGACAATTTGTTGAGCTCCCTCTTGAAAGATACCAAGGAGGGAGCCTCAGCTGCTGCTGCTGGAAGAGAATTCCAAACTGGGATAGTTCTGGGGGAAAAGCTGTATTTGAAAGTGTTTGTTCTTGTTGTGATTTGAATGAGTGATTTGACCTAGTGCGGGTGTTGCCAGGGAGGAGAAACTGTTCCACTTTGATGTCTATGACGTCGTTGACGACTTTGTACATCATGGTGGCCTGCTGTTTTGATCTTCTTTCCTCAAGTGATTCCCATCGAAGCTTGGAGAGCATGGCTGCGACGCTACTGGTGGTATCGTAGCAGTTGTTTACGTATCTGGCCGCGCTCTTCTCTGAACAGCTTCGATCTTCTTTGCTAGTTCTGTGGTGTGAGGGTCCCATACTGTTGAACAGTATTCCAGATGTGGGCGCACTAAGGTGTTTGCGTTTGTTTTTGTTGTTCTATTTGCTGTTTTCAAATTTCTTTGTAGGAACCCTACCATACTGTTTGCTTTTTGGGTGACCCTTTTGACATGGGTTTTCCAGTTCAGTTTGTTACTAATATCCACTCCTAGGTCTTTGTGTTGGTTGTGTCATGTGCGACTCCATGTGTTGGGTGTTAGTGATTACAGCAGAGCCGAGAGTGTGGGACAGGGCCTAAAAGACTAAGAGCTCGGTCAGTCCATCAAGATAAAACACTTCATTACTTTACTCTTCTCCAACTTCGTGGAACAATCGTTATGCAATGGAATGGTGATATGTACTGCTTTCTTTACGAACTAGAATTATTCTAGAACAAAATAATGGTCTACTAATGTCAACTCAAGTTGCCAGCTACCGTGTGAAATCAAAGAACCAGCCGATGCCCGATCGGCGATCCATATTTCACATTATCAGAATCTGAGAATGATTCTGAAAAGGGACTATTTCGAACTCACATTATTCGCTTGTAAACAAATTATCGAGGGATCTTTTAAAACCACTTCATAAAACAGTGTGTACTTCAAATAAATACTTACACTTGACATCATTTACACAAATAATGCCGTCTCAAACAAGCAATCTTCCCTGCGATCAGCAAGCACCCCTTTGATTTTCCAGAACGCAAAACCGATGCGTTTCAAGCACAGTGATTCAAAAGCCAATCAGAAGACGCGTAGGATACAAAATTTAGAAAGCGGATACAGATTATACAAACGTAAGATGTGCATGTGGAGAGAGAGAGAGAGAGAGAGAGAGAGAGAGAGAGAGAGAGAGAGAGCATTATAGGACCTACGTTGTTCACCATTTTTATTAATGATTTACCTGAATGTGTCGAATCATCCTGCAACATTTTTGCTGATGATACTAAAGTTTTTAACAGGTCTTGTGGTACTGGTAGTAATTCATTACAGAAGGATCTAGATAAATTAGAAGTTTGGACAGAAAGGTGGAACCTGTATTTTAACACGGGCAAGCGTAAAGTTATGCATATTGGTAAATCTAATCCTAATGTTGAATATACTATGTTAAAGGACAACAAGCTACGCTCACTAACAACATGTGATCACAAAAAAAATCTTGGGGTGACTTTTGATAAAGATTTATCTTTCAATACACATATCCAGAATTGCGTTAGTAAAGCCTGCCAAATGATAGGATTGATCAAAAGGACATTTCTAAATATCGACCGTGATATTTTTATTAAATTATATAAATCATTAGTAAGACCATATCTAGAATATGGTAACATCATATGGTCTCCAATGTTCAAATACCAATCTAAAGCCATTGAAAAAGTTCAGCGCAGAGCCACTAAACTTGTTAAAGAGTGCAAAAATATGAGTTATGAAAATAGACTGGTTTATCTAAATTTGCACTCTTTGAAAGGCAGGAGAATAAGAGGAGATCTTATAGAAGCGTATAAGATATTTAATGGTCATGTAGATTTATCTTGGGGGAAATTCTTTAGTGAACCACATCACAGTGTGACTAGAAAGCCTTACGGCAAGGTCTTTATTAAACGTTTCAACACTAACATAAGGAAAAATTGCTTCAGCAATAGAGTTGCTAACAATTGGAATGAATTAACTAACGAATTAAAATGTGCACCTAATACTAACTTATTCAAAAATCGTCTCGACAAATCTCCAAATTATTAAAATTTATTTAGAAGCTTTGATGAGTAGCTAATTTTAGGAAAATTTGACCACAATAAACCTTGACCAGTACTTGTATGTAATACTGATTGTAAAAAGACGGGACTCTCTAAAAAGCTTGACGGCTTATTTTGTCCATATCTACTACTACTACTACTACTGAGAGAGAGAGAGAGAGAGAGAGAGAGAGAGAGAGAGAGAGAGAGAGAGAGAGAGAGAGAGAGAGAGAGAGAGAGAGAGAGAGAGAGAGAGAGAGAGAGAGACAGACATTTGAAACATTTGTTTATTGAGGAAAAGAATAAGCACACAATGGGCTTGTTTACATCTTGCCCTCGAAACAAAAGAAGAAAAGCATAATTAAAATTTCAATTAATGAACAAAAGCAACAAGGGAAAAAAAAACACCCACAAAACCCCCCAAAACCCAACAACTACACATTCATACACCCATCCACCCTCCCCCCACCCACCACCAACCTCGCACACAGCACAGTAATCATATGAACTAATATAAATTGAATTTACAAGAATCAGGAAATACATTGTGGAGGAAGAAAAAAAATCAATCTAAACAAATGTATTATGAGTATGACATCATCAAAACACAAGGAATTACTCTCTTCCTCCTTCTCTCCCCCCCCCCCCCCCTTAAAGTGAACACAAACCAAACAACAACAAAAACCTCATGTTTAGAAACAAGATTTATGTACAAATTAACCATGTCATGAATAAACGTTTAAAACAGAAGCTACATAAGAGATTAATATGTAATGTTGTTTATATGTTTATAAGGCGCTTATGGTAGTTTTTCTTGAAAACATCATTTACACAAAGAATGCCGTCTCAAACAAGCAATCTTCCCTGCGATCAGCATGCACCCCTTTGATTTTCCAGAACGCAAAACCGATGAGAGAGAGAGAGAGAGAGAGAGAGAGAGAGAGAGAGAGAGAGAGAGAGAGAGAGAGAATCTGGCTATGCTGCGCTGTCCCACTGGACACTTACACAGCGTTATGCGTTGTGACAGAAAGAAAATTAAACCAAACTAAAAATCAACACAAAAACAAAGGAAGTCTCTCCAGCATTTCATGTCTCAGGTCAGGCCAATCCGGCTCCCGTAGCGCCCCCCCCCCCCCCCCCCCCCCCCCCCCCCCGGGGGGGGAAGTGAGAGCGAGAGCGAAAGAGAGAGAGAACAATTTGAGAACAATTTGTTTATTGATGGAAAAGATTAAGCACACAATGGGCTTGTTTACATCTTTCCCTCGAAGAAAACAAGAAAAACATAACTAAACTTCCAATATTGAAAAATAAAAAGGAGGGGGGGGGGGGGGGGGGGGGGATACTGCATGCAAAACACCCAAGATATTTGAATCAAAGCATCATACGCATTCAAACGCCCATTCACCCCACCCCCACCCCCCCTACCGCACACATAACCACAGTATTTACATGAACTAAATAGAACAACAATCAAGAAACACATTATGAAAAAAAAATCAATCTCAACAAAAGAATGAACAACAGAAAAAAAGCATTCACCCTACCCCCACCCCCATTATGAAGGGAGAAAAATCAATCTAAACAAAATATATTATGAGTATAACAGCATCATCAAAACACAAGAAATTACTCTCTACCGCCATCTTCCCTCCTTTTCGTGCCAGGTAAAGGGGGCGGGGTGGGGGGGGGGGGGGGGGGGAAAAAAGCAGCTCATGTTTATACAAGATTTATACAAATAGACGATTTTCGCTAAATAAAAAAAATATATAAAAAAAAACTACGGGAGAGCACTTGCAAACGTTTTTTTAAAAGAAACATTAGGGGTGGGCAGCGACCACAAACTGATAAAACTTGTAAAATGTGACGTAAAAATATAAATTACACAATTTGTTTAGAATGACGCACGGTGTTCTAAGTGCTGTATGACGGTCTGCTCAAACACTGACATGAGTCGATAACCTACGAGAGCTGAGGGTAGAGTGATTTCCCCTGTTTGACCGATTGAATTAGGCAAGATCACTCCAACACACCATGAAATTACTCCCCTTAATTATTTCCGAACAGTTCCTATTAACCCTGACAAGAGATATGAATAAACATAATTTAAAAAAGTAATAAAAAAGTAATACAGTTCAGAAACAACATAAGAGAAGCTATAGGCCATGTTGTTTGCATGTTTAATCATAAAGTACTTATGGTAGCCTAGTTTTTCTTGAAGACATTGAGATTTGAATGAATATTCTAGTGTGGTGGTACCATAGCCGATGAGGTTTAACCGAGGCGTGGTTACCGCTACACCTATCTATATTGTTAAAAACTCGGGACTTTATTGGTGTTGCACTGCCTCCGGGCATTGCAGCCAGTATTGTTCCCACCATCTTTGTATTTACAAATGTCCTAGGGGAAGACGGGGTAAAAAGCGCATGGGCGGGTAAGAAGCCCACCCCAATTATCTCATGAAATGAAGCAAATTTCAGTCTCATTTTGCCCATGAGACGAGCGTTAATGTCTAGCATTCGTCTCATGGGCAAATTTGACTGAAATTTTCTTTATTTCATGAAATAATTGGGGTGGGCTTCTTACCCGCCCATGCGCTTTTTACCCCGTCTTCCCCTACAGATAGCTGTAGCGGTGACCACGCCTCTGTTAAACCTCATCGGCTATGGCACCGCCACAAGTTGAGTACTTTGATTATAAGAACACTGCGGACGAGGTTTAATTCATAATTAAATTAAAAATGTTTAATTCTGGAAAGCTTAGTGAGAGAGAGAGTAGTATAGTAGTTGGTCAGGTCAGGTAAGTTCAGGTAAATTAAGATGACTAGGACTCGCGGCCTCTCAAGCGTCTTTTTTTTTTCCTTTCTTTTTTGAGTTGGCACAGCTGTGACGGTTTTGGTAGACTATTGCTATTAATCATACTGGTATTTTAATTTACTCAGGTTTGGGTCTTTGTCCAGGAGGTTTTTGAATTTGTTAGTATCAATTTAAGTGCAAGTTTTGTCTGAGCAGGAAGTGCGTTCCAATAGTTAGTCACTCTGTTACTGAAAAAGTGTCTCCTAATATTAGTTCTACTATATTGTGTTAGTATTTTTAATTCATAATTTCTAGTCTTTGAAAAAATTGAAATCTGGAACAAACTTTTGTTAGTATTGTCAGAACCATTCAAAATTTTATATACATTGATTAGGTCACCACGAAGTCTTCTGTATTTCAAGGATGGTAAATCAAGTTTGTGTAGCCTTTCACTATAATCAAATTTTTTAAAAACTTTTATTAATTTAGTAGCTCTCCTCTGTACACGCTCAATTGAAACTGATTGTCGTTGATATGGATTCCAAATTTGGTTCCCATACTCCAAATGTGGTATAACCAAACTTTTATATAAGTTAATGAACACATTATTATTTAGTCCTGTAAAAGTTCTCCTAATTAACCCTAACATTCTATTAGCTTTATTTACAGCTGTTGTAATATGTCTATCAAATTTCAATTTAGAATCAAATATAACTCCCAAGTCTTTTTCTTCTACACAAGTATCTAATACATGTTTATCTGTGCCATGAGATATTTCATATTCTCTTAGTGGATTATTCAACCCTAACTGCATTACTTTACACTTATTTGCATTAAAATATAATTTCCATTTTTCTGACCAGTCAATAAGTTTGCTTATATCATTCTGTAACACATCTGATTTATCAGAAGAATTATAAATTTTAGCATCATCAGCGAACACTTTGCATACGCTTTGTACTTGATCAGTCTGGCAAGTCATTGATAAAAATAGTGAATAAAATTGGGCCTAAAATGCTTCCCTGTGGTATACCACTCAGTATGTCAGTATTTAATGATAGTTTATCTCCAACCCGTACTTTCTGTTTTCTGCCTGTCAAAATATCCTTCATTACCCATGACAAAATGTTGCCCGTTATGCCATATAATCTTAATTTCAAGAAGAGTCTTTGGTGAGGGACTGAATCAAAGGCCTTTCGAAAATCTAAGTATACTATGTCGAAGGCTTCTTTATCTTCTATGAGTTTAGTAAAATCATCCATAACCTCAACTAGTTGTGTCATACAAGAACGTCCGCTTCTAAAACCATGCTGGCAATCTGAATATAATTTAAAATCTGTGATATGTTTCACTATAGAGTCCCTTACAAATTGCTCTAACAATTTGCACACTATGCACGTCAAGCTGACTGGTCTATAATTTCCTGGGTCAGTTTTAGTTCCCTTTTTATATATAGCTGTTACTTCGGCTGTCTTCCATTGTGTTGGTAATGATCCTGATTCTAAGCTTTTATTAAATAATATTGTCAGGGGCAGTGCTAATTCATCACTCAGTTCTTTTAAAATACGTGCTGGTACCTTGTCAGGACCCTGAGCTTTGTTACCATTTATCTCTTTTAGTTTGTTTTTGACAGCTTCTTCTGTAACTACTATAACTGTACAGTAAGCAGGTGGCTCATCATTTAGTTCTGGTAATGAGTCAGTGTCTTCTTTGGTAAATACACTTGCAAAGAAATCATTTAGAACACTTGCTTTGTCTTCGTCAGTCGTAACTAAATTGCCATGTGTATCCTTAAGTGGGCTAATATCAGTATTTACATTTAGCTTTGAGTTAACATATTTCCAAAACATTTTAGGGTTTGATTTACAGTTATTTGCAATATTTTTCTCATGGTTTTTCCGTTCCTTTTTTAGTTGTTTAGAACAATTGTCTCTTTTTTCAGTATATTTTTTATAACGTTTGCTTGCCTTAGATTTACCATTCTGTAAGTATCTTCTGTAAAGCCTATTTTTTTCCCTTACACTTTTCCTCAAGTCCAGTGACATCCAGTAAGGTTTGTGCTTTTTGCTAATCCTAGAGGCATTAGCTTTTACCTTAGGGAGTGTTTATCCATTAAATGATGGATTTTATCTCTTATATCCTGCCAACACTCTTCAACAGGTAAGTCGCTTAAGTGATCCCAATTCTGTGCTTTAATTTCTTTTTTCATTTGTATGTAATTTCCCCTCTTGAGGTTGTATGTAAAACCTTGATTTGTATTATTTGAGTTGTGTGTATTAGCATATAGGGAGAATGTGAGCACTTGATGGTCACTTTTACCTAAGGGACATGAATGTGTAACATCAGATATCAATTGAATATCATGAACAAAAATCAAGTCCAGTATGTTAGATGTCTGTCCTTCCCTTGTCCTTGTTGGTTCCTTTACCATTTGAAACAAATATGCATCTCTTGTAGCTTCTATAAAATCATTTATTTTTTTGCGTTGTCCACTGACCATCCCACTTTATATCTGGCCCCCATAATGCAAACCTTGTCATACTTCTTTATCTCCTCTTCTTTTAGTACTTCTAATAATTTCTGTACATTTTCATCTGTCGTATTAGGGCTTTTGTAAATACAACCAACAAAGATCTTTTATTTTTCCTTCGTTTGAAAATGACACGATACAGCCTCTTTAAATGTGTTCTTGTTCAGTGTAGTGCATTCTTGTGCATTTAATGTTTTATCAAAAAATAACGCTACGCCACGATTCGGGTTTTCATTGTGAAACATTTCATAGTTATCAAGACAGTATTCAGATGGTACAAAATCACTAATGTTTTTGGGCACGGTCAATGTAACGGCAATTATTTTAAGTCCAATTTCATCCATCTGTAAAATAAGTTCATCTTTTTTATTAGTGTATAACACTTTTATACCTGGCTCAGTGACCTCTCTAACACAGTTTGAGCTACAAACATTGCTAAAATGATTTAAACTATTGCTAAAACATTTACAACTATGTACATTCCCCTTAGTATTTGCATTGGTATCAGTAACTTTAAAACATATGGTTCATTTTCTTTTAAATTACAAATAAAACTATGTACACTAGTTTTCTTTAAATCAAGTCAATCTTTGTTAGATGGACCTTGCTTGGGCAATTTCAAGCAGTTTAATTTGGGCAGTTTTTAGTTGTTTAGTTGTTGTAGAATAGGGCTACAAGTGGGCATCGCGGCCATTTTACGCTCATTCTCGTTTGTGCCATTTTAAATATATGTCCCGGGCCTGGTTGACGCCAGGATAAATTTGATTATTATCATCATCAGTCCGAAAAATCATCACACAAAAATAATTAAAAAAAATGAAAATGAATTGGAAAAGAAGAAGAAAAGAAACAGTAAAGGAAAAGAACACCAGTGTTGGTCAGGAAATTAGGGAAGTTCAGTTTAACGTCGCGTATCGGCTTTCGCTATGTACGACGGGCTGAACAAACCAACCAGGGTATAAACAAAAAAATATGTTCCTGAATCACTGTCTTAGCCAAAAGGCCGAGAAGCGATCAGAATATGAACATGCAGGAAATTAGAGCAACATGCACTCTCAAATACACATCCGTACAGTGGATGAAGCTCGACTGTCAGTGTGGTCCCAGTCAGTCTTCCCATTGAGTCTGCAGTTCTGGGTAGGAGCCGGTCTGGGCCGAAAACCCCCACAAGACCCTGATGGGATTCGAACCCATGACCTCCTAGCCACTATAGTCTGCAACTCTAACCACTGAGCTACGCGGCGGCTGCCTGGTGCGAGCGAAAATGGTGTTTTACATCCTCTTGGTCTGAATCAGACACATATGGAACATTTGCAGATCACTACAAATATGGTGGGAACAATACTGGAGGCAATGCCCGGAGGCAGTACGAAACCAGTAAAGTCCCGATTTAAAAAAATTAATACAGATAGCTGTAGCGGTGACCACGCCTCGGTTAAACCTCATCGGCTATGGCACCGCCACAAGTAAAGGTAGTATTGATGTGCGGCTGCCTGGTTAATTTGAGTCAATGTCTTTATATGCAAGATGTTGTCATTGGGAATACGTTGATATGGCTTGCCATTCTGTGAATCTGACATCTTGTGCAGCAACAGTGCAAGGTCTAGGGAAACATTGTACCAAGTTTTATTACAATCGTTTCAGTGGTTTTGGCGCTATAACTCGACTGGAACACATCAGTTTCGGTCACACACACACACACACATGCAGGCATAGGCACCCCGGCATATAATATCTTTACGATATCCTTAACGTTGAAAAACTCGGGACTTTCCTGATATTGCAGTACCTCCAGGATCGTCCCACTATCTTTGCATTTAAAAATGTCCCACGTGTGCCTGTTCCAGGCCGGAGGACGTTAAATGGATGTTCACTCACAGCTTGAGAGGATTTCGTCCATAGAAGAATCTGTTGGACGTCAATTATCTCGTTTGCTATGCACATAGTTTGATTAAATTTAAAAACAGAGATAATCTCTGTGTCATGCAAATACAAAATACACATTTCCCTGTTAACATTCAAGAGAAAACAACGACTTATTAGCATAATTATATTTTCTATAGCAATGCATAGAAAGACAAGCAAAAGTTCTGGGTGGGAATGTACCTAAGTGACAAACATTTTTTTCCGTCAATGCCAACTTCCGGGGGTTGATTTCGTTCGTTAAAGATAAGTATTACGAGATATAAACAAACGACAACAATGTCAGAAGATCTTCAAGAAGAAGAAAGAAGAGTAGCAGAATCGTCTGATTCTCGGTTTTCAGCAAAGCCATCTTCTGAGGGTTGTGAAAATACAACAAATGCGACAATAGCAGAAGAAGAAAAAATACCATTACCAGAAGCGTCTGAATCTCAAACAAGCTGTTCAACTATAGATACAGAGGCGAGTTTTTGTTTTTTTCCCAAAATCAGTTAAGCTTACCAGGGGACCACATGAAAATGTTGTACGAGTTTCCCCTCAACAAGCTGGCATCACTG
>CM065680.1:74447174-74472174 GCA_017654935.2 Phymorhynchus buccinoides | reverse complement strand
TAGGTCGCCGTGCTCATTTTAAAAATAAAGATGAAATACTTACCCCCCCCCCCCCCCTTTAAAATCAAGATTTTGACCACGATCAGAGACTAAAAGCATCACAAGTCCCTTAAAAATAATGAGAATTGCCTGAAACTTTGCAGGAATAATGTTTTAATATTCTTTTCATATAAAACAAACAATCAAGGCAAGTCGCCCTGCTTGCTTTGAAATAAAGAGGAAATACTTACCCCACCCCACCCCATCTAAAAATCAATATCCAGCAGGACTCAACACCCTTGACTAAAAGAAACAGTCTGACAAACAAACTCAGTGCCAGAGAGACAGAGAGAGAGAGACAGAGACAGAGAGAGAGAGAGAGACAGAGAGAGAGAGAGAGAGAGAGAGAGAGAGAGACAGAGAGAGAGAGACAGAGAGAGATTGAGAGAGAGAGAGAGAGACAGAGAGAAAGAGAGAGAGAGAGAGAGAGAGAGAGAGAGAGAAAGAGAGAGAGTGAGAGAAAGAGAGAGAGAACACCAAAGATAGATCATAGACACCAAGTGGATCACTGATGCATTCCATGACGTAATTTTGTTTACATCTTTGTCTATTGTGTCATTCAAGAAGTTTCTTTGACGTCATCCTTGGTAAAGTGCTGTCGTAATCGGCACGTAATATCGGACTACAAGCAACTTGTTCGTTTGTTTTATTCTTGTGGGCGTGTGTATATTAACTTCAGTATGAAAGTAGTATGTTTGTTGAGCTGTAGTATCTTTTCTTTTAGATTATTTTACAACTAAAAATTGCGACATACCGATAAACATACTGCACCATGAGATGCGCAGAAACATGCGCAAAGAGAAGTAGTCATCATCCTTAAAACAAATCTTTACAAAAAGTCATTGATTTATGCTTAGAAGCGATATTTAAAATTTTAAAAAGTTGACAATGACTATGTCTTCTTCTGCGTTCCCAGGCCATACGGCCATAATGAGTAAGGTACGTATGTGTTATTTTTCAGTTTTCACTGGTCTCCCGGCTGCGTAGAGCCGACACATTCCGATTTCGGAGGAGCTCAAAGGAGAAAAATTATTTGGAGGACTTTTTTTTTTAAAGGCAGGAGAATGGGCCAACAAGTCAGAAAGATGGTAGATGACAGAAAGCAAAGGCAAGGCAGAGTCAAAGAGAGTGGCAGATTAGGGGAAGTTTCAAGCACAGAACTTCCAGAAGGTGAGGAAACTTTTTTTTTTAACGAAAGACCCTCCAGTATCCCCATGGGGAGAGACTCGTGGAGGGGGTGGGGTCATCCAGCTCCCAGTATGGAGGCACGAGGCATCCACCCACTGCCCCGGTTGACAATGACAATTTGAGAAGAAGAAAAAAAGACATGCAGAGATAACAACATATCACTGACACTGGCACAAAAAATGAAGTAAATTGTAGCATCTACATAAAAAAATATTATGCAAAAAATCAACAAGAAGATTTGTGCAGTACCATAATATTAAATATAATTACAGATTGATTTTTGAAAACATGAATTATGAATTTAAAAAAAAAAGGAAAACAGAACTGTCTGAAACTATTCCCATGCAACAATTTTCAAAATGCGTATGTACATATCTTACATCTAATCGGAAGAGAAAAGAACATGCATGCTTAAAATGATATGAACGTGTCCAGACACAGACAAATGGAAACATGTACAGATTATGGTCACTTATAGTACCGCTCCCTGTTCAGGCAGTGCTAGATGTCTGTCAGACATGGCACACCAGACAAACATAAAGACAGTGACGTGAAATCAATATCATGTTCTTTTCACTGCATGCCATCGTAAAGGGTGGGTCTTTAGCCGTGAAGTGAGTTAATGGTAATACTACTAAGACATTTCTATAGTGCATTTCTCCACCAAAATGTGGAGCTCTATGCACTTTACAAGCATACAACCCAATGCGGGTTAAATCGTGTTGATGTGCCGTGAATCACTTTCATGACCACACACATCTCTAGGGAAAGATTGGTCAAGGCAGGCTTGAGTGACTTTCTCTCCTCATTACTATGTACATATTAAATTCCCAATTGTTTTCTAAAACAATCAGACGACATTCTAAATAGTTCAGTAACAACAGCAATGAATGTGATATGAAGTGCTGTAAAAGAAAAACAGCAAAGCGTGTCTCACTAAACATTCCATGTCAAACTGACAGAAGTGTGCAATCAGTTTGACACGATAAGCGTCTGGATGATAAACGGACATAACAAAGATCTGCTGGCCAAGCTCAAACAAACATACCTTTTTTTATGTATATGCCAAGATTTTGCAACGTGTAAATAGATAAAGGGGAAAAAAACCGATAAGAAAACTCCGGCATTTATTTTTCAATGCGTATTTCAAGACCCAAGGCCAGCGTTTTGCAAAACACTGAAGTCAACACTTTACAATGACAGCATGCACAGTGTCAGCTCAACAGGCCAATATTCATGTCCGTTTTGCAAGAACAGTTAAACAGTTTCCTTTCTTACCGCAAAAGACAATTACCAGCTGGGACGTGGTCTTCATAGTGAGAGTACTTGACACCATGACTCCAACCTTTAGAGTGAATTGTCTACATTTAAAGAAAAAGGGCTTTATATCAATTTTACCTGATATGTGAGTTGTATCTACATAAAGTGTCATGATGACTGATGATAACAAAAAAAGGGAAGTGGCCTATCTTATACACGTTCATGAGCAAGTGCTGAAGATACAGCTAATCATTCTGAAGAAGAAAAAACACTCTTTTACTTCTGCACAATTCAAACTCGTGGAACTCCCCATGGGGATACCAAGGGGTCTTTTGTAAAAATAGTTCCACCACCTTCTGGACTTTCGGTGCTTGTAACTTCCTCTAATCTGCCACTCTCTTCGACTCTGCCGTTTCCTTTTGCTTTCTATCATCTACTATCTTTCTGACTTATTGGCCCATTCTCCAGCCTTTAAAAAAAAAAAATCTTCCAAATAATTTTTCTCCTTTGAGCTCCTCCGAAATCGGAATGTGTCAGCTGTGCGCAGCGGGGAGACCAGTGAAAACTGAAAACCGGACGCAAACATACCTTACCCATTATGGCCATATGGCCTGGGAACACAGAAGAAGAAACTTGTAGAGGCGAGGCCAGTGGAGGCTGCAGTAGCAACCAAGCTCTACAGCAGCCCCCAAGAGCTGGAAAAGAGTGGTGCTATTCGGAACAAGAACTATCCTGGCCATATACATGTACTCATCAGTAAAAGCATAGAAAATACTCAAGATTCCCGTTCACATCCGTCACCTTAAACAATGGTTGTTTGAATGTTTTCACACATTTCTCTCTGCCTTGACATAAGGCTGTGTCAGAGACCAATTGACATAAGCTAGAACACCAAGGCTACATCAAAATGTTGTTATGTTCTGCATAGTTATGCGGGGATTGTCTTTAGCCATGGCAAGCAGCTCCTAGCATAACATCATCAGTCCAAAATCCTCCAAAGTTCGGAGTGTGGCTGCCCACATGGTGGGGTAATCAAAAACGGCCACACATGTAATGTTCTCATCCCTAGCTGGTGCATTTTTACCATTGTGTTCAAGTGCTTCGGCTTTTGGGATGATCCCTGGAGTCTTTAAGCCAGGGTACGACAACAACAACACATTTCTCTTTTAATGAAACGAAAAAAAAAGGATCTTTAATATTTAACCCCTTCCCTGCCTGTTCCCGTGTCTACTACTGGGTGTGTGATGTCATTGACGACGTCATAACTTTTGATGTCATAGTCCAAGAATGCCAGTTTTTGTTTTAAACAAGTCAGGAAAGATATATCTCTAGACCTTTTTCTCAGATTGAGTCCAACAGGTCTCTTTTCAGATTTATCATTTAAACCGTGATAATTTCTCAATTTTTCTCTGGCAGTGAAGGGGTCAATACAATTTAAACTGATCTCTTGAGTCTATCAAAAGAAAAGGAAAAAAACAAAACCATAGGCAAGAAAACTGTTTGATATATAACAATGCAACATTTCTCTTCAATAATTTCCTAATGAGAAAGGAACAAAAACAGTGTGGAAACCGTTAAAACATAGTTACTAACACAATCTCTTTAGATTTTTCAATCCTGTAGAAAAAAACGAAAAAATGGTGTTAATGTGTGTACTTTGAGAAACAATCTCTTCATAAGTCTCAACAATCTATAGACAGTAATGGAATAATATCAAACAGACAGAAAACAGTCATCAACAATCAGTGGCGTCTTTCACTGCATCGCTGTGGGCTTTCATTTCATACAAGTACATCAGTCTTCACTTAGCTCAGCATCATCAACAGTGCAGCTTGCTTCAGCATGTCTTAAAAAAAATGAAGACTCCTATTTGTTATTTTCAAGTTGATTCTTTACAACTATTTTCTCAGCTTGTCTTCAAAGCCATAGAGTAGAAAGGGGGGCTGCATTCTCCTTAAAATGACGCAAACAGTGACGCAAGCATGACGTGTTTCTCTACAATCTCTACTACTTCAAGGTGGGGTATGCACGTTCCCCACCAAAGCGCAGACCTGTTTCTACTCTAGATAGTCACATTGACAAACAGTCTTTGCTACATTCGAGCTTACTCTCCAAAAAACACTCTTTACTTTCACTGGCAAAACAATGCATTTACATACAAAAATAGATCAAGCTACTTATTTACACATTGTAATATGCTGTTGTATGCATGACCATCTTCCTTGTATAATTCGTTAAAGAAACTGCTGATTAAATGACTGTACTTTCTGTAAAGGAATGAAAAAAGGCAATTCTGTTCCTCACTTGCTTACATTTTCACATGACCAAAAATCACAAGCAGGGAATTTTAAGTGTTGTTTGTTGTTGTTTTTCACAGATCAAGCTACAAACATTTGATTCTGATTAAATTGACAACAGCTAAACTATCCCAACATGGTTTCAACAAGCCCAAATGGGCAGAAAAACAACAACAAACCCCCAAATCATTTTGTCACTCTCATACCAATGCTACCAATTTCTAGCGGACCAAAAATTTCTTAGAAAGTAACTGGCAAAACTGATGCCTTAGTTATTTCACATAACGACAATAGACCGATTTAATCCCAAATTGACAACACTCCCCTCCCTCCTGCAAAATGTGTATAAGGGTCTTGTCTTTCCTTCTTTCCCCAAACATTCCTTTAAAAAAAAAAGAAAAAAAGAAGAAAAGAAAGATGGACATGGTTTCATTCTCAATGTTAATTTGTACACGATAACAAGCACTAGAATTTATAAGCCAGGGTGATGTTAATCCAGTGCCCATTTTGACACAAGATGGCAGCTGTTAAAAGATACATGTTTCGTTGTCCATTTTCAAGTGAACCCAGGATGGAGTTATTGAAACCATGGTATTAATTAACAAGCATCAAAACTTCAAACCTTTGAGTCAAGAAACAACACCTAATTTAGGAGCCTTTGCAGTTTTACTTCAACTATTATCAAGAATCCAATAACGTTAATCAACGCTTTTCTTTTTCAGTGACTGTTAAATAATCCTGCAGAATCAATCATCTTTTTTGTTGTTGACTATGTAGGTCATTGAATGTTTTTTTCTTTAAATCATCTGGCAGAATGAATGATACATTTATCAAAGTTGAAAGTACTTCAATAAAAACTGAAAACAACTAATGCCATTATCTCTAGTATAAGAGGAAACACAAACTAGCCCTTTTTTGAAACCTTGGGTAGCACTGTTGAAATGTTCATAAGATAAGACAATTCATGCCAGGTGTTTCTATGTAGGGTTCATTCAAAAGACAAACCATGAATGAAGGAAAACCTAACAATGGTGGAATGTTCCATCGAAAGATAAAGTTACTTTGCTCAAAAGTTAAAGTGTGAAGACATTTTTTTCATCTCGCTCAAAAGATAAAGTGGTAAAAATCCATGTTCTTCCCGCATACAGTACAAAGCAGCAGTGGAGTGCTCTCCACACTCTTGGTCCAGAACGTCAGCAGTGGTCCCTCTGTCATCAACAAGACCTGATGATGACAACACCATCTTCTTCTTCTTCTTCTTCTGCGTTCCTGGGCCAAAAGGCCATAATGGGCAAAGAAAGTAGCATGTGTCCATTTTCAGTTTTCACTGGTCTCCCCGCTGCGTACAGACGACACATTCCATTTTCGGAGGAGCTCAACGGAGAAAAGTTATTGGGAAGAATTTTTTTGAAAAAATGACAGGAGAATGGGCCAATAAGTCAGAAAGATAGTAGATGCCAGTAAGCAAAGGAAAAAGGCAGAGTCAAAGAGAGTGGAAGATTAGAGGAAGTTACAAGCATAGAACCTCCAGAAGGTGGGGGGACTATTTTTACGAAAGACCCCTCCGGTATCCCCACGGGGAGACTCGTGGAGGGGTCGGGGTCATTCAGCTCCCCATATGGAGGCACGAGGCATCCATCCACTGCCCCAACAACATCATCATTTCTCATAGAAAATTTGTCGGCTGAAGACTCGTGGAGGGGGCGGGGTCATTCAGCTCTCCGTATGGAGGCACGAGGCATCCATCCACCCACTGCATCAACAACACCATCATTTCTCAAAGAAAATGTGTTGGCTGAAGACTTGTGGAGGGGGCGGGGTCATTCAGCTCCCCGTATGGAGGCACGAGGCATCCATCCACCCACTGCCCCAACAACACCATCATTTCTCAAAGACAATAATTTTATTTTTTTGTTGGCTGAAAGCCAGAAGATACAATCAACCTTCTTCATTCATTGTGTGATGGTATCTTCTGTCTTTTACCCGACGAAATACAAGGGCCTCCCATTAATCAACGAAACCCTTCTAACCGTGCATGTTAACAACATCCAACCTTAGCCATCGACATGATCAGTGCACCTAGCCTCCCTCTCTGACGTGACAACAATCAACCCTCACAGACACGGAAGTGGTGTGCGAACACACACATACACAAAATAACAACTGTACACAAGTGACAAAAACTACCGGGTGACCTAGCAGGCAAGCACGAACGCAAACGGCCACCTGTTGATCCTGGGCCCCTCCCCGTGACCCCCCCGGTGATCAATCGGACCCCTCCCAGGGTGCGACTACGTTAGTTTTGCTGGGCACCGCCAGGGCCAGGCAGGAGGCCTCAGCGCGGGCGGAGGAGCTGTCCATGTTGAGCGAGGCGTGGCCGCGGGGGGGCACCTCCAGCTGCTGCTGCTGATGGCTCTTGCGGGGGCTGCCCCTCCGCGAAGACGAGGCCCGCTCCTGCCGCCGGGACAGGTTGGGCGACGTGTCGCTGCAACAGCGCACAACAGGGGCAGGTCAACACCCAGTGGAAAGGAAAGCAGGGAAATAGTTTGAACTTTGAACGTGTGTTCGGAACAAAAGAGAGAGAGAGAGAGGCTGGGTGATGTGTCGCTGCAACAAGGCACACAGGGGCAGGTCAACACCCTGTGGAAAAGAAAGCAGGGAAATATTTTGAACTTTGAATGTGTGTACGGAACAAAAGAGAGAGAGAGAGAGAGAGAGAGAGAGAGAGAGAGAGAGAGTCTGGGTGATGTGTCGCTGCAACAAGGCACACAGGGGCAGGTCAACACCCTGTGGAAAAGAAAGCAGGGAAATAGTTTGAACTTTGAACGTGTGTTCGGAACAAAAGAGAGAGAGAGAGAGAGAGAGAGAGAGAGAGAGAGAGAGAGAGAGAGAGAGGAGATGGGTGATGTGTCGCTGCAACAAGGCACACAGGGGCAGGTCAACACCCTGTGGAAAAGAAAGCAGGGAAATAGTTTGAACTTTGAACGTGTGTTCGGAACAAAAGAGAGAGAGAGAGAGAGAGAGAGAGAGAGAGAGAGAGAGAGAGAGAGAGAGAGAGAGAGAGAGAGAGAGAGAGAGGATGGGTGATGTGTCGCTGCAACAAGGCACACAGGGGCAGGTCAACACCCTGTGGAAAAGAAAGCAGGGAAATAGTTTGAACTTTGAACGTGTGTTCGGAACAAAAGAGAGAGAGAGAGAGAGGTTGGGTGATGTGTCGCTGCAACAAGGCACACAGGGGCAGGTCATCACCCTGTGGAAAAGAAAGCAGGGAAATATTTTGAACTTTGAATGTGTGTACGGAACAAAAGAGAGAGAGAGAGAGAGAGAGAGAGAGAGAGAGAGAGAGAGAGAGAGAGAGAGAGAGAGAGAGAGAGAGAGAGAGAGAGAGAGAGAGAGAGAGAAGAAGAGAGAGAGAGAGAGAGAGACCGAGAAAAACCGAGAGAGAGAGAAAGAGAGAGATTGGGTGATGTGTTGCTGCAACAGCGCACAACAGGGGCAGGTCATCACCCAGTGGAAAGGAAAGCAAGCAAATATTTTGAACTTTGAATGTGTGTATGGAACAAAAGAAAGAGAGAGACACACAAACAGAGAAAGAGAGCGAGCGAGAGAGAGACAAAGAAAGAGAGAGGTTGGGTGATGTGTTGCAGCAACAGCGCACACAGGGGCAGGTCATCACCAAGTGGAAAGGAAAGCAGGTAAATAGTTCTAACTTTGAATGCGTGTTCGGAACAAAAGAGAGAGAGAGAGCCAGACAAACAGAGAGAGAGAGAGAGGGAGATAAAGACTGACAGAGAGAAAGAAAGAGAGGTTGGGCGGCGTATAGCTGCAACAGTGCACACAGGGGCAGGTCAACATCCAGTGGAAAAGAAAGCAGGGAAATATTTTGAACTTTGAATGTGTGTTCGGAACAAAAAGAGAGAGAGAGAGAGAGCCAGACAAACAGAGAGAGAGAGAGAGAGAGAGAGAGGGAGACAGATAAAGACTGACAGAGAGAAAGAGAGAGAGGTTGGGTGATGTGTTGCAGCAACAGCGCACACAGGGGCAGGTCATCACCCAGTGGAAAGGAAAGCAGGGAAAGCAGAGAGAGAGAGAGAGAGAGAGAGAGAGAGAGAGAGAGAGAGAGAGAGAGAGAGAGAGAGAGAGAGAGAGAGAGAGAGAGAGAGAGAGAGAGAGAGAGAGAGAGAGAGAGAGAGAGAGACAGAGAGACACAGAGAGAGAGAGAGAGGTGTGTGATATGCCACTGCAACAAGGCACACTGGGCTGGTCAACACCTAGTGAAAATGAAAGGAAAGAGATATGTGTAGGTTTGTAGTGAATTAAAGAAACTGTCAGCTAGAGAATGACACATACAAAAAGACAGATTTGAGAGAGAGATATATCCCATGAATCAGGAGGACGTTAAACAGGCGCATTCATGCACCCTCAGAGGGGTATCATAAATCAATGCTTCGCTGACCTTATTTTTCTGTTACTAATAATAGAAACTACATCACCATAGCTTCAGAACGAGGCTCAGCTTCTTGCTTCTCTTCCGGCAAGCCGCCATTTTCATCTTTAGTAGTTGTATTGAATTTTTCAAAGTTTCAATCGGTCAGAAAGTAAAGTTCACTATCAAATATGGCAGATTTTCGTGTTGGCGAAGCTTCCTACTGGAAATTACCGTCGATGTTTGTTTAAATCATGAATTATTAGGCTTTGTTAGGTCGTATATCAACAGTGAAAGGGTGATAGAAGATCGTAATGCAGTAGAAGGGGGGTAGTCGAAGTCAGTGTGACTCGATGAAGACGATCTGATATCGATTCGAGCCGCGATTGTGATTCGGTACCGATTTGACTACTCGGTTGAATTCAAAGAAAATGCTGCCTTTCATAATATTCTTAATGATATTTCCGTGAGTTATATCGTTAAAGGGATCTTAGACATGAGTTAGTCAGTGGTTGAACTTTCAAGCAGACGGCACTCATTCCGACCGTGCCGAAACAGTAAGTCAACACTTTCACTTTGTTGATTTCGTTTTGGTTTGGTTTTTTCAACAACAAAACATACACGGACAACAAAATGCATAACATCAAAAATTCCTCAATAATCTCTTTATTAGTATTCCAATAATCAAGTCTGTACACAACACACAGAGAAAATTAGAGCATTTTTAATCAAGTAGGTGTAGGTGTTTTTCACCGCCTCAAAAAAGAGTGCAGTGGCAGAGTACGGAACGTCAGAAAAAATGCAGTGTGCTAAAGGAGATAGAGAAATAGACCCAGAGACAAAAATAAAAGAACCCGCGACCTTCTGCACCGCAGCCGAGTGCTCTAACCACTCGACCACTGGCCCCACTTTACTAAAAAAAACACCTGAAATCTATAACTGGACAAGTTGTTTGCTTTCGTTTAAGAAAATTACAGGCTATGCTTTTTTTCTTGTAATAGTTTGTACTATTCTTAGGAACTTTTACCCCAGCTTGGCTCTGGATGAAAATAGCACATGGTATATAGCAAGTAGACAATACAAAAAAGAACAGAAAAAAATGTTTAAAACTTTTTAGGCTATCAGTTATTAAAAGTCATTTTGTAAGATAAGCCATATGTCATAAAAGCCAAATATAAATTCAATGTGGTAAAGCTTTCAAGTGGAGAGAGAGAGAGAGAGAGAGAGAGAGTGAGTGAGTGTGTGTGTGTGTGTGTGTGTGTGTGTGTGTGTGTGTGTGTGTACCATATATACATGTACGAGAGTACTATGCCTGCAGTTTTTTTGCACACCAATGCACATTATGCTATAAAATCGATGCATGCATACTAATATAATTATGTGCTTTGAATGTGCGTGCAGATACGAAAAAATATCTACAACTGATTAAATCGCAAAAATCAATCCCTTCACATATGTTCAACATAAAAAAATATTTCAAACTAAAATAAATTCTCATAAGAATTTAAACATTTAGAATAATTCTAACTGCAGTGATGTCAATCATGCCAATATGCAAACTTTGAAAGTGTACATGGCAGTACCTGGCTAAGCACATGTTTGTCACCAAAATACAAATCAGTAAACATAATTTAAAACTATAAAATACAAAATCTGTAAACATAATTTAACACCACAAAATAGAAATCTGTAAACATAATTTATTACCACAAAATACAAATAAATCTGTAAACATATTTTAACAACCTATAATACTTATATGAATGTTATACACTTTTAAGCCAATTTATCACTTTTAATCACTGCATGCTAAAGCTGATGTTATTCAATGAAAATTAAAAATTGAATATGCTTGTTTGCATGCATGTGTGTGAGCATGCACATGTTGCATGTGCAAGGTTTTATTTGGTGCTTCTGGTTAAAAAAAGAACTGGAGCATACTGCAATGGAAACGGCGGCCTATGTGATTCTCTGTCTGTCTGTAAGTGGTGGGAAGGTGTATCGCATCGTCTCGTGGAACCAAGACTAGTGAACCAATCATAATGAAATTTTCGCCTTGGCTTAAGGCTGTGTCAGACCAGTTGACTTTTAGCCAGGGTAAGCCAACAACAACAGCAACATAATGAAATTTGGCAAAAGATTCTCCGGTAAATTGGTGTAGAGGCACAATTCATGTCAACAAGAAAAGCTGTCATTTCAGGCCAGTGATGTCAGAGCTGTTCATCAGTCACACAAAAATCGCATGCAAAAAACAAAAAAACCCGGTGTGACACGCTCTCCAGGTGGGAGCAACCCGAATTTCACAGAGATGCCTCTGTGACTATAAAGTACCTAATACCTAATACAAGACAATGCAAATTTCTGGTGTCCCCCTGCAACTGACTACTGACCATGGGCTACTATCAGACCACGGCACTCATGCACTAACTACAGTGACATGCAAACAGTACCGTATTTTTCGGACTATAAGGCGATACTTTTTCCCCAGACTGAGACCCCTGCGCCTTAAAATGTGACTACTAAAATAGTAAGAAACTATAATAACAAAATCTGATTTTTGTGTAAAATTTGGGGGGTGCGCCTTATAGTCCGAAAAAGACGGCACTGCCCAGCACACTGCATACAACCTCTATGTTGCAGTCTTTAGAGATGCAGGCCTCAGAATCAACTTCAATGCACTCACCTGGAGGTTTTTCCACTCACATACCTTATTTTCTAACGATCAGCCAAGCCACTGAAATAAGCAAAGTTTCCATCTTGGAACAATTCTTAAAATTAAGAGAATACATGTGTAAAAGGTAAAGCTGAATAATAAAACTAAGACAATGGCATACTTATTGCTAATACTCTTTTTATATATCCCTCAGAAAGATACGCTGTCATAATAAGAACATAGTCGTTGACCTTTCAGAATTGTGCACACACGTGTGTGTGTGTGTGTGTGTGTGTGTGTGTGTGTGTGTGTGTGTGTGTGTGTGTGTGTGTGTGTGTGTGTGTGTGTGTGTGTGTGTGTGTGTGTGTGTGTGTGTGTGTGTGTGTGTGTGTGTGTGTGTGTGTATGCAGCTGTATGCATTGGTGTGCATGCGTTATATGTTTTATTTGATTCATTTGTTTTGTGACTTACTTTTGACTAATGGTTGATTTTTTTTTTTCATTGTTGTTTGCTTTGCTTTAATTTCTATCAATCTTATTGCAAGTGCACTGAGATCCAGTGAGAGGGAGCGCTCATAAGTGCAAATACTTGAGATTTCTATTATTACAACTGGTGGGAACACATTCAAGAAATGAAAGGCACGCAGATAAGCAATTTAGAATCTCTTTTAATAAATACAATTTAGAATCTCATAATGACAGACTGGTCAATTTCCTAACAACAAATGAGCACACTGGCTACAGAATACTACAGGAGAGGACCAACCAAGGTACAAGTTATTCACACCACACCATCGGTACAGTAGGAATTGAAAGCTCAGTGAGAGTAAGCCGGATAAACAAACAAAGCCACAAAGAATGTGAGGACATTACTTTCATAAAATATTGTCTCACCACAAATTGACTGCTTTTTGTTCTGGGAGATACCTCGGGAAACGTTGTACCAAGAAAGTGATTACCGGTAGTCAAGAACCCAACAGATAGCCAGACTCCACAAACGGAAAACATTCAAGATACACAGGTAGGAAAAAGCACACACAGAGAGTGAGACAGAGACACACAGACGCAGAAAGAGAGACTTGATATAATTAACTGGACAGCACTACTGGTAGAAGGATGGGACGGGCTATCAACAGAGACAGAGAGAAACACACACACACGCAGACCAAGGAAAAAAGACATGTCTCCAGAAAGTGACGACGAGAACTAGAGAGACAAAACAGGCTAAAAAACCACAGTGATAACAGGTTAATAGGTGATTCCCTAACTGCTTTCCGGAGTACACAGAATCACTCTGACAATCAACAGAGGAAACATCATACATCTCCAGCTAGTAAACTATGGACTAATTGCTGATTAACTTGGGTCTTATTGCTGGTAAACTATGGACAAACTGTTGATATAAGAGTACAAAGACAAGTCCAGGATTAGACTAGCAATTAAAAAGAATCCCCAAGTTAGACTAAGGATTAGGCTGAAGTCCAACAGGATTAGACTAGGGACAAAGAAGCAATCTAGGGTTAGATTTGGGATGAAGAAGAAATCCAGGATTAGATAACAGACAAAGCACTACAGGAGTCCAGGATTAGGCTAAGGACAAAGCAGAAGTCACAGATTATACTAGGGACACAGTATGAGTCAAGGGATAAATCACAGGTCTAGCATTAGACTAGAGACAAATGAGGAGTCCAGGATTAGATTGGGAACAAAGCAGGAGTCCTGGACTAATCCAGGGACAAAACAGGGGTCCATGACTAATCTAGGAACAAACAGTGGTCCAGGATTAGACTGGGGACAAAGCAGGAGTCCTGGACTAATCTAGGGACAAAACAGGGGTCCATGACTAATCTAGGAACAAACATGGGTCCAGGATTAGACTGGGGACAAAGCAGGAGTCCAGGACTAAACTAAAAGGACACAGCAGGAATCCAGGATTAAACTGGGGACAAAGCAGGACTCCAGGATTAAACTAGGGACAAAGCAGGAGTCCAGGATTAAACTGGGGACAAAGCAGGAATCCAGGATTAAACTGGGGACAAAGCAGGAGTCCAGGATTAAACTGGGGACAAAGCAGGAATCCAGGATTAGACTGGGGACAAAGCAGGAGTCCAGGATTAGACTGGGGACAAAGCAGGAGTCCTGGACTAATCTAGGGACAAAACAGGGGTCCATGACTAATCTAGGAACAAACATGGGTCCAGGATTAGACTGGGGACAAAGCAGGAGTCCAGGACTAAACTAAAAGGACACAGCAGGAATCCAGGATTAAACTGGGGACAAAGCAGGACTCCAGGATTAAACTAGGGACAAAGCAGGAGTCCAGGATTAAACTGGGGACAAAGCAGGAATCCAGGATTAAACTGGGGACAAAGCAGGAGTCCAGGATTAAACTGGGGACAAAGCAGGAATCCAGGATTAGACTGGGGACAAAGCAGGAGTCCAGGATTAGACTGGGGACAAAGCAGGAGTCCAGGATTAGACTAGGGACAAAGTAAGACAACAAAAAGTCTATGACGACTCCCTGTAGTGCACAGAAGCAGGGAGTACTAGGCGCCACTGTCTAGTGGGTAGCAGGTCACAACCAGGGAGCGGTGAGGTGCGAGGCGAGGCAGGTGGCAGACACAGCACACAGAGGATGGGGAGGAGGCAACAGAGACAACACAGAAAGCAGGGCTTACCACCTTGTCAGACTGCTGTCGGAAGAGTTCACATCACGCCTGCAATTTGAACAAAAACAACGACGTAAATTAATTCAATAGTATCGCATGTACAGTGGAACCTCCGTTAAGAGACTTCTCATTATAAGACTCCCTCCCACATAAGACCTACTTCTCTAAGACATGGTCCTTCTTTGTAAACACAGGGCTCCCAATCGTCCCGCAAAACAAGGGGTCCAAGGGACCCCTTCACTTACAGCATAGAGGGTATTAGAGGCGGGATAGAGGGTCCCAGCGAATGCTAAAAAGAATTTTTCTAGTGCATCCTTGGGACCCCCTGCACATTCTTTTAGAGGGTCCTGAAGAATTTTAGTGCTTCATAGACCCCCAAATGGGGGTCCCTGGGAGCCCTGAAGCATTAAAATTACCTCTTATAAGACCCCTCCCTTATAAGACCTCATTTTGGATTATCTTTTAAGGTCTTATAAGGGAGGTTCCACTGTATTACTGTATTGAAGGTAAGTCGTTTAGAGATAAGGAAGGAAATGGGAAATAGATTCACAAGCTTGGAGCAGAGAACATTCTATTTTTGTGCCAGGAGAGAAGCAGGGCAATGCAGCTATCATTTCCCATTTGTTATCGTCACAGACTCTTTGTATTCACAGTTATGTAAGAATGTATGTTTGTGTATGCATGTAGATATGTAATGTTGTATTATGAATGTATGCATATAGATTAAGATATTTGTATGATATATAATTTGTGAATGCAAGTTGTATGTTTGTATGTATGTGTAAACATAATGTTATATATGCATAAGTTAGATGGATGGGTAGTTAAATGGTTGTATGCGTGCGCATGATGTGTCTGTGTATATGTGTGCATTTGTGTGTGTACGTGTGTGTGTGTGTGTGTGTGTGTGTGTGTGTGTGTGTGTGTGTGTGTGTGTGTGTGTGTGTGTGTGTGTGTGTATGTGTGACCAATAATTGCATGTGCGCAGTGTTTAAAATAGTCGCACATTTCATTTTTTGTCTTTTCTGTATACTATGTCTCTGTCTTTATTGTGTTCTTTTGCTGATTGTTTTATTGCTGCAAAAAGAATTTCCTGTAAAATGGACAATAAAAATACTGATTGATTGATTGAATAGTAGTATAGTGCAGCAAGAATGAGAATCTGGGCGTTTCTCTATTTACCAGTGTGTCTGTATGTAAGTGACAAGAGTTTATAATTATTCCAACCTCTACAGCCTAAACTACCGAAGCAATCATAACGAAAATTGGCAAAATTGACCTTGATAACCCATTAATGATGCCCAATATGTTAATTTAACTAAAGATCCAAATAATAATATTAAAAAATAGACACTAAAAAAGATCCCCCCCAAAAAAAATCAAAGACGAGTATAATTAGAATTCCTCCTTTGGGAGCGAAAACTAAGTCACTGTACAAGTTTTTGTTGTTTTTACTTTTGCATGTGTGGACAGGGCCACATGACATTAACCCACTTACCCCCACCATGCCTGACGCTAGCCTTGCTATGAAATCCCATGTCAAGGGAAATAACTTGCGCAGTTCAATACAGTAGGCAATTAAAAATAATAATTGTCCTTAAAGATATAATTTTAGTCTGTAAATGCATTGAATTATTTGTATTATGTTCCTGATATACTCTAAAAAAGTCACAAAGAAACACTAATTTCAAATTCATGGTAATGATTACTTTTTTTTTTTAAATGTCACATGTGACGGCAAAATGTGCAAAAAATAAATAAATGAAAAATATATAAATGTCAAAAATCTATCAAGGCTCCTACTTTAGAACCAGAGAATGCATATTCAGTCTACTACAGTTATGTGCAATAAAATTGTGCAAAATAATGTCTGTTGCAAAGATGGGCTTTGCAAACAGAGCAGCTTACAACGCTTAGAAAGCTATCAAAATCGCCGTAATTATGTACAATATCGTTCAGTAGATGCCATAATTCTTTGTCGGACAACAAATTTTTTTATTGTTGACTTTAAAAAAATCATATTGTGAAAAGTGGATCAATTTTGACACAGTAAAGTCCAAAAGTCTTAACTGCAGAAATAGATTAAACACGAAAGTCACGCACTGCCACAATCTTGTGCATAGAAACAGCACAGTCTGTGATCATAGTCGGCAAGTGCAAATTGGGCGCTAGCGGGCGCTTCGCGGTAACGGCCAGCGATTTTGTTTTTTCGGGCGCTCGCGGGTGCCTCACGGGTTTATGGGTTAAACTGCATAAAACAAATCAGTAATGTTACAGCGCTGTGGACTGACCTGAGGATGACAGCCTTGTCGTCCAGCTCCTGCAGGTTCCCGGTGCTGTAGGAGTGGTGTGGGCCCAGGGCCATGATTGTCTCCCCATCCCCGTCGCCACTGTTGCTGCTCCCCCGCCGCTTCGGCTTCGGGCTGGGCATCAGCATGTTCTTCTTGCGCGACCCAAAGTTGAAGAACCTGATGCCAACACAACACACACACTTCATGGATAAACCGCAATTTTTTTGGCTTTTTTTAAACAAACCAGCATAAGTTTAAGAACCTGGCGCAGCACAATGGACTTCATGACTAAAACACCAAACCTGCAGCCTTTTAAAACTGTTTAGCATAGGTTAGAGAACCTGGCGCCAACACCCGCATTTCATGGCCAAAACCCCAAACCTGCAGCCTTTTAAAACAGTTCAGCATAGGTTAGAGAACCTGGCACCAACACTCGCACTTCATGGCTAAAACCCAAGACCTGCAGCCTTTTAAAACAGTTCAGCATAGGTTAGAGAACCTGGCGCCAACACTCGCACTTCATGGCTAAAACCCCACACCTGCAGCCTTTTAAAACAGTTCAGCATAGGTTAGAGAACCTGGCACCAACACTCGCACTTCATGGCTAAAACCCAAGAACTGCAGCCTTTTAAAACAGTTCAGCATAGGTTATAGAACCTGGCGCCAACACTCGCTTTTCATGGCTAAAACCCAAGACCTGCAGCTTTTTAAAACAGTTCAGCATAGGTTAGAGAACCTGGTGCCAACACTCACACTTCATGGCTAAAACCCAAGACCTGCAGCCTTTCATAACAAAAATTAGTCAAAATTAATTAAACTGGCACAAAAAAAACACACCTCATGACTAAAACCTGCACCCTTTCTTTTTAAAAAAAAGACTTTGAGAGTGTACAGTTCAAAGTCGGCATCCACCAGGCAGACCACGAAGCAGGCAAACCAATGACTTGCCACTCACTTCTTCTTGCCCTCAGGCTGCATGGTTCAAAGTTGGCATCCACCAGGCAGACCACGAAGCAGACAAACCAATGACTTGCCACTCACTTCTTCTTGCCCTCAGGCTGCATGGTTCAAAGTTGGCATCCACCAGGCAGACCACGAAGCAGACAAACCAATGACTTGCCACTCACCTCTTCTTGCCCTCAGGCTGCATGGTTCAAAGTCGGCATCCACCAGGCAGACCACGAAGCAGACAAACCAATGACTTGCCACTCACTTCTTCTTGCCCTCAGGCTGCATGGTTCAAAGTCGGCATCCACCAGGCAGACCACGAAGCAGACAAACCACTGACTTGCCACTCACTTCTTCTTGCCCTCAGGCTGCATGGTTCAAAGTCGGCATCCACCAGGCAGACCACGAAGCAGACAAACCACTGACTTGCCACTCACCTCTTCTTGCCCTCAGGCTGCATGGCGTTGCTGAGGAGCTGCTTGTAGTGGTCTGACCGAAGGAAGCGGGCGTAGCTGTCCTTCTTCATCAGCACGAAGATGTGCTCCTGGGCCGCCCGGAACGTGAAGCGCGACGGCTTGCCCGCCTTGCCCGCCTGGATCAGGTTCTGCACCTGCTGGCTGGTCTTGCTGTCGATGTTCACCTCGTGCTGGGAGCCTGCCGTCAGGAACTCTCTGAGTACGCACGCACACACAGAATTAATACACGATTTGAAAACTGGGTTGAAAGTGGAAAACATCAGAACCTTGTGCCTTCAGAAACTCAGAGAACATCAAAAGTACATTTTAAGTGCATTTAAGCCCTTCACTACAGGAGAAAAATTGAGAAATTATCTTTTCTTTATCATAAAATTTAAAAGAGGCCTGTTTGACTCAATCTAACAAACTGGTCTAGAAATGTTTCTTTCCTGACTTGTCTAAAACAAAAACCAGTTTTCCAGGACTATGACATCAAAGACAGAGGACTATACATTTATCATGACTTTTCCCCCCGTGGGGATACCAGGGGGTCTTTTGTATAAATAGTTCCACCTTCTGGAAGTTGAGTGCTTGTAACTTCCTCTAATCTGTCACTCTCTTTGACTCTGCCTTTTCCCTTTGCTTACTGTCATCTACTATCTTTCTGACTTTCCGGTTCATTCTCCTGCCTTTTTTCACGAAACACTTTTTCAAAAAGATTTCCTCCAGCCGAAGTCGGACTTGCTGGGCCTATTTCTTAGTTAGGCGCTTAACGGCAGCATGACGCATCTGCGCTCATAATTGACAGGAGACTGTCTGAGTGATCGAAGAAGAAGAAGAAGATCATGACTTTTTAATCAAATCAAATTGAATTCATATCGACAGTGGCATCAGCAAGATTAAGTTTGTGAGCAAAACTTGACAAAGACCTGGAAACCTTATCAAAGACCTTGTCAATCACCCATTCTAAAGGTAAACTATCCCTTTTTTTAATATATATATATATAACTAGGTTAACTATGATTGCAAACCCCCTCACCCCTACCACACCCCCACCCCTCAGAATCTCCCTTGCAGTCACCTGTAAATGGTGTCAATGCTGGTGGGCATGGTGGAGAGGGGTGAGAACTTGAGCTGCTCGCAGGCGTGCCAGAAGCGCAGGTTCTCCTGGCTGTACTCCTTCTTCAGGAAGCTCTCAAACTCGGCCAGGCCCAGGCGGTCGCCCAGCAGGTCCCTGAAGCTCAGGCCCCACATCCGGGCGCGGTTCTCCGTGGGCGTATCCGTGCTGACGACACACAGGTGGCCATTTGTGTGTGTGTGTGTGTGTGTGTGTGTGTGTGTGTGTGTGTGTGTGTGTGTGTGTGTCATATTGCATTGTAATTTAATTCTTATGATGTATTTACTGTATATTATGCATGTCTTATTATTTCTATGTTTATATGTGTGTTTTATGTGCATGCCAGACAAAGAATTTCTTTATGTTTTAAAGACAATACATTTTTGATTGATTGATTTGAATTATCATTACAGCCCAGGTACTGTATTTTTAACCCTTTTGCCGCCAGCCATTTTTCAGCAAAAAGATTCCATTAAGCTTACCTGGGTAGAGAAAAAAAATTTGTCTGCAATATTGGGGATTCTTCTATGACATGCATAAAGTAAGGCCTGTCCTTACCTCCCAAAATTATGAAAATAGGCTCTTTGGATAACACCCTGGTTTGAGGCCTTTTAGTGACATGGGTGCTAAATCATTGTGGTGCTAAAATATGACATTGGCGGTGAAAGGGTTAAAAAAAATAAAGCGCACTTTATCATAAAGCGCATTCCCCAAATTTTACACAAAATTCAGATTTGTTGTTACACTTTCTTACTATATTATTAGTCATGTTACAAGGCACATCCCTCTGAAGTCGGAGTGTGGCTGCCCACGTGGCGGGGTAATCAAAAACGGTCACGCACGTAATGTTCTCATCCGTAGCTGGCTCATTTGTGCCATAGCGTTCAAATGCTTCGGCTGTTGGGATGATCCCTGGAGTCTTTAAGCCAGGGTAAGACAACAACAACATAAGGCGCAGGGGCCTCAGTCTGGGAAAAATACGTTGCCTTACAGTCCGAAAAATACTTTCTTTTACGTTTCTAAAAGATATTACAAGTAATGTTATATACTTTCTTTTACGTTTCTAAAAGATATTACAAGTAATGTTATATACTTTTTTACGTTTCTAAAAGATATTACAAGTAATGTTATATACTTTCTTTTACGTTTCTAAAAGATATTACAAGTAATGTTATATACTTTCTTTTACGTTTCTAAAAGATATTACAAGTAATGTTATATACTTTCTTTTACGTTTCTAAAAGATATTACAAGTAATGTTATATACTTTCTTTTACGTTTCTGAAAGATATTACAAGTAATGTTATATACTTTCTTTTACGTTTCTAAAAGATATTACAAGTAATGTTATATACTTTCTTTTACGTTTCTAAAAGATATTACAAGTAATGTTATATACTTTCTTTTACGTTTCTAAAAGATATTACAAGTAATGTTATATACTTTTTTACGTTTCTAAAAGATATTACAAGTAATGTTATATACTTTCTTTTACGTTTCTAAAAGATATTACAAGTAATGTTATATACTTTCTTTTACGTTTCTAAAAGATATTACAAGTAATGTTATATACTTTCTTTTACGTTTCTAAAAGATATTACAAGTAATGTTATATACTTTCTTTTACGTTTCTGAAAGATATTACAAGTAATGTTATATACTTTCTTTTACGTTTCTAAAAGATATTACAAGTAATGTTATATACTTTCTTTTACGTTTCTAAAAGATATTACAAGTAATGTTATATACTTTCTTTTACGTTTCTAAAAGATATTACAAGTAATGTTATATACTTTCTTTTACGTTTCTAAAAGATATTACAAGTAATGTTATATACTTTCTTTTACGTTTCTAAAAGATATTACAAGTAATGTTATATACTTTCTTTTACGTTTCTAAAAGATATTACAAGTAATGTTATATACTTTCTTTTACGTTTCTAAAAGATATTACAAGTAATGTTATATACTTTCTTTTACGTTTCTAAAAGATATTACAAGTAATGTTATATACTTTCTTTTACGTTTCTAAAAGATATTACAAGTAATGTTATATACTTTCTTTTACGTTTCTAAAAGATATTACAAGTAATGTTATATACTTTCTTTTACGTTTCTAAAAGATATTACAAGTAATGTTATATACTTTCTTTTACGTTTCTAAAAGATATTACAAGTAATGTTATATACTTTCTTTTACGTTTCTACAAGTAATGTTATATACTTTCTTTTACGTTTCTAAAAGATATTACAAGTAATGTTATATACTTTCTTTTACGTTTCTAAAAGATATTACAAGTAATGTTATATACTTTCTTTTACGTTTCTAAAAGATATTACAAGTAATGTTATATACTTTCTTTTACGTTTCTAAAAGATATTACAAGTAATGTTATATACTTTCTTTTACGTTTCTAAAAGATATTACAAGTAATGTTATATACTTTCTTTTACGTTTCTAAAAGATATTACAAGTAATGTTATATACTTTCTTTTACGTTTCTAAAAGATATTACAAGTAATGTTATATACTTTCTTTTACGTTTCTAAAAGATATTACAAGTAATGTTATATACTTTCTTTTACGTTTCTGAAAGATATTACAAGTAATGTTATATACTTTCTTTTACGTTTCTGAAAGATATTACAAGTAATGTTATATACTTTCTTTTACGTTTCTAAAAGATATTACAAGTAATGTTATATACTTTCTTTTACGTTTCTAAAAGATATTACAAGTAATGTTATATACTTTCTTTTACGTTTCTAAAAGATATTACAAGTAATGTTATATACTTTCTTTTACGTTTCTAAAAGATATTACAAGTAATGTTATATACTTTCTTTTACGTTTCTAAAAGATATTACAAGTAATGTTATATACTTTCTTTTACGTTTCTAAAAGATATTACAAGTAATGTTATATACTTTCTTTTACGTTTCTAAAAGATATTACAAGTAATGTTATATACTTTCTTTTACGTTTCTAAAAGATATTACAAGTAATGTTATATACTTTCTTTTACGTTTCTAAAAGATATTACAAGTAATGTTATATACTTTCTTTTACGTTTCTAAAAGATATTACAAGTAATGTTATATACTTTCTTTTACGTTTCTAAAAGATATTACAAGTAATGTTATATACTTTCTTTTACGTTTCTAAAAGATATTACAAGTAATGTTATATACTTTCTTTTACGTTTCTAAAAGATATTACAAGTAATGTTATATACTTTCTTTTACGTTTCTAAAAGATATTACAAGTAATGTTATATACTTTCTTTTACGTTTCTGAAAGATATTACAAGTAATGTTATATACTTTCTTTTACGTTTCTAAAAGATATTACAAGTAATGTTATATACTTTCTTTTACGTTTCTAAAAGATATTACAAGTAATGTTATATACTTTCTTTTACGTTTCTAAAAGATATTACAAGTAATGTTATATACTTTCTTTTACGTTTCTAAAAGATATTACAAGTAATGTTATATACTTTCTTTTACGTTTCTAAAAGATATTACAAGTAATGTTATATACTTTCTTTTACGTTTCTAAAAGATATTACAAGTAATGTTATATACTTTCTTTTACGTTTCTAAAAGATATTACAAGTAATGTTATATACTTTCTTTTACGTTTCTAAAAGATATTACAAGTAATGTTATATACTTTCTTTTACGTTTCTAAAAGATATTACAAGTAATGTTATATACTTTCTTTTACGTTTCTAAAAGATATTACAAGTAATGTTATATACTTTCTTTTACGTTTCTAAAAGATATTACAAGTAATGTTATATACTTTCTTTTACGTTTCTAAAAGATATTACAAGTAATGTTATATACTTTCTTTTACGTTTCTAAAAGATATTACAAGTAATGTTATATACTTTCTTTTACGTTTCTAAAAGATATTACAAGTAATGTTATATACTTTCTTTTACGTTTCTAAAAGATATTACAAGTAATGTTATATACTTTCTTTTACGTTTCTAAAAGATATTACAAGTAATGTTATATACTTTCTTTTACGTTTCTAAAAGATATTACAAGTAATGTTATATACTTTCTTTTACGTTTCTAAAAGATATTACAAGTAATGTTATATACTTTCTTTTACGTTTCTAAAAGATATTACAAGTAATGTTATATACTTTCTTTTACGTTTCTAAAAGATATTACAAGTAATGTTATATACTTTCTTTTACGTTTCTAAAAGATATTACAAGTAATGTTATATACTTTCTTTTACGTTTCTAAAAGATATTACAAGTAATGTTATATACTTTCTTTTACGTTTCTAAAAGATATTACAAGTAATGTTATATACTTTCTTTTACGTTTCTAAAAGATATTACAAGTAATGTTATATACTTTCTTTTACGTTTCTAAAAGATAGGTGTGTACAAGAATGAATACTTTAAAAACAAAAAAAGGACATTTTCACAAAACATATCTCCCCCGTGGGGATAATGTGTGTGCGTGCGTGTCTTTCCAACAAATAGTTCCCCCACCTTCTGGAAGTGGAAGTTCAATGCTAGTAACTTCTAACCTGTCACTCACTTTGACTCTGCCTTTTCCCTTTGCTTACTGTCATATACTATCTTTTTGCCTTACTGATCCATTCTCCTGCCTTTTTTCCAGAAACTCTCAACAAAGATTTTCTCCAGCTGAAGACATCCGACTGGGACTAATCAGGCATCAGAATACCCCAGAGTCCAATCCGCGGACGAACAACACTCGCCATGACTCGGAGTCGGCATTGAGTCGAACCCCACAAAACTCTAGTCCGTAGTCGGCATCATTGCGATCATTCGCTACCCGATTTCTAGCGGAAAAGTTCAAAGTTCTCACATCATTGTAGTCTCCCGCGATCATATCCTCTAAATCGACTCATTTAAAACCCAAATCACAATCACTGTCATCAAAACAAACTCTGAAACAGTGAAAGTAAGAGTCTAGAGAGCTCTAAACTCGGAAGTAAAAACAAACATGGCCACGATTTTTCGTTTCCGAAGGCACAGTATGAAAACAAACCGGCTAAGAATACCATTTGAGAATAAGATCGCGCTGCCTCATGAAGTACAAACCGCGGCCGGCAGTGCCAAAACCGCGGCCAGTGGCTACCAAAACTGCAGAAATCCGCGGATCTGCGGGCCGTTCTGATGCCTGCTAATTATTCTTTTAGTTTGGCGCACAATGGTAGCATAATGCATCTGCGCTCATATGACCGGAAACTCTATGAGCAATTGACAAAGAAAACAAAAAATGACTCACTGGTAGTCAGACAAGTCCCAGAAGGTTGGATCTTCAGAGATCCAGGGATTGGAAGGGTGGACTTGGCTGAAGAAAGGGTCGTTGTCATGGTAGTTCTCAAAACGCATGATGTACCTGCACAGAGATAAAACTGTTAACAGAGGCGTTCTATAGAAAATGCACAAACCAATATAAAAAATTATTGTCTCACTTGCCTAAGCTTAAACAGAGAAAAGATGTCTGTGATACTAGGGAATATTATATGATAGTATACAAAATATGTCCTTTCTTTATGTGCCAAAATGAAGGGCAGCAGATCGTTAGACAGCAGACCCTGAGTTGGACATGAAGTGACATTATTATTCGTGAGAGCACCTCTACAAAGCTAATCAGCCTA
>CM065680.1:74421674-74446674 GCA_017654935.2 Phymorhynchus buccinoides | reverse complement strand
GTACAAATAGGTACATTTTAACGTCGTCAACTTATATTTTCTGTAACAAATGGATGTACCGAGTGTGTGCGTTGACGGCCCGGTAGTTTCGCTTTATTTGCGCCTTTGAGTAACGGTTGTTCGTGTTCATTCGCACATCATCTCTGCGCATAACTTAGCCTACCGCACTTCCGGCAACAAGGCCTAGAGAATAAGAGATCTGCATGCCTTACCTCATAATCAAGACGACGTACTTAACATTTAGCCCACATTCATTTCAGTCTTGAAAAAAAATATACGGAAAATCCAGGGTTCGTCGATTTCACTGCCTTCGACGTACGAATCCTTTGTTAGGCCTAGACGATTGATCACCATGTGCAAAGACTGTACAGAGGAAGATAAACATGGATGAGCTTGCTGGCTGTGACCTTGACCTTTGCTTTGTGGCAGAGGGGGGGGGGAATTAACGAAACGAAAATAAAATATTAGGACTAATATAAAATATCTTACAGAAATGTAGATGATGTGGAACAAGTTTTCATCGCATGAACAATCAGTTTAAAACAGTAACAGATCAGGAGTATGGCCTTACGAATCACGCAACTTCAATTATTAATTGTCTAAGAGTAAGAGGCTTAGACCCACAGGCAAAGACTGTAGGCCTACTACAGGTGTCCGTAGACCCCCCTTACCCCGGCGGGGGGGGGGGGGGGATTGGTCACTATGTTTTTCTGAAAGCTTGGTCAATATGCTTTTCAATTTTACTTGTTTGCCAAAAATAAAAATAGGGCTCCACTATGTTACATGCGCATACATATAATTAAATTTTAAAGAAAGGGGTAGGGGTAATTTAATGCATAGAAATAATTTTAATTTACACAGTAAAATAAAAATTAATTCTGTTTTCAGATGCACAAGTGTCTACATAACAGTATTCTCTCTATACAGGCATGGGAATTGTCATGGGAATTCCCATGCCTGCTATAGTAATAAAAATCAGACGTGAGCCTTGCAGGCTTTGCCTCTTGTTTTAGTAATGCAATCAACAGGTAAAAATTATCTTCGGATACGCACACCTGTCGGTCTCATTGCCGATCATTCGCGATCGACGTTTTCGTGTGAAAAGTATCTCTATGCTTTGTATAAAGTGTTAAACCACTTTAAGTCCGATAAAATTCAATGAAACTATCCAATTCACTGTCTAAATTAGTGTCGGAATCCTTGGCAGATGACCGGTCGATCGATAATCAAAGTTAACCATAGGCCTAGTAGGCACTGCACTAGCATGAGTCTCAACAGTCACTTCACTCTGGCCCCTATAACTAAGTCCAAAAGCACGATTGGCACACAATTTATGGGTAAAAACATCGATAACATCGTCGTCTATCACTTGGAACATCGCCATTTTGATCAGAAAAAAAATTCCCCCCAAAATTAGAAGAAAATCGATCAAAATTAGGCTTCAATCGAACTCCATGCACAATGGCGGCCATAGAAACAGGAAGTCGAATGCTTTCCGGCTGTCGTTAAAGCTTCCCTTCTGCATTAGAGAGCTCTCACTTCCTTAGCAATATGACTAAACAACGTTGCTTGACAGCTCTCAAAATATCGGAGTTTCGGCTATCGCGATCGGAGAGCGGGTTAAAGAAGAAAAAAAATCGGAGTTTACCCGCCAAAATCGGGATGAACGGCAGGTCTGAACACACCATTATAAATGATTGTGCAATTACACACACGCACAAATGATTGTGCACAACTTTCTTATTTTATGTTTAAAAAAAATTAGGCCAAGTACAAAAGTAAGGTATTTTGAGGACAAAATATAATAGATAACCAAAAAGAAACACCGCTCACGCAGCTTGTGCTTTTTGCCTTCGATGTGCCGCTGGCAGTCATTCAGTCCGCCATGATTGACAGAAAAACTAGACTCGCACACGGTGCAGAAGGCATAATCTGGCCCTTTTTTACTCCTCTGCAGCACTGGAAACTTCTCAGCGTACTTGGCTTTGTATGCTTGGTGGGCAGGAATTGAAGCCGTTTTATTTTTTTTTTGCTTCAGAAGCAAGATTTTCCGAGTCGCTGTCGCTTGAATCCGTTTCATGAGCTCGTGGCATGCGTTTCGACGCCATCTTCGAACAACAAAGTCATGCGAGACCTGTTTCCCGCCAAATGACGTCAGGTTGTTCTCACGCAAACCGACTAGGCTTCAATGAGGCAAGCCGACCTCAAACGAACCATTACTCGACAATAAAAAAAAATCATAACTTTCAGAATCAGTTAACCGGAGTTTTTGTTGTTCAACCGTAATGCCGTAGTTTGAGTTCTAAATTCGTAGCAACTACGGAAAAAAACGTAGTGGTAGGGAGCTCTGCTATACTGATTATTTTGATTATCAAAGAGAAGTCGTTTGGTGAAATTTTGTCCCACAAAACCTGATTTTGCTTAAAATTAAATCCAACCAGTAGTTACAAAAAAATCATGTCACTCCTGATTACAGTTCCTGTTCAAGTGATCGATGAAGAAGAATTCCTGATTACGCTTTCGTGGACAGAGGACAATGAAAGATAGAGATGGAGACAGTATAGAGATAGTATGGATTTAAACCTTGACCTTAGCCGTTTTATGTATTAAATTTTTCTCTCTAACATATTTGATACAGACTTTGGTATTCAAAACTCTAATATTTCTTCTTATATCATGTATTTTAGAACTCTTTTAATACCTAAGCACTAAGCATTTAATCAACTTTAAAAAAAATGTTTTATTACAACAGAATGTCTTTGAATTGCCATAAAATATGGATTTGTATTTATTAATTAAGAAAAAATACAGATTATCTTGGGCTTCTTATTACTGGCTTAGTTACATTTGTCATTTAATTTGTAGGCACAAACTTTCAAATTGCCATCAACTCACTTTGGAATATACTTTCTTATTCTTTCTTTAATCACAAAAGCCTGTAAGCACGGCTGCTTCTCACGTCAAGCCTTTAACGCGGTTTTTTTTCATTGCTCAAGCTGTGAGCAAGTCCAAAGAAAAGAGCAGAACATTTTTTTTAAAGCGCACACACACAATGCCTAAAATCTGGTGCATAATCTCTAAATATAATAAAGTGTCATGTCATGTGTTGCTGTCAGAGGTGGCTGAAAGTTGTAGGTGAAGCAAGAGGCAGTGGCTACTGCAGACAGCATGAAGAGAACGAAATCAATTTATGGTTGACTTACACTCCACCTGGGGCAGGCCGTCTGTTCTGAATGCTCTCCGATGCCCCGACCAGCTGAATGCTCATGGCTCGTCCTGTAAACAACAATCATTGTAGTCAACATAACACTGGTATCTAGGGGGGAAAAACAGCTAAAGTAATCCAACAGCTACCTTCTGACTGTTCAAGAAACTTTGAAAAGAAAACAAAATACAAAAAAACTCACACTAAAATCCTTTTCCATGCTCCCTGATCTTGACAGATTTTGTTTTTTAAAATATAGAAATTACCATATGTTACAGACTACAAGGCAATATTTTTTCCCTCAACATGAGAACCCTGCGTCTTAAAATGCCTAGTATAATGACTCAAATCTGACCGAACAAAGTTGTGAATTCTATTCATATCGTAAATATTTTGCAAACGAATACAACAGGCTGAAATGGTAAATGGAGCCAACGAAGCATGCCAAGCAGATGACTGTCACACAGAGAAGGGGGAGGGGTGTTTGAATCAGGCAGGATATGACGTCGCAGCCTCAGCAGCTGAAGACAATCACAGTGGACATAGCGAACTGAAGCCAAAACTCATTGTAGATATCTACTCTGTGTATCTCAATTCCGACTTTTCTGGGCTCGCTGACGTGCTTCTTTATACCGATATCCGGATAGCGGCGTCACTGTACGTTCTGAAGATTGTTTTGACAGAACTAGGCTAAATGCTGACCACCTTTAATTGAGTCGACCTCATGTTTTCAATCTTTTTTGTTTTGTTTGTTTGATCATTTTGCATGCGTCTTAACCCTTTTGTGCCTGACACTCTGTGCTCTCTATCACCTCTGAAATCCTAGCCCAAGGGACGTCACTCCGTACAAAAGGGGGGGTAGCGTCAGAAAAATAATAAATAATAATGCTTATATAGCGCATAATCTTGCAAAGCAACACAATGCGCTTTTCACTTACCATTCGTACAAACATTTCTAACAGACTGGTTCACGTATCCTAAAATAACAGACTGGTTCACGTATCGTATAATAAAATAAAATATACCCTAGCAGATTTTGTGGTTTTGTTTTTGTTTTGAATGTGTTGCCGAGATGTCTGTCTGATTTGCAAAATGAATTTCAAGATGTTATGGGGATGAATGGCTCCACAAAAAAAATCAAAATGCCAAAGTGTATTCGCAAACTGCATTCACTGCCTACTTTTGCAGACTGGTGAAGCCTAAGACGACTGAAATGGAAATGTAGATCAAAATCATTCACTTACCCTTTCACTTCACGATCTTATAATTCCTATTTTTCAAAAAAAAAAGGAATTTTCATCGCTGTCATCACTCAGTGGATGCAATAACGATTCATCATCCATGATGTAAAAGTCGGGAAAATGCCCATGTCAGTAACACGACTTCAAAAATTCACATCGATCGAACAAAAACAAGCTCGCTCGCGAAATAGGTCAGAATACACTCCTTACTCGTCACTTCGCGATCTTAAGTCCTATCTTTCACAAAAATACGACTATTTATCGCTTTCCTCAGTCAATGGACGCCATAACTGTTCGTCATCCATATTGGAAAAATCGCGAAAATGCTGAAGTCGGTCACTAATTTTGAAAAATTCATATCTTTCAAACCAATCGGCCTAGAAGCCATTGCAAGCAACAGGACAGAAGTGTAATCTATAGCCAAAGCGAGGCTGAAGCGCTCACGTGACTGCCATGTGATAGAAACAAAATGGAAGCGCCCAAACCGGCCACGTGGAATAGATACGTTCCCGAACATTCTCGGCATTTACGATCAGATTTTTTTCTGAACATTCCCGAACATTCACCGCATAAGAGAGTTAAAATATGTTGCGCCAAGTGTATGTTTAAATACAGATTTGTTGCTAAATTCAGGGGGTGCGCCTTATAATTAGAAGTGCCTCGTAGTCCGTAAGATATAGTAATTATTTGCAGCTGCCTAACAATATCAACCAACTAACTTTAACATAAAACAGTTTTAATCAAATGGTGCTTGTGATACAGTGGAACCTCCCTGATAAGACCTCCCATTATAAGACCTGGTCCCTCCCATATAAGACTACTTCTCTGAGACATTGTCCTTTGTAAGTATTAAAATTACCTCCCTTATAAGACCTCAATTTGGATGATTTTTGAATGTCTTATAAGGGAGGTTCCACTGTATCAGTAAAGCTATCAGTGATTATATAAATCTATCAGATTATGTGAACAGATGAAGATGTGTTTTTTATCAACTATGCTCTGCCTCAAAATAGGTATCTTGTCAGCTCATGTATCATTGATGTACACAATATTTGACAAACTCTAAAATGTAGTATGAATATTTGACGGTGGCTTTCTCCAATAAAATCTTCTAAATAATACCCATCTTCAGTTATAACTTATTTCAAGCTGTCCAGCTACTTACCATCTAGAGGAACATTGTTATACTGTTTCAAGGCCTTGACAGCATCTGTTCTTCTGACATAGATGACTTCTGCTGTGCCCAATGATCTGCCTGATCTGTCATAGTGAACAGCAGCTTTGGTCACTTGACCAAACTCTGCAAACAGTTCCTGAAACAATCAAATCAACACATTAAAATCAGGGAGTTACAGTGAGGAAAAATACAGCGTCCAAGTATGGCTGACTTTAGCTCAATCTAGATTCCATCGCTTAAAAAGTTTTTATAAAATACTGTAATTCTTTTTTCAATATCGCTTCTTAACAAGAGCAAGTGCTATTTTTAACTTTAAAAACCCCCAAACAGTTTGTTTTGCTAAAACTAATCTAACAGACATTATGCTTTAAACTTAAACTTACTGTATAAACAATTCATCTCAGACCACACAATGACAATAAAAATGGCCAATGTTTTCAATATTCCAAATTTACTGTGTGTTACCTGAATATCTGAATCGTTGACACCAAAATCCAGATTGGACACCAGCAGTTTTCCTGAGGAGGACGCTGAACCTGACCGAAGAGGAGCTCCACCACGCCTAAAGCCCCCATCATTGCCATCAAACATGTCGTGCTGCCATACATCTGGTAGCTCCTTTGGCTGAAACAGTCAGGAAGTCATGAATACTTCAAGAGGAGCTCCACGCCTAAAGCCCCCATCATTGCCATCAAACATGGCGTGCTGCCATACATCTGGTAGCTCCTTTGGCTGAAACAGTCAGGAACATTCATGAATACTTCAAGAGGAGCTCCATCACGCCTAAAGCCCCCATCATTGCCATCAAACATGTCGTGCTGCCATACATCTGGTAGCTCCTTTGGCTGAAACAGTCATGAATACTTCAAGAGGAGCTCCACGCCTAAAGCCCCCATCATTGCCATCAAACATGTCATGCTGCCATACATCTGGTAGCTCCTTTGGCTGAAACAGTCAGGAACAGTCATGAATACTTCAAGAGGAGCTCCACGCCTAAAGCCCCCATCATTGCCATCAAACATGGTGTGCTGCCATACATCTGGTAGCTCCTTTGGCTGAAACAGTCAGGAACATTCATGAATACTTCAAGAGGAGCTCCACGCCTAGAGCCCCCATCATTGCCATCAAACATGACATGCTGCCATACATCTGGTAGCTCCTTTGGCTGAAAGTCAGGAAGTCATGAATACTTCAAGAGGAGCTCCACGCCTAAAGCCCCCATCATTGCCATCAAACATGTCGTGCTGCCATACATCTGGTAGCTCCTTTGGCTGAAACAGTCAGGAAGTCAGGAATACTTTCAGAGGAACGTCTTACCTCGTGTTAAAATAATATAAAGCCTTAACTGCACCTCTGCCAAAGTAACCTTTAGGGTTAATTCCCATGAGCGTATCTGAAATTGCCTGTTCAGGGTTCCCAGGGCTTTCAGCTATTCCCAAGTAAGGACCTTGTAAGGACCTGTAGGCCTAAGGATAATCTCCATCTTTTAGCCAACGATCTTGAAAGGAACACTTTACCAGCATTGTGAACAATGTCTAAGCTGATAGAAAAACTATGACTGACACAGATATACATGTAAAGGATAAAGAACGAGATTTCAGTCCAATTTCTCTTGACAACTCGCGGTGCATCGTTCGTCTGCTAAGCGGTCAGTTGAAACGGGAAGGTGGGGGAGGGGGGAGTAGGTGCTGAGCGATGTTTCTCAAGTGTAAAAGTGCTGCTTCTGAGATCTATTTTGAGTATGGTCTTGCTGCTCAGGGCAGTTTTGGGCAGCTGTCAGGACTTGTAAGGACCTTGAAATGAATGTAAGCACTTGTAAGGCCTTACTTGGAGATTTCAATTGGTCAGGACTTATAAGGACTGGTAAGGCCCCTATGAACCCTGCTGTTGATAGGCTTTTGAATGTGAGTATCAAATGATAGCAAATTATCAAAAATAACTCCTTTCTCTTCTACACATGGTGTTATATTTTGCACATCTTTGTCAAGCTTCATACTCTGTCATTCATGCTCTGGATTGTTTTTCCCTATATATGCATTACTTTAAACTTAGACACATTAAAATATAAAGTCCATTCATCTGATCATTTCTGTAAATTTTCTAAGTCATTTTGGATTATATTATCTTCTGATGTCTGATTTATAGATCTTAGTGTTATCAGCAAATATTTTACATGTACTTTGAATATAATTTGGTAAATCATTTATGAAGATGGTAAATAAAACTGGCCCAAGGATACTGTCCTGAGGAATACCACTAATTACATCAGTGTTTGTAGAGTATGTTGAGCCCACACATACTTTTTGTTTTCTTCCAGTTAGAAATGCTCTAATCCAGTCTAATAGACTGTAACAGATTCCATATGCATTTAATTTTAAAAGTAACCTTTCATGAGGAACAGAATCAAAAGCTTTTTTTTAAATCAAGGTAAATGTTTTAATGAACATCCGTTGTCTAAAATACTCGTAAAATCGTCCATTACCTCTAAAAGTTGTGTAATACGACTTTTTGTTTCTGAAACCATGTTGGCATTTTGTGTATAAGCCATTTTCTGTCATATGAGAAACTAACTGATCTCTAATAAGTCATTAAGTGACTCTAATATCTTACAAGCAACACAAGTTAAGCTAACAGGTCTATAGTTCCCAGGGTCTGATTTGGTTCTTTTTTCAGTTTTTGGCTTACTCATGTTAACACGAAGTGAGTCTATCTAGTATGATAGTTGTTCGGCTGTGTGCAATGTATGTGTGTGTGTATTATGTGTGTGTTGCGTCCGTGGTCTAATCTCCAAACTTTAACGTTGGCATTTTCTCAGGAAATAGAAGGCATACATAAACATTGTACAAACTTTGCACACAAATAGATGTCTATGCAAGCTTTCAAACAATATTGATTTGAATAATTAAATACTTAAAACAACACAGTAAACAGATAACAAACAGATAACATTTTAGATTAGTTGGTTAGAGAGTATTCAACAGGCAACATGAGTTAAGAAACTCATTAACACTGAAAGCCTCGATAGCTCATTGGTAGAGTGGCTGTCTGTCATGCCAATGGTTCCGGGTCCGATTCTCGGCACGGGCACTTTTATATTTATTTTTTATAGTTGTATCCATTAACGATAGTTTCATTTGTACCTTAAAATGTTATTGGCAATCTTGTACTTGTACACCCCCCTCAATCTTTGTTGTTGTCCCACATGTTCCTGTTTGAGTGAGCCTTCAAGGCTTTGCCTCTTGTTTAAAGATAGCAGAACTTTACGTATCTTGGCAGGGATAGCAATTTTCCGATAATCAGGAACAACATTTGTCTCTAGAGAATTATAAAGAGCATACACAGTGGTTGTGAAAGTTCATTACTGAGTTCTTTTAAAACTTTTGGTGGAATACCATCTGGTCCTTGGGCTTTAAATTATTTTGTTTTTCTTGCACAGCTTCTGGGGTTACTCTCATGTCTGAGATACTGACACCGTTTGAATAAGAACATCTTTGTAAGTTAGGTAAAGTCTGCTTGTCTTCCCTTGTAAAGACACTTGAAAAGAAAATACTTAAAGCATCAGCCTTCTGAGAGTCAGTAACCATACAAATTTCCCTTTTCATGAATTAATGTACTTATTTCTGTATTAATTTTAGTTTTCTCCTGAACATATTTCAAAAATTGCTTTGGATTACACTTACAATCATGGGCAATCTTTCATTTTTCTTGGCCTTTTTAACTGCTTTATTACATCTGTTTCTAATTTTAATATAATACTGGCTCAAGCAAATAGGGGCCTAATGAGCGCGAGCTAAGATTTTGTTGATCGCCAAGTAGGCTACGCAAGCGAGCGTCTCTTCGCGGTGGCCATTTTGTTTTTAAGGCTTGAGTGACAAGTGACAAAGTGGATACGGATCTACCATGTTGCACATTTCGGTATTTCGCCAGCAGAAGGAATATTTTACAGTGTTGAAAATTGGATATTTTAAAGAAGAAAGCCTGCTGAATCGACTGGATATTTTAAATTTGTTGTACGTGGACCGGAAGTTGACAACATTTTCGTTCAAAATGTTCAACTTGAAAATGTTCTTACTTGTACTTCATATTTTGTACAAGCATAAAAATACGAAACGATAGAGAAAAGCTAGCTCTTTCTTTTAAGCTATATCATCAGGGGTCGCGCTAACGCATGTTTCTTGCGTATTTGACGCGTTTTAAAAATCGCCGATTTTTATGGCGTTTATGCGTAACCCGTACGCAAAATGACGTCCGCTCAAAATCGCATCTGAGTCTAGATGGTGAATCAGACTTTAGAAGTCCTACGGTCTCTACACGTATAGTGGTTCTGCTACACCAAACATTGGAACAGACTATAGAAAAGTGCCACTGCTTAGTTTCAGAGGAGGTAAGAGTCCCATCCTTTCTCTTTTATTAGCCTAGTTATCCAGATTGCGTCCAGTACTGCTGTGACGTAGGTGCAGTGCATGTATGGCGGGAAAATCACTGTCGACTTTGAGGATCGCCGAAAATCACTGGTTAGTGAATAAAAATGCATGTTTTTGTTGCTGGTCTTGTTTTCAGTTTTTAGCTTAGATTTACCATTTTGTTCTTTGACGCGATTTTTTGCTTCCCTTACGCATTTTTTTGCTGACGTCGCGTAAGCACGCGTTTTCAAAAACATTAGCGCGACCCCTGTATCATGAGCAGCTGTGCATTTTCTATGGTTAGCTGAACAGTGATTTTTGTGGTAGGTGCGATACTGCAAATCGCCCGCGGCGGCCGCCATCGGACTGCCGCGGGGTATAATTAAGCTATATTAAACTTAATATTACACACACTATTCGCTCATAAACATTAACAAAACACACACAGAATGAAAGAACAAAGTCTCAACTTTTGATTGCAATAATTTTTTATATTGAGATTGAATTCAAAGCAAACGGACAGGAACAGATTGAAAAGAGGTAGTGAGCAGCAGAGTTTTTAGTCATGCAAAGAAGGTTTGGAGTACCTATTATAGCAACTACTCTGAGAATTGCTTACATTTTTTTCCCTTCTCATACCTATAATACTTTAGTACTTAGGGTTAGGACTGGTTCATATTAGACGCGCAAGTTCCGTACGGAAAATCCTAAATAACTTAAGTCAGGGTTCGTACAGATCTGTGTAAAAAAAATTCCAGGACTTTTCCAGGACCAGTTTACTAAATTTCAAGGACTCAGTCTGGCATACCAGTCAATGCCGGTTTCGTTCCCGCCTGAGCTCCGCCTGTGTTGCTTGTACTTCTGGCCTTGACAATGGCTTTTTACAGCACTCTCGCCCATGCTGGCGATGTCAAAGTTCTTTTTGCATACTATGCAATTACTGAATTAGCTTTCAGTTTTGAACCATGTGTTGACGGAGCTAACCAGCTCTGATATTCTTTTTTGCAGTCAAACATCGTTGAAAATGCAGTCTCCTTTACCGGAGAACGGAAGTACGACAAAAGGAAGTAACTTCAGTGGTAGACAACTCGCGCAATTGTCGTCTGCTATGATCGCAATATCGGTATGACCATGAAAGTTTTTTTCATTTTTTTCATTTGAATTTAGTTTTAACCTTCAATATTTTTTGTGGAGGACAGATTTTGACTTTGATGGATTGAGATGAAGGACGTGGTCAGACGATACTGAAAATTCCAGGACTTTTCCAGGAGTTTTGGGGCCTTTGCTGTTTTTCAAGCACTTTTCAAGCCCTGGAAAAGGCCATGTCAATTTTCCAGGACTTTTCAAGGTTTCAAGGACCCTGTACGAACCCTGTTAAGTGGAACAAGGATAAAAGTTTACGCATATCAGGTATCAGAATACTCCAGTCCAATCCGCGGACAAACACTCGCCATGCCTCGGAGTCGACATCGAGTCAGAGCCCACAAAACTCGGCATCATTACGATCATTCGCTACCCGATTTCTGGCGGAAAAGTTCAAAGTTCTCACATCATCGTAGTCTCCCGCAATCATATCCTCTAAATCGACTCATTTAAAACCCAAATCACAATCACTGTCATCAAAACAAACTCTGAAACAGTGAAAGTAAGAGTCTAGAGAGCTCTAAACTCGGAAGAAAAAACAAACATGGCCGCGATTTTCAGTTTCCGAAGGCGCAGTATGAAAACAAACCGTTTAAGAATACCATTTGAGAATAAGATCGCGCTGCCTCATGAAGACAGTACAAACCACGGCCGGCAGTGCCAAAACCGCGGCCAATGGCTACCAAAACCGGATCTGCGGACCGTTCTGATGCCTGGCATATACAATAGGGGAAATTCTGACACGTGCGCAAATCTTCCCCCTTCTTTGTTTCATTTATTTATGGATTGCGCACGGATTTGCGCATGGAATATCCCTTATGTAGCAAGGACGAAATCGGGTCAAACCGACTCGATAGTTTCCCATCAAAATGTCGAACCCGTGTTTTGGCTTCGTGCCAAGTGGTCACTGTCTTTGCTTTGTTTTCATTGATAAGTTATTCTTGTTGCTGACCCATCCGGGCATTTTACTTGTGGAGTGGACACATGTTCCATTAGTCTTGACCTGTTTTTGTTTACAAGTGGACGCAAGTTCGCGAGTGTCAAGCGCTCCAATTTTTAGGTCTGATTCCTCCGTCGAATACAACTGAACAGTAAGGATGATTTTAATGAAATTAATAGCATAATAGATTCAACCAATTTGCTACTTGTGTGCAAAATTTGGTGCATGTAAGTTTATAAACTACTATACTAAACTTGTAAAGCAGTGTAAAAATGTCTTATGAAAATAGACTTTTGTATCTCAATTTGTTTTCATTAAAGGGAAGAAGAATTAGGAGGGATCTTATTGAAACTTACAAATTATTTAATGGCCATATTGATTTGTCAAGGGATACATTTTTTGAATCACCACAGCATAATCTGACAAGAAATTCTGATGGGAAGATATTTATCAAAAGGTGTGGTAAAGGTCAAGATGTGCCACCACATTTTCACCAAATTATCTTTTTGGAATACTAACCCTAACCCCCACCCTATAAGACGGACAAATAGAATTAACTGAGAAATGCAGGGGGGGTGGCACATCTTTACCTTTACCAAAGGTGTAATACTAATATTAAAAAAAATGTTTTCAGTAACAGAGTTGCTAACATGTCACGATGTGGAATGAATTTCCTTTTCAGTTAAAATGTGCACCAAATACTAACATCTTCAAAAATCGTCTTGATGAATTTCCAAAATTTATTACAGTCGACCCTCTTTTAAGACCTTCAAAAAATCTGGAAAAATCGGTCGTAAAAGAGGGGGGTCTTGAATCAGGGGTGACCAAAACAATGCACTCACTACTACACCGTATATGACGCACAGCACATGCATACACTACACATAACAGTACAGACCTAATTTTCGCCATAACAGACCTACTAAATACTGGATTCTGCACAACGACACAACACAACACAAAACATGACAAAGTTACACTCTGGCAGTTCATTTTCAGTCACAGTTTGCACACACGGAACTTTTACAGCGCATACAACTTGGATGACAAAATGGCGCCGCACATACCGCAAATACGAAATCACGGCAAACGCTAATGCGCCAGCTGCTTTCATTTATCGGATTTTGTGAGTTGTTTGCATTCAGTGAGTGTTTCAGTGCACGCACTAACGCCGATTTATGTTTGATAACGGAAAGGAGCTGCTTTTCAACTTATTTTTTGTAAAGTGAGACCATTCACTGAGTTCCAACTTATGGAGTGTGACCGATCACCTAGTTTCAACTTGGGAGTTGACTTCGCATTTAGGCCTACGTGTGCAGAGTTCGTAAAGATCGACACGATCGCGACTGTTTCAGTTCAAACTTTGATCATAAACTGCTCAGTGATGACACATGTGCATAAAAGTGGTGAAATTTAGTGGTCAGAACGTGATATCGCTGATTAAATTCTTCAATTTCGGCATGAGAACAGTTCGTTTTTACCGAGATTGACCTAACAACAGTGGTACCCCAGCTGTGCGTCGGCTCGAACTGAGGCCGAGAAGGATAGATATCATACGTTTTTGCGTCAGAATGTGTTGCATCGGTCGTAAAATCAACAAGATTTATGGTCGTAAAACGCGTTAGAGGGGGAGTCGTAAATGAGGAGGCAAGTTTTGAAGAAAAACGATCCGTCATTCATATTTCAGTCGTAAAAGATGGGAGGTCGTAAATCAGAGGGCCGTTCATGAGGGGGTCGACTGTAGTATATTTAGAAACTTTGATTAATTTATTTTATAGGAATTTTTTTTAGCCGTACAAACCTTGACCTATATAATACCTGCAAAAGTTTAAAACGATGGGACTCCTAACAAGCCTCACGGCTTGTTCTATCTCTAATTACTACTATTACTACTACTACTGCTATAATCAGTGACTTTGCAAGGTTAATCTAATCGGAGGTGTTAGCCTAGTCCGACATTTTGTTTTTCTTCTTGCCGCGTCACACTGACGATCGAGTTGATCAACTTTTTCTTATGTTGTCCACGCGAACTGCCACGACCACCACCTGCACCACGTCCACCTCTGCCCCTTCCTCTGGTTTTCCTACTTTGCTTAATAATGTCATCAAGGCTTAAGTCAAGTTTATCGCCCATTTTCTGTTGTTTTCTTACAACGAACTCACAAAGCAGCATCAACGTGAAAGAACTCACTAAAACTAGTAAAAGAAAAAAAGGCTATCATTTTAAAACGCCGCAACTTTCTCAATTTTCGACCGATTTTGATACTTTGGGTATCATTTTAAAGGTCTTTTCGAGATCTTTCGAATGACATATATTTCTTTAGGATTTGACAAAACATAAATAAAATATTTTTTTTTATTCTACCTTGTGGCCTTAGGGTAGGAACGACGGAATTAGGTCAAGCCGCAGCGATTTTTCCTGTCAAAATCCCGAACCGATTACCCTTTGCCCCCCCCCCCCCCCCGATTTTGGCCATGTGCCAAACGGTCACTTCCTTTGCTTGTTTTTATTGATGGTTATTCTTGGAGCTGACCATCCGAGTTTCTTTCTTTCGGGAAGCAGACACCTACCCGGTCATTCGGGAACGATCTTTTTTTACGCGAAGACAGCCGATCGCGAGAGACAAGTGATCCAGTATTTGGGTCCAGTTCATTTGTTTACCATTTCTGAACGGTAACTACTTGCTTTTTTAAAACAAATACTTAGTTACATTTAATTATTTTTCTACAAGTTCACCAAATTTGGTGCATCTAGAATGAATCTCAATGCTGCTGAAGGTCTCCACAAGTCGAGAGGTGTTACGTCGAAGCCTGTCCGACATGTTGTTTTCTGCCATGTTGATGTTGATGTTGCGATCTTGTGAGTCGCACAAAAAGCTTAGGCCTAATCTGTCTAATGTTTGGGGTTGATGTTGCCCCTTTGAATAAGCTTTATTTTGAGCTTGAGAGCAAAGCTATCACTTAGATCGCTTCGGGTTCGGATTCACTTGGACAGATTGATTTAATATTTTGCATAATGGTAGTTAAGACTTTAAATAATCATAGGATGGCAAAAGTGTATGCGCCGACATCGATTTATGACCGAAAATATTTCACTAAAAAAAGAAATAAGTTATGGCTGTTTGATTCATCCAAACCTTGATATAGGTAACCTTGATCAACTTTTACTTTCTCAATTGTCGACCGATAAGTTTGCTGTTTATTCATCCAAACCTTGATAAGGTAACCTTGATCAACTTTTACTTTCTCAATTGTGGACCGATTTTGATAATTTGGGTATCATTTTAAAGGTCTTGTCGGGCTCTTTCCAATGACATTTTGACAAAAAGTAAATATTTTTTAAAATTTTAATTTATATTATAACCACCCTACAAGTTAGGGTTAGGTTATTTTTAGCTGAGCGAAGCCGGTTCAGAGCACTTGAATGGGCAATTCTGAACGTTTGCTTACAACGCTTTACATAATACTACTTCCAAACTTACCCTCTGATACGGCGGAGGCCTTCTACTTCTTTGGTTCACGCCGCCTCTGAACACGCCGCCACCACCACCGCGTCTTTGCCCAGCAACTCCTCGTCCACGCGAACTGCCACGACCACCACCTGCACCACGTCCACCTCTGCCCCTTCCTCTGGTTTTCCTACTTTGCTTAATAATGTCATCAAGGCTTAAGTCAAGTTTATCGCCCATTTTCTGTTGTTTTCTTACAACGAACTCACAAAGCAGCGTCAACGTGAAAGAACTCACTAAAAAGAAAATGGCGGGTTCCGGTGAGTGACGGGAAAACAGGAAGTTCCTTTTTAGTGACTAAAACGTTTCTAGTTGGGTTTTTTAAAAACTAAAATGATATTAAAGTATGTTGCTTATACATGCATTTCGATGCATGTAAAAAATTAAAAAGTTACCAGACAATACAAAAGTGGTGTTTTTTTTAAAACGTCCATGATTTTGTTCTGAGAGTGGCTATTATCCCTCTAGTGGAAAAATAGAACTCGGGCTATTTTCCCTCACATGGTTTTGCAGCACTAATTCGATTTCGCCAAGCATTGCCGAGTAGTAATTCCTACCTGCTATCAGGCCCATTGTCCAGTTTTAGCCTTGCTGAAGTTAGTCTTGTGTTTTTGATAATTTTAGTCAATCGTGTGTTCATTTGTAATCTTCTTCTTCCCGTCAATCAGCCAACTTCATCAGGTTGAAGATAACCGCCGATATGTTGAAAAAAGAAAAGAAAACGAAGGTCACCACGCAGTGCCGAGACACAGCAGGAGGAAGGAATAACTAATAGATAAATAAATAGATAAAAGTAAATAAATGAACAATTTAATACTAATTAATAAATGTACATATTATATTACAAAAAATAATAAAATAAAATAAAATGAAGTAAAATAATGTTTAGCAAAAACCTGAGTTTTTGAGTATGTAAAAATAAAACAAAAAACACAAAGATGGGACTTTGAAAGCCTAACGGCTATATTATTTTGTCCCTATTTCCTAATCCTAATCCTAAGAATAAAATATATGGGGGTGAGGGGTGAGGGTGTCAATGTTCCTAGTCTGATATGCCCAGCATTAGTGGAGCTGCCAGACAGGCGCTGGCATTGCTTTTCAGCCTCCAGCAAGCTGGAGATCTAGTCCAGCTCCAACCCAGCCTGATGCTGGGTCAGGGATGTTAAGCAAGGCTAAGATGAACCGATTCCTTTGATTCTGAACGTTGTTTGCAGTGGGAAAAAACAACAGAGAGAGACAAATATGCGCACATATTAAGTCATATAGGAAGCATAAGAGGCCAGTTGTCACATACCACTGGTCCCACATTGTAATTTTCGATTCATAATACGACTAGTCCCACATACCACTGTTCTCACAAAATGTCTCTTTCTGTATTTGTGTCTTCTGAACATAGAGAAAATCATATGCATGCACACTCACACACTCACATATACATTACTCATTATATGGAGCCTTGGTGGGATCTAGCCCTTGCAGAAGTTTTAGTACACCTGCCTCTGTGATCTCAATTTCCTCACATGGTGGGATACTGCTATTGAGAGGGGGCATTGGGCAACGGTCAGCTATTTCCTCCTCTGTGAGGGTTTCTGGGGCGCTGAAGGCTTGCTGGACTACTTAATAAACATTTACAAACTGAATGAAGAACAGATTGAGTAATTGTTTAGTATACAGGAGGTGTTGTTTCTAGGTGCGGACCAGCCACCTGCAGAATTCCTTTCTGCCCACCACTGTGCACCTCTGCAATGCTGCTCTGCCCTCGGCTATAAACGGCACTGTCACCCTGCTCGATCCCATCTGTGTGTGTGTGCTGTGTGTGTGTGCGTGTGTGTGTGCGTGTGTGTGTGTGTGTGTGTGTGTGCGTGCGTGCGTGCGTGTGTGTGTGTGTGTGTGTGTGTGTACGTGTGTGTGTGTGTGTGTGTGTGTGTGTGTGTGTGTGTGTGCGTGTGTGTGTGTGTGCGTGTGTGTGTGTGCGTGCGTGTGTGTGTGTGTGTGTGTGTGTGTGTGTGTGTGTGTGTGTGTGTGTGTGTGTGTGTGTGTGTGTGTGTGTGTGTGTGTGTGTGTGTGTGTGTGTGTGTGTGTGTGTGTGTGTGTGTGTGTGTTTGCGTGTGTAGGCGTGTGTACTATTTGTAGGAGCGTATGTGCAAATATTCAATGAGAATAATCAAAACCAGGCCTACCTGAAAAAGTTTTAATCTACATTTTTATATTAGAACTAGGTTATATCCACTTATCCTATTATAGCATTATGTGCTTAAGCAGTTTCATGTGATTGAAGTTTTGTATTCCCTGGGGGGGGGAGGTTGCTTCAATTTTAAATAAGCTGCCCACAAAAACACATGTTTTGGTCATTTGCTTGTAGCTTCAAAATGTTTTGCATCTGGACCATAAAACTGATCCACTTATCCTATAGTATTATGTGCTTAAGCAGTTTCATGTGATTGAAGTTTTGTATTCCCTGGGGGGGTTGCTTCAATTTTATGTAAGCTGCCCACAAAAACACATGTTTCGGTAATTTGCTTGTAGCTTCAAAATGCTTCTCATCTGGACCATAAAACTTGACAGTTACATACACAAGTGACATGGCCTTAGAGTGAAAGCAAAAATGGTTCGTGATCGTCGTTGGTTTCTACGGTAACGTGAATTTAAAAACGCCTCAAAATTTACCGAACAAGGTCAAGAAGCAAGCGGTGGTTTGTTTGTGGACGCCGCCAAATCGGACACGGTCCCAGTAGAGTCAGGAGTCCCCCAGGGGCCAGTGTTAGGGCCTACTTTCTTCCTGCTCTACATAAATGATCTTCCAAAAAAACCTATCCTCAACCTCTAGGCTCTTTGCTGACGACGCCCTGTGCCATAAGACCATGGAGTCTCAGAGCTTCTCTTCAGCAAGTTTTGGACCACATTCCCCGTGGGGATACCGGGGGATCTTTCGTAAGGAACAGTTCCCCCACCTTCTGGAAGTTCTGTGCTTGTAACTTCCTCTATTCTGCCACTCTCTTTGACTCTGCCTTTTCCCTCTGCTTTCTATCATCTACTATCTTTCTAAATAAAAACTCGGTCTCTTTGTGGAAACTGATAATTTATTCAGTCAAACAATGACCACGGTCTGAAACATAGGAAACAGAAAAGAACAATATTCATTATCGTCAATCTCCCCCAAGTCTTTTGGGCTTTTGAAAGTTGGCACACTGGCGAAAGATCATAACGACTGACAAAAGAAATCAAAACGAATGCACAAAAATCTCTGCAGTGAAACAAATGAAATGTCAACTAGATCATGCAAGTCTGCAATGAAACAAACAAAACGTTAACTCGATCATGTAAGTCCCCATGGGAACCACTGAAAAACAAGGGGAACTCAAAAAGAAAATCTGGAGAGAGATGCAGCCCATGCAACCATCAACCAGCCAAAGTCGACTCAGTTATTCCAGAACATAGTCTGAGAGATAAGCTGGTGTGCGGGTGGAACGTCCTGAATGTCTCACGACTCTGGGGCCAGTGGGGCACCTGGGGGTGGTGGCTCTCACAGGACTGCCTTGGGTTGGGCCGATGTAGCTTCTGCCGGGATCAGTTGGGATAGTAGGGGTAGGTGGGGGGTGCCCAGTGGGTGTCTGGGGTGTGGGGTTAGGAGCTGCATGTGCGAAGGGTGGCAGTGTCTGGGTGGCTGGAGTTGACTGGGTGTCTATACGTGGGAGTTGAGTAGACGTGAGGCAGACCGCTTTCCTGCTTCTTTCGCTTCTACAAACTGGAATACCTCTTCTAGTGTCATGTCTTGGTTTTTGTCACCGAGAAGATCGAGTTGTATGTCAGAGTCTGCAATGCCACGGGTGAGCACATTACGCAGTATAGCATCTGTATAATTGACTTCGGCCTCACAACCTGAACACTTGATCACGAACTTGCAGACACCGGCTTGTCCTCGCACACGAGCTCCAAAAGCACGGATTGTCTCATCTCGGTCTTGTCTCATGTTGTGGAGCGTTACTCTTGCGACCATTATGTTTTCTTGACGGATAGCAAGTTTTCTGATAGCCTCAAGGATCTCTCCTTCGGGTTGATTGGTGAGGCTGCCGCCTCGCCGCCTGCAGATCGTGTGAGGTCTTTACGTAACTGTTCGTCACAACACTCGAGAAGTTGGATGATCTTGTCTTGGCCAGTTATTTTGGTAGCATTCACATAGTCTGTCCATCGTGTGAGGAAGTAGACCCAGTCTTCGCTGGAGCCAGTAGTTGTGATGACGGGTCGTTTGACTTTTTCTACCTTGGCTGCTGCCACGGGTCCGTGTGTATGGGTGGCAGTGTGAGCGGTGATGAGCGCAACGACGATGGCAGCGTCGAGGTCATCCATCACATAGTGTGCAGCCTGGGATGGTGCAGGCAACGGCAGGCATGGTCTCTCAATGGTTCAGCTAGAAGCAACCGTGGTCATAAATAAGAACTCGGTCTCTTTGTGGCAACTGATAATTTATTCAGTCAAACAATGACCACGGTCTGAAACATAGGAAACAGAAAAGAACAATATTCATTATCATCTACTTTCTGACTTGTTGGCCCATTCTCCTGCCTTAAAAAAAAAATCTTCCAAATAATTTTTCTCCTTTGAGCTCCTCTGAAATCGGAATGTGTTGGCTGTACGCAGCGGGGAGACCAGTGAAAACCGGACACATACGTTCCTTACCTATTATGGCCATATGGCCTGGGAACGCAAAAGAAGAAGAAGGACCACATGGCCGCTGGGAATAGAAATGGAGGATGAAGTTCCATCCTGAAAAGTGCCAAACCATGCACATTTCCAGGAAGAAGGCCCCTCAATCTGGCACTTATCACCTTCACAGCCAGAGACTGCAGACAGCAGAAGAAGTCAAGTATCTGGGTGTCACATATCCCAAGGTCTGTCATGGGATATCCACATCAACAACACTGTAAACAAGGCTAACAAGACCTTAGGCTTCCTTCGACGAAATTTGAAGATAGGCTCCATCACCGTCAAGGAAACTGCCTATAAAGCTTTGGTACATCCCACTTTAGAATACGTTGCTCCTGTCTGGGACCCTCATACAGCCAAAACCACCGGCAAGATTCAGAGGGTGCAGCGCCGCGCAGCTAGATGGGTTGTAAATCGCCACTGCCTGAAACATCCAGTGTGGACAACATGTTGACACAGCTGCAGTGGCTTCCTCTCAAGGACAGGCAATGCTCCGCAAGGCTGGCCACCTTCTTCAAGTTCCACCATGGAGACTGAGGTGGCCATCAACACCCCACACCAGCCAGTCCCCCATCCTCCATCAAGACAGATGCGACAGACTCACTCAGTGGCCTACCTACTTCCTGCCTGTAAAACAAATGACAAAAAAGTATTCATTCTTTTCCCGGGCTGTGAGTGAGTGGAACTCTCTTCCACCTAAGGCAATATTATCAGCCTCAGTGGAAGAATTCAAATCCTAGATCTGAACCTCCTCCCCCTCCCCCCCCTCCCTCCTCCTCCCCCTGTCCTCACCTTTACCTCAACTCCATCCCCCCCTGTTTAGGCCTCCCCCTCAAATTATGCCCATCCCTTTCTCACCATCTCCCAATCAATCCCTCATTGAGCTAATCATCTGGGCAGCAAGTCTTCTATACGAGTCAATTGTTTAGTTGAACCCCCCCCCCCCCCCCCCCCACACACACACACACACATTGTAGGCGCCATAATCATCAAATTGCTGATGGAGGATGCTATATGCAAGAAGAAGAACAAGAACCACACCCAAACCACACAGCAATATAATACTGTCTGAATCACTTTTAGTGGTAAATGAAGGGCAGGAGCTGTGCCGGTCAGGGTTTGGCCCCAGAGACCGCTATGGTAGCTGGATTGGTCTTGCCTGGATACTGTAAAACAAAGGTCTATGGCCCACCCCCCCCCACACACACACACACACACACACACACACACACACACACACACACACACACACACACACACACACACACACACACACACACACACACACTTTTTTTGTTTTTTCCACACACACTTTGCCCCAAATTAGTTTTCTAGTTATTTTATTTTCTGCATTGCGCAACCTCTCAAGTCACTGTAATGTCGTGACAAGAAATTATTGAAGACTTTAAGTGGAAGAACGTTAAACTGGAGAACAACACACACACACGCGCGCTCGGATAGCACGAATGCATTTGCGGGCATTTAGCCTCAGTATGGAAAAATCCCTTTATGGCCCCAGTATGGGGGAAATCCATTACTAAGACTGGAGGGAAAATATCCCTTTCTATTTTTTTCACTAGAGGGAGAATAGCCACTGCCGTTCGTTCCACTTCGGTGACCTGAAGGTCGTCGCCCGAAGGCCGAAATCTCGATCAAACAAGTAGCTTCCTTGACTGGTCGGAAGCACAGTGAAAATGTTGGTGGAAGAAAAAGCTTTTGCTGAGGTCGCTAACTGATTCTCCAGGCTATGTATGCACGTTTGCCTTGCAAGAATGACCATCAGCTCGTACATTATGGACACGGACTTAGACCTCAAGCCGAGACACATGGTGTATGGGAAGGTGAGTTATGGAATGCAATGAGTGTGTTGTTATTTTGGTTGGATTTAATAAATTTTTATGGAAATAATTATCTAGGCCTAGAATTCCTTCGATCGTCTGTCTATATTTAATGCTATTGAGGACGGAGCTTATCTTCTTCATCTAGGATACTAATCAGGCTGAAGATTCTGCTGCACTTTAGGGGGTAGTAAGAAGACAAGAAATTAGCAAGCTGAGGAGATGGGAGTAGCCGCTATTGAAAAGGAAAGTAAACATTTAACCTAGCATGGATCTGTAGTGGTCCACGGGGGTGGGGGTGGGGGTGAACCCCGACCCACACAGCTCCTGCCCTTCATTTACCACTACTTTGATCTATGGCCCCAAGTTCCCTGGTTTTAATTTCAGTGGCCCCAAGTTCCCTGGTTTTAATTTCAGTGGAGGTGTTTGTGGAGGCCTCTTTTGAATGCCTCCAATGACTGAGAGGATGCTGTGCCGGTCGGGGTACATCCTCGGGGGCCGCTACGGTAGCCGGATTGGCCTGACCTGAAAGGGAAATGCTGGGGAGACTTCTACTAGTTCTAGTTTTAGTTATTTTGTTTTTGTTTTGATTTTTAGTTTGGTTTATTTTTCTTTCTGTCGCAACGCACAACGCTGTATAAGTGTCCAGTGGGACAGAGCAGCGTAGCCAGATTCAGATTCAGATTCAGAGGCAACTGCTTCTGGGAGGCAGTTCCACTGTGGGACGGTGCCGGGGAAGAATGTGGATTGCCTGTATTGTGTTCTGTGGCTTGGAATGTCATAGGCAGCGGAGTGGGACTGACGGAGGCTTTTCTTCTGTTGTGTATTTGTTGGTGAGTATTTCACTATTTGGTATTGATGGACAGAAGACCTGTGTGGAATTTGTAGAAGAATGTGTTCATGCGAGCTTGCCTTCAGTTCTGCGGGTCTCAAGAAGGGGCCATTTCAGGGTATTCTTGAGGTCTGCTGATATTGTCGCTTGGAAGTCACGGGCCACCCATCTTGCAGCTCGGCTCTGGATTCTTTCTAAGGCATCGATACTGCCCTTGTTGTGTGGGTTCCACTCCCAGACTGGACTGGCGTATTCTAGGAGGGGGCATGCTATTGCCTTGTAGGCTTGCTGCTTGAGATTTTTGGGAAAACCTGTCTTTTGAAGCACACAGAATGTACAGTTACCGTCACATCATTGCAAGTGAGAAGCTTCTTCATAGTGTGTGTATAACAAGCTAGAAGTGCGTAATGAAAATTCCATCAGAGGGGGTCTCAGAGTAGCCTGGGCAAGCTAAGGGCGGTTTTGGGCGGCTTGAATACACAGAGGCAACTTCCGGCTGGGCGGTTTGGGCCGGAATAAATTATGCAAGAGGGTTAAAGGAAGGAAGGCTGGAAACTACACCCTCCATGGCCAAGTCTTCAAGTTTTTAGTTTTTCTTCGTCACGCTCTCTAATATTAGACGCTAAGTGATTATGGGATGTGCAATGCGGAAAAAAGCAGTAATTTCCTATTTAATTTTTATTTCCACTTGTTTTGTTTTGATTTGTTTTGTTTTTCTTTCCCTGGTTTCTTTTTATTTTATTTTATAAAAAATCTGTATTGGGCCATAGACCTTTATTTCGCAGTATCCAGGCAAGACCAATCGAGCTACCGTATCAGTCCCCAGGGGCAAGCCCCGACTGGCACAGCTCCCGCCCTTCATTTTTGGAATTATCTCCCTGACCATACCCGTAACCAGTCAAGTCTTCCTTCATTCAAGTCCCAACTAAAAACCCACTTCTTCAGGAAAGCTTTCTCTCTGTAAAGTATATATCCTTTCCCCACTCTTGTCTTCCAGCTCATTGACGTTGAGTATGAGGTTAACGCGTGCGCGCGTGTGTGTATGGGGTGGGGGTGGGGAGGGGGGGGGGTGGGGGGGGGGATGGGGGGGGGGGGGGGGGTGGGGGGGGGGGGATGGTTGGGATGGAGGGGGGGAGGTTGAAGGGAGGTGGGTGTTACGTGTGTTGTGTTATGATTATATGCAATGCATTCTCTAATAATGTATTCATTTTCATAGAGATGTATGGTGAGGATACGTGAACCAGTCTGTTTGAAATGTTTGTACGAATGGTGAGTGAAAAGCGCATTGAGTTGCTTTGCAAGATTATGCGCTATATAAGCATTATTAATTACCCGGCCAGAGGCCGGGGTTTTGCGATTGATTTGTGTGTGTCTGTGTGTGTCTGTGTATCGATTATCTTAAAAACTACTGTTTGGACTTTGATTAAAATTGGCAGAGGGGTAGACAGCTTGAAAAGGAAGCTTCCTTTCGTTAATCAACACCGTGCTGACCTTGACCTTGAAGTTTGACCGTGAAAACCGAAATTTCCTTCTTTGGGCTATGTAATTTCCCCCCAGCTTTATTTCGTGAACTAGTGAACATAATCGCTTCAAATTTTGTGTGGTGGTGTACCATGGTGCAAGGAAGTTTGTATAAAAGTTCAGCTGTATCTCGTGAACTACTGAACAGAATCGCTTCAAATTTTGGGCTATGTATTTTATGCGTTCTGTAAGGGTGGAAAGTGGTGTGTTTAGTGGGGGGGGGGGGGGGGGGGGGGGGGGGGGGAGGACATAACTCGGTGCAAGGCAGTTTGTATAAAAGTTCAGCTGTATCTCGTGAACTACTGAACAGAATCGCTTCAAATTTTGGGCTATGTATTTTATGCGTTCTGTAAGGGTGGAAAGTGGTGTGTTTATTGGGGGGGAGAGGACATAACTCTGGCCGGGTTTGCATTGTCACAATGCATTGCTGCCGCTCGGCGATGCCCTTGTTATTATTTACCTCTACTTTGATCTATGGCCACCTAAC
>CM065680.1:74321174-74421174 GCA_017654935.2 Phymorhynchus buccinoides | reverse complement strand
TGTGGTTGTAAAGGTATGCAATGAATGGCTTTCTTGTAACAGCCTCAAGGTCAAATTCAAGGTCAAAGACACAAAGTGAAGAGGCTTCAAATGTCACCCACTAAATTCCTTACGTCATGATGATCAAGAATATATAAAGTTATGTGGGTGTATGGCCAATGGTGTTCGCCGCCGGAACTAGTAGTCACTGCTAAAAGAGACTAGTTCAAAAGTCATGGTCAAGCTCATGAATTTAACAATGCTTTGCACGTACCACACATGACATTGATCCAGTCTACCAACCTGCCAGATTTGAAGCTTGTAACTGCAAAAATGTGAAAAATATGGCTAAATCACCAATCTCACACTTCCAATGTCTACATCCTTGTCATTGATCTCGACCTTCAACGATACCCAATATTCATACTTACCATAAGCCAATACACCCACATGTGAAGCTTGAAGGTAGTAAGTCCATTGATGTGAAAGATTAACAAGAAGAAGAAATGTCGATTTTCGAAGTCAAACTCAAGGTCAAGATCAGCATGGTCATATTTTTTCTACAGGACCATTTGTGTACCGTGATACTACACAAAATTTGAAGTAATTCCATCAGTTGGTTCACGAGATACAGCTCAGATATAAAATAAATGGTATAAAGAAGAAAATTTAAATTTTCAAGGTCAAACTTCAAGGTCAAGGTCAGCAGGGTCATGAATATCGAAATAAACTTTATTTTTTTGGACGCCTACTCCTCTACCAAATTGGAAATTGTTCGCAAATAATTAAAGGGAGTAATCTCATGGTGAATGTGAGTGATCCAGCTTGACAGAACGGGTCAAACACAAATAGGAAGTTGCACTCGCCCAAAGAACTCGCCTCTTATGGTTTGACCAATTAATTCAAGGTAAACTACTCTAATTTTCACGTAGTGCTCTCCCTTTGGGTTTTTTCCGAAAATCTATTTGATCGAAATCTGTCCAGTAACTTTTGAGAAAATTGAATCACAGACAGAGAGAGAGAGAGAGAGAGAGAGAGAGAACAATACAAAAACAATACCCGTCCTCTTGCCGGGTAATAAAAATAAAAAAGAAAGAAATTACTAATGAAATAGACATAATCATTCATGCATGGAAATGTTCAGCTTTTAAGCAAATTTCAGCTTTTTGGATGACCCAAGAGGACATTTTTGAGATAATAACGAAAATAAGGTTTTACGCCCTCTTTGGCCTTGAAAGAAACCAACTTTGTTTTTATAATTTTTTTAGTTAGGGATCAATAGGTTTAGGTGCTCTCCCCAGTTTTTCTCCGGGCACGTTGGCATTTATATCCAAAATTGGATCCTGCCGACGAACCTCATCTAGATCAAGATCAACTGAGTAAGAATTACTTCTTATGAGTGAATGCAAAATCAGCTAAATATATCAGTTCTATTTCTAAGGCTGTTTTAAGGCTTAGGGTTTTTTTTTAAAGCTTCAGCTTCAGGGGGCTTTGTCGCCCGACACATGCCTTTTCAGCTTTTTTAGGTATTAGGTACTTTATAGTCACAGAGGCGTCTCTGTGAAATTCGGGTTGCTCCCACCTGGAGAGCGCGTCGCTGCCAATGTTTTTTTTGGGGTTTTTTTTGCATGCGATTTTTGTCACTGATGAGGGAGGGGGGGGGGGGGGGGGGGAATTTTGACCAAATGACAACTTTTCCGTTGCCACTGGGTTTAACGTATGCTAAGTGCATGGGCACACGGGACCTCGGTTTATCGTCTCATCCGAAAGACTCCACGTTCAGACCGTTAAGGCCTAGTGCAGAATGAGAGGAAAAAATCCCCTGTACCCAGGTTCGAACTCGGGTTTACTTGACACGAAGCGAACGCGATTACGCGATTCCTCAATCGTATGCCTGATCATTGTCATGGTCGTCTTGAAGAAAAGGTGCATTATAATATACGTGTATTTGAAAAACCAACTCACACACTTTAGACGATTGACTGCAGGTCTAATCAAATAGGCTTAGATTAAACAGATATGCTGTCATCCTTAGTCTATGGGTCTAAAGTCAGAGTCAATTTTATTTATTTACAGATGGACATTAAATAATCAACGAGTTGTTTCTTTCCCACCAAGCCATCTGAAAACATTAGGCCTATTAAAATAACCAGAAAAAGTAACACAACAACATAAAACTGAAAAGAAACAAACATCTGCAAAATGATGAAAATATTCTGTAAACAATGTTTGCAAACATAAATTGTAAACATAAATCACTTTAATAGTGCGTATATGAGACCCAAACCATATCAGTCTTTCCATTAATTCCCATCGCCTTAGAAGATTTTACGTCACTAGGAGGCCCACCGTAAGAAGCTCTGTTATCAAATCGAAACGGAACACAAGAATTTAGGTGGTCTGTTTTATGGTTTTACATTACTAAAAAAAAGGACAAAAATCTTAAATAAATAAAATAAAAACGCCTGGTGCGTGCAAGCATGCGTTGCAAAAACAAACAAAACCATTACCCCACAAATATTAATTTTGTCGCCTATTTCTGGTTGATTTGGGGCTTACTAATCGGTCCCTGTTTTGTAAAAAAATTTTTACTGTTCCAGTGTACAATTGTCTTACAGATGATTGGTTTTTTCAGCAGGCATCAACATTTTTGGCCTTGATGATTCAGTAAACATTTAGGTAATTTGTCAGTTATAAACCACACGTGGTTTTTTTCCTTGAGTTTGAAGAAATAATGTTTTACGCCCTCTTTGGCCTTTCGGCCATGTGGGGCATCCCTTGAGTTTGATCATTACTCTGAATATATCTTTATTTGGCATGCTTACTACCGACTCGATATAATTATCTTACAACTCGTCCGATAATTACGCACGTCTCATTAACACACATGCAAAGTGACTCTGCCGCGGGCTTTTGAAAGCACCTTCAGCGCATTAACCTATAATTAGGTGAATGCACATGTGCAGACGGGACGGTGGGCCGCGCTCGTGCAGGTCTCGTGACCAGTCGCATGCTACCCTGGTAACCCGAGGTTGACGCACGTGCACAACGACCAGTAGCGGCACGAGTCCGACACGTGCATCACAGGAAGCCCGCAAAGCGCGTGCCGTAATATGGCGACAAAAGACAACCCGTGCTGAGAGGCGAGTCGCTTTTCTGTCCGAGTTCCGACAATTGTGAGACTTCCTTCATATCATGCAGATTGCCAAAAGAGCTTAAAAGAGAGAGAGAGAGAGAGAGAGAGAGAGAGAGAGAGAGAGAGAGAGAGAGATGGTTTCGTTATTTCGTCACCTGCGCCGCGCGGTGTGGTACCAGAGAAGTTGACAGACAAGCTGCGGCGCGGGTGATGATTTGCTGAAGTTTTTATCCGAATATTCACGCCACGAAACCAGTTGTGTGGTAAACACTTATTATTGTTCACCAAGCAGCACTGTCGACAAGTTTGTACCGAGATGTCCAGTAGGAAACGGGAACGAATGGTAAGTTGTGTGCTTGTCATTTTTACATTGCTCAATGATGTAAGATATTTGTGATGCACTTTAATAAATAAGTTGAGAAGATTATTGATTTTAGGCTACAGCTCCCCACCCTCTCCCCTGTTCACTTCTATTCGGTATTGTGTGTATTTATCCGACATTTGTCAAGTCACGTGGATAATCATTGCGCGCGCGCGCTTTAGTAGTTGTTGCTGTTGTTGTTTTTAAGGAAGCTTTTCATTATGTACTTGTAGCCAATACAAATTTCTGGCATCAAATTGATTTAATGTTTTTCTGGCTTAATTTAATTTTAAAATGCTGGAGATAGTGCATATGCGTGCGTGTGTATGCGCGAGTGCGTGTGTGTATGAGAGAGAGAGAGAGAGAGAGAGAGAGAGAGAGAGAGAGAGAGAGAGAGAGAGAGAGAGAGAGAGAGAGAGAGAGAGAGTCAAATTACTCGAAAGTAGTAGGCTTATACGCGATGTCCGCAAGTTTGGGCTACTATACTCTATACCTACGTCAAGGAAGTTGCGTCTTTGCATAAATTGATATACTAGTAGCTGACTATTTGTTAATAATAGAAACACACACACACACACACACACACACACACACACACACACACACACACACACAAACACACACACACACACACACACACATGCAAACTGGATGATAGGCCTATTTTGAGGAATGGTAGGATGTTATTTGAAATAATGTTTCTTTGAATTTGAGAGTTGGTCTTGATTGTCTGGTTTTAAAACGGGATTCAAAGAAGAAGAAAAGTCATTTGATACATTGGTGTCTTGTTCGCGAGTAATTTTGATTAAAACGTGTATGAAGGGGTTGTAACGAAATTTTGCTGGCAGAAGGATATCATGCTTAGGAAACAATATAATAAAATTGGAAGTAGGGCCTAATTGGGGGTCATCATTCAACTGTGCTTTATTATTTATCTTGTATACCCTCGTGTCGTCTCGAACGCAAGACTAGCTTTAAATCAACACTTTGAGGGCAAGAACTTCTACGTACATTATTTAATTCATAGCTTTTTAGTTGCCATGTATTGCGGGTCGGAGTAATCTCCTTTTGAAGCGGTTTGAGCTTTCACGGTGCCTTCTTGTAGCATTAGTTAAGCTGTAACTTTTTTTTTCTTCTGAAGTAAATCAGTTATCATACATCTCTCTCTCTCTCTCTCTCTCTCTCTCTCTCTCTCTCTCTCTCTCTCTCTCTCTCTCTCTCTATCTATCTCTCTCTCTCTCTCTCTCCCCCCCCCCCCCTCTCTCTGTGTGTAAACGTCCTATATGTCGTATTGAACCCACACTGTTTTACTCATCTATATTGCCTTGCCTATAATTACATGTCATAATTATGTCAAATGAATGTTTACATCTCTGCTTTATGCCTGGTTTAAATCGAAGTTATTTTCATTTCCTACTTGTCATCAATTATTAGTTGCTTCATCCATGCTTTTTTGTTTTGCAATGCTTATTTTCTTGTAAGCTATACCACATATGTGCGTGTACGTGTGTGTGTGTGTGTGTGTGTGTGTGTGTGTGTGTGTGTGTGTGTGTGTGTGTGTGTGTGTGTGTGTGTGAGAGAGAGAGAGAGAGAGAGAGAGAGAGAGAGAGAGAGAGAGAGAGAGAGAGAGAGAGAGAGAGAGAGAGAGAGTACAGGTGTAGACGTTCGTGTTCGAATGCGTTTCTTGTTTGTAATTTTTTTTAAAGTTCGTGTGTTTTCCATGTTTCTTGTCATTTGTTTGTTTTCTTTTAACCAAGGAACAGATTTGAAGAACAGACATCGCCTAAAATCTTTGTCCTTTTTAAATAAAGTCCTCCCCCCCCCCCCCCCCCCCCCCCCCCCCCCCCCCCCCCCCCCCCCCCCCCCCCCCCCGTGGGAACTGATGGGGGGTCTTTCGTACAAATAGTTCCCCCACCTTCTGGAAGTTCTGTGCTTGTAACTTCCTCTAATCTGTCACTCTCTTTGACTCTGCCTTTTCCCTTTGCTTACTGTCATCTGCTATCTTTCTATCTTACTGGTCCATCCATTCTCCTGCCTTTTTTTCTATAAATTCTTACAAAGATTTCTTCAGCCGAAGTCGGACATGCTGGGCCTAACTATTTCTTAGTTAGGCGCATAACGGCAGTATGACGCATCTACGCTCATGTGACAGGAAAATGTCTGAGCGAACGAAGACGAATAAAGTGTTTTTTTTAGTGTTCTCTCTCTCTCTCTCTCTCTCTCTCTCTCTCTCTCTCTCTCTCTCTCTCTCTCTCTCTCTCTCTCTCTCTCTCTCACACACACACACACACACACACACACACACACACACACACACACACACACACACACACACACACACACACACACACACACACGCGTTACTATTGGCCAGCTCTAGAGGTTAATATCATATATAGACTTGTGAAAAAGAAACACCCAAAGGTGCTGATGGGACCCAGAGACTCGCTGGCCCTACCTGCCCAGTCTTGCACAAGCCCGAGCTCCTTTTTCCTCCTCCGAGTCCTCTGCTAATTCGGTCACAACTGATCGGCACACATTTTATGGCTTTGCCTCAGTCTTTCTCCACGCCAACATTACGCTCAATGTTTTTCGTCCCACAAAGTGACAGAGAAGCCCGTGCTCCTTTTCCCTCCTCCTAATGTCGGTCACGAACTGACGGCACACATTTGAAGGCTTTGCCTCAGTGTTTCCCCACGCCAACATTACGAACAATGTCACAGGAGCAGACGTCCCACAAAGTGACAGAGAAGCCCGTGCTCCTTTTCCCTCCTCCTATGTCATGTCGGTCACGAATGACCTGCACACATTTGAAGGCTTTGCCTCAGTGTTTCCCCACGCCAACATTACGCACAATGTTTGAATGTCACAGGAGCAGACGTCCCACAAAGTGACAGAGAAGCCCGTGCTCCTTTCCCCTCCTCCTCTGCTATGTCGGTCACGATTGACCGACCTGCACACATTTGAAGGCTTTGCCTCAGTGTTTCCCCACGCCAACATTACGCACAATAAAACTGAACAAAGGGTGAATACTCTCTTTCTAATTAACTCCCCTCCACCAAAGTTGATTACGATACCAATCACCTAACAGTGCGTGGGTCAGAACCAAAGTGAGACAAACAAAGCATCATTCTCAAAAAAGAATGTGCCAAGTTCGCCTTTATGACCCCGGCTCCACCCACACAGTACACATCAACAATGGTGGAGATGACAACATACAAACAAATCAGCATATATCCAAGAGTGGCATAGCCTTCTACATTACCGACCTGCACACATTTGAAGGCTTTGCCTCAGTCGTTCCCCACGCCAACATTACGCACAAAGTTTGAATGTCACAGGAGCAGACGTCCCACAAAGTGATAGAGAAGCGGCGCCGGGACCGCATCAACAGCTGCCTGTTTGAGCTGAGTCAGACCGTACCTGCCGCCTTCTCCAAACAGGTGAGAGTCATACAGCATCTGTACAGCATGTTTTATTGACTTCTTCTTCTGCGTTCCCATATGGCCATAATGGGTGAGGTACGTATGTGTCCGTTTTTCAGTTTTCACGGGTCTTCCCGCGGCAGCCGACGCATTCCGGTTTCAGAGGAGCTCAAAGTAGAAAATGTATTTTGGAAATTTACTAAGTCAGAAAAAAAAGTAGATGCTAGTCAGGTAACTGTATCCTCAGACCTCGGGCAGGCTGGAGGTGATATTATCATCGTCCGTTCTTAAATGTAACGTCTATCCACCTTACAGTGACCTTAGTCACATAACAGTTATAATATTATTATCCTCATCGTAATGTGTTCATTGTGCCTTCAGACCTCAGGCAAACTGGAGAAGGAGGAGATACTGGAGATGACCGTGGACATCATCATCATCGTTATCATCATCATCATCATCATCATCATCATCATCATCATCATCATCATCATCATCGTTATTATCATATTATCATCCTCATCGTAATGTGTTCATTGTGCCTTCAGACCTCAGGCAAACTGGAGAAGGCGGAGATACTGGAGATTACCCTGGACATCGACATCATTATCATCATCGTAATGTGTTCATTGTACCTTCAGACCTCAGGCAAACTGGAGAGGGCGGAGATACTGAAGATGACCATGGACATCAACATCATCATCATCACCATCATCATCATCATCATATTATCATCCTCAGCGTAATGTGTTCATTGTGCCTTCAGACCTCAGGCAAGCTGGAGAAGGCAGACATACTGGAGATGACCGTGGACATTGCCATCATCATCATCATCATCATCATCATCATCATCATCATCATAATGTCACATGTGTTCATTGTGCCTTCAGACCTCAGGCAAGCTGGAGAAGGCGGAGATACTGGAGATGACCGTGGTGGACATCAAGGGACATCAACATCATCATCATCATCATTGTTATCATCATCATCATCGTCATCATCCTCATCGTAATGTGTTCACTGTGCCTTCAGACCTCAGGCAAGCTGGAGAAGGCGGAGATACTGGAGATGACCGTGGACTACCTAAGGGCAGTGCAGAGCACGGAGGTCGGCATCAGGTTTGACCACGGTACGCCACTCTCTCAATATTTATTTCTGTCTGTCTGTCTGTCTGTCTTTGTCTCTCTCCTTCTCTGTCTCTATCCGTTTCTCTGTTTCTCCTTTGAGGTTTTGTGTTGTTGTCTGTCTGTCTCACCAGAGATAATGTAACATGTGAAACTATTATAGTCTGTGGTCTCACTCTCTCCGTCTGTGTCTGTTTGCCTGCCTGTCTGTCTGTCTGTCTATCTCTCTTTCAGTCTTCAGTGTGTGTGTGAGATAGATAAAGAGAGAGAGAGAGAGAGAGAGAGAGAGAGAGTGTGTGTGTGTGTGCGTGTGCGTGCGTGCGTGCGTGTGTGTGTGTGTGTGTGCGTGCGTGTGCGTGCGTGCGTGTGAGTGAGTGAGTCAAGTCAAGTCAAAATTTTATTTAAATAAGCAAATTACTCTTATGTATACGACGTATCGACATACATACATCTGTATCGTTAAAAATTCGGGACTTTCCTGGAGTTGCACTGCCTCCGGACATTGCCTCCAGGATCGTTCCCTCCATCTTTATATCTACTAATGTCCCACATGTGTCTGTTTCAGACCGGAGGACGTTAAACGGATTTTCATTCATAAGCAAACACATGCTTTTTTTCACCAAGCCATCTAACAAAGACAAAATGCAAACACACACGCACAATACACAAACCATATTGCTTGTTTACATAGAAAAAAGAAACACGGAACAGATAAATATTTACAGTAAACAATGGAAAGCTTACGAAAAGCAAAACATATCAACAAATCGTGCCACATATTTAAATGGAAGTGGGGGCACAAAAGTGTTGTGTGTGTGCGTGTGTGCGTGTGTGTGTGCGTGCGTGTGTGTGTGCGTGTGTGTGTGTCGTGAGTGTGTGTGTGTGTGTGTGTGTGTGTGAGAGAGAGAGAGAGAGAGAGAGAGAGCATGAGCATGTGTGTGTGTGTGTGTGTGTGTGTGTGTGATTGTGTATGTGTGTTTTGAATCAAATAGGTATTGAGTCTAGTGACATTTAGTAAATAAGCTAAAAATGTTGCCGAACATCATTTACGGTTTTTTCTTTTTTATATGATTGGGAGAGAGGGGGGGGGGGGGGGGGGGGTACATCGTGCTGCGTATTTAAAGCCTTTTTTCTTCAGAATCTTTCAAAATTAAAGCTTCCTCCAGATCTCAGGTCCCAGAGGTTTCATCCCTTTGATTTATGCCCCGTTTCCTTCAATACCGATTCGTACTGTTGTTTGCTTGGAACAATTTCAGCGCCGGTTTCTAAATAAAAACACTTTCTTCGTGAAATTCAATTCCTTTCCTACTGTGGGGCTATATTCTGTGATACAGGGTCAGGCATGTCCAGGGGTGTAATCACGAGTGCGTCTTAGACAGTCAACACGGGTGGTAGTATGTAAATTAGACTAAGCTCCCAAATTTGCATACTACTACCCGTGTTGACTGTGTAAGACGCACTCCATGATTATGTGCCCTGCAGGGTTCTTTGTTCTCGGGTGCCTCATTGAGGACGCTGGATGCCGTTTAAGTACCCTAATTGCAAATTACTCCCCATTTTTTCCTACCCCCCCCCCCCTTATTTTGGGGGGTGGGGGTGGGGGTGAGGTAGATGATGGAAGAGAAAAGGAGAAGGGAGAAATAGCGTAAATTTGGCGGAGAGACACATCTAGAGTAGAATGGTAAAATTGGTAAAATTGTACTTTAAACACCCCCCACATTTTTACGACCCTCACTCTCAAAGTCTACTCGTTTTTCGGGTTTTATGAAAATAGGCCTAATCCTTGGGTGATCCTACCCTTTTTCTGACAATGGCAGGGTGTGGTCTTCTCAGTGAAAACTGCCAACGCGAAATTTTGATTAGGACGCGTAAAGTACAAGATAGCAAGCTATAGATACCCCTCTAATCCACGCCAGTAGCAGTCTACCAGTGTAGCGACCTAAAAACCCGAGAACTGCCTAAAAGAAAAACTGCCTCCAACGGTAACATTATGGCGACACGCGTGCCCGTGTTGTCTTTCCGGCGAAGCACACCCCTCTCTCCCCTTCTGCTGCAAGCCCACTGGCACGTGGCACGCGACCCGCACGTGCCGGCACGTGAGGCGGCGGGGACCGAATCCGCTCGTGAACAAGCCCTGGGCGCGTGCTCCGGCAAAGCGGGCCTGGCGGCAGGTGCGCGTGTCACCAAAGCAACGTAATTGTCAGGCGGCTGTGCGGCACGAGAGAGGTGGCAGCCCTGAGTCGCTGAGCCATGATAATGGCCACAGGGGAGTTGTCAGAAAAAGCGCGAATAGGTCAGTTTGCGCTCCTTTTCCTCTATGCAATTTGCGAGAACATGAAGTATGCAATTTGCGCGACTACCCCACATAGAGAGACAGAAATTGACAGAGATAGAACAAGCAAACGGACGGACGCGCGCGCGCGCGCGCGCGCACACACGCACGCGCACACACACACACACACACACACACACACACACACACACACACACACACACACACACACACACACACACATTTTAATTGATTTGTTTTTTCCTTCTTCTTTTTAAAAAAGTCTAATATCACCATTGTTGTGAACTTTTTAACTATCAGACATTCACGGAAGGGGTTCGCGCTTTTTGACTATTAAACATTCGCGCATTTTGTATACAGAAAGTATTCGCGCTTTTGGTATGTTCGCTCAAATTGACGGTTGCCGGGCACAGGAGAGGAGAGCGGAGTGGGTATCGGGGAAGGGGAGGTTTAAGAGAAAACGGGTGTCGAGGAACGTTGAAAAAGATTACATTTTAGCTGTTGTCTAAACATGTACTGGTAGAGAAAAAGTAAAGTTGGTTGTTTTGGTCTTTGTTCTAAAGACAACATGGATGCGTTAGTCTACCTATTTTGTATAAAGTGATTCCGCATTTGCGTCTTGTTTTCAACATGTGTGGTGGTTATATTACGTTCTCCGCCACGTGTGTGTGTGTGTGTGTGTGTGTGTGTGTGTGTGTGTGTGTGTGTGTGTGTGTGTGTGTCACAGTGTGTGTGTGTGTCACAGTGTGTGTGTGTGTCACAGTGTGTGTGTGTGTGTGTGTGTGTCTCACAGTGTGTGTTTGTGTGTGTGTGTGTGTGTGTGTGCGTGTGCGTGTGCGTGTGCGTGCGTGCGTGCGTGTGCGTGCGTGTACGTGCGTGCGTGTACGTGCGTGTGTGTTTGTTTTTGTGCTCGCACACGCATGTATGTATAGGCCTATGTACTTCACATACATACACACACACACACACACACACACACACACACACACACACACACACACACACACACACACACACACAGAATCATAGGTGGGTAGCTGTCGTCTAGAGTACCTTTATAGAGAATTAAGGTACTCTTCTGTCATCTATATACCCTCCCCCCTTTTTTAGGGGTGGGATGGAGGTGACTGGGTTGAAACTATGTAACAATCCCCCCACCCACCTCTGCACTTGATTGTCAGCTTTTTTTAAAGGCCTATTTATCAATTTTGCGTATATATTCATGATATGGAACTCCGGCTTTTTTCCAGATGACATTACTTGTTGTTGCCTTGTCTCATTTTCTGAGTCATTCAGTGATGTTGCTCTCCTGCTGTTCAATTCGAGCCCCAATTCACAGCAATATCCAGGGCTTCTCAGTTATGGCATCCCCGACACAAGAAGTTCATAGGGAGCATTCACAGTTTAGGTCGTAAAGAGGCAACCTCCAGACGAGACACTGCACTACACTTGAGTCATTTCAGTGGTGTTTAGTGGAGCCCATTCTTATCCAACATACAAAGGACACCACTCTAATTGTGGTACTGTTTCTCACATAACAGTTTTGACGAGATTCGAGCCAAGTTCTGTGTCTTCCCTCTGTTTCGTGTTCACAAAGATGTAGTCACTGGGAATGTAACGATACGGCATGTTGGCAAGTTGTTTACCTAAAATGTTGACGTGGGGTTGCGTATTGCTATGGTTATACAGGCGAGTGGTTCAGCACGGACATCTGGGGGGACTTTGCCCAGCACTACCAGGCGGGCTACGGTGAGTGTGTGCGGGAGGTGCTCAAGTACATGGCCGACGTGGAGGGCATCGCCGTCAGCGACAGCCGCTGTGCCAGGCTGGTCTCCTTCCTTCACAACCGATTTCGGCCAGACTTCAGCCACACCAACCTTGCCGCCAACTCCGGGGAAAGGAACCACGTTGTTGCCCCACCAAACAGGTCCGACGGTTTCGCCGGAGCGCGAAGCCAGTACATGACTTCCTTGAGCAGCAGAGGGGACGCTTTGGGGAGCGGGAACACCGGGGCTGGAGCGCGAAGCTCGTACCTGACTTCCTTGAGCAGCAGAGGGGACGCTTTGGGGAGCGGAAACACCGGGCTGATGATGAAAGCGTCACGAGATGTCGCCATGTTCAAGTCGTCGGTGAAAACGGTCCAGTCTTCCGGAAGCTCTCCTCTGGAAAGCCGGCTGTTCTCGATTCCCACGTACCTCCCTCCGCAGCCGGTCAGCAGTGGCGGGGACAGCCGGCCGCCGTTGCATCCCAGCACGACGTTCTCCGGTCTGAACGTGGTGCCCTCTGCCCCCTTCAGGCCCCTCCCGCCCCTGTCCATCCCTGCCATGGACCTCAGGTTCCAGGCCTACGCCCGGGAGGCCAGCTCCTCCTACCTCAGAGTGGGAACAGGCGCAACGGGCGGCAAAGACGCGCTGTCCGTGGACTTGCATCCAGGATTGGGGGTGGCGCCTCATGTCAGGAAAGATGCTTGCTTTACGTAATTCGCTTGCTGATAGTGTGTGCGATCACTTAAGACAGCAGAAAACGGGATGTGTGTGTGTGTGTGTGTGTGTGTGTGTGTGTGTGTGTGTGTGTGTGTGTGTGTGTGTGTGTGTGTGTGTGTGTGTGTGTGTGTGTGTGTGTGCTGTTTGTTTGCGGTCAGTTTCATGTTAACTTTTTTGGACAACATTTTGACACGTTCTGCCAATGCTCAAACTGCCATAGTTTGTCTCATAACAATCATTTGTTGCCGTTGTTTACTTTCTGTATTATCCAAATTGACATTTGTTTAATTAAAGACTACTATCTGGCTTACTGCTCATTTGATTATGGCGATGTTTCATTTGCTTTTTGAAATTGTGTGTGTGTGTGTGTGTGTGTGTGTGTGTGTGTGTGTGTGTGTGTGTGTGTGTGTGTGCAACTCGTGAAAGTTTCCGGGTTTTTTAAAATTTTTGTACACGTTTTCATTGTTTATCTGCCCGATTGGCCTTTCAGTTTAATTAGGGCTCTTAACGATTTTTTTTACTACTCTGAAAAAAAAGAGAGAATAAAATAAAACTTGAGCTACGAGCATACCAAATACTTTTGTCGACCACAAGAATATCAGAAAAATTACCTTGTTGGCAAAATCTTGTAAATATGTAGACCTACAAAGGCCTGTAGAGTCGTTTATTATTGTTGTGGTTCTTGCTTGCAAAACCGACTCTTTGTGAATGTGTGTGTGTGTGTTTTCTTCATAAGAAAACACTGTCTATTCCCCAACAGAAAAGAAACGTATGGACGGAAATAAGAGGTTGTTATTGCTGTCATTGTCATCTCCATTGATGTCATCACTATTATCACCTCCATTATCGTCAATGATTGTCGTCGTCATCATCATTATTGTCATCATCCTGCTCCTCCTCCTCATTCTCTTCATAAGTCCACGAATACATTAAAACGGCTGATTCACAAAGATAATGTTCGCGTTTTGGACTTGTTAATTGTTTGTCAGCATGTGTTTTACTTTAAGTTTGTGAGTGTGTGTGGTTTGTGTCTATATCTGTGTGCGCGCTCGAGAACACCTGCGTGTGTGTGTGTTTGATGTGTAGTTTTCTTTAAGTCTAATGGGTCTACGTTAACGTTTCTCGTCTTGTTTGTTTTAGAAGAGTATGGAACACACGCCGAATTTATCTGGGAAAAAAGAAACGCAAGCAAACACAAAGTTAAGTAGGGGAAGACGGGGTAAAAAGCGCATGGGCGGGTAAGAAGCCCACCCCAATTATCTAATGAAATGAAACAAATTTCAGTCTCATTTTGCCCATGAGACGAGCGTTAATGTCTACCATTCGTCTCATGGGCAAATTTGACTGAAATTTTCTTTATTTCATGGGATAAATGGGGTGGGCTTCTTACCCGCCCATGCGCTTTTTACCCCGTCTTCCCCTAGTACTACAAGAACATCGATTTAAACTTTTAACAAAATCTTCCCTAAGTGATGTCTAGCCTTACTTAACCCTTTCACCGCCAGCCATTTTTCAGCTAAAGCATACCATTAAACTTAACTGGTATGGGTAGAGAGAAAATAGTTATCTGCAATATTGGGAATTCGTCTAGGCCCAAGTAAGCTTAGGGAAGACGGGGTAAAAAGCGCATGGGCGGGTAAGAAGCCCACCCCAATTATCTCATGAAATGAAGCAAAGTCTCATTTTGCCCATGAGACGAGCGTTAATGTCTAGCATTCGTTCATGGGCAAATTTGACTGAAATTTTCTTTATTTCATGAGATAATTGGGGTGGGCTTCTTACCCGCCCATGCGCTTTTTACCCCGTCTTCCCCTACATCGATTTAAACTTTTAACAAAATCTTCCCTAAGTGATGCCTAGCCTTACGGGTGAGTTTTTGCCAGAAACACGTCGAGATCACACAAAAAACAGCCTTTTCAAGGATAGGAATACTCCCTTTGCTCTGATTTCCTAGAAATCAAACCGTCAAAACGACGATTCCTCCTTGGTGGAGATGCTGGAGAGAAGCCATTTTGGATGGGGTGGGTGGAGGCCACTCATTGTGGTTGAAGCTTTTTCTTCTTTGTAGTGCTTTAAACAAAATTAAAAAATTTTGTTGTGAGCGAAATTCCTTTTGGTAATCTGTATAAAAAAGAAAAAAAAGCTTGTATTGTGGAAATTTCGTGCTAACGATTTGGTCTAAACTCAGGCGGCCATTAGAAAAGAGAAGGCATGTGCCTTCGCTTTCACTGAAAGAATTTGACTTCCAGCACCTCCGCCAAGGAGGAATCGCCGAGTTGACGGTTTGATTTCTGAAATTAATCAAAATCCTTTCTTTTTCTCCTTCTTCTGCGTTCCCATGCCAAAGGGCCATAATGGGTATAAGTACGCATGTGTCCGTTTTCAGTTTTCACTGGTCTCCGCGCTGCCCCAGTACAACCGACACATACCGATTTCGGAGGAGAAAATCCATTTATGTCTTTAAAAAAAAAAAGTTATTGGTATTGCTGATGACAGGCAGACACTGAGACAGACAAAGCGATCAGTAATGTTTGGGTGGCCTATTTGGGTTGTGTACTGAATTGTGACTTCATTTTCTGATTGTTTCCACCCCTTTCGAGCTGGTACAATAACCAGTCTCTATTTTTATCGGCTTGTGTAAAATAACGTGGACTTTTACAGATCTGACTGTCACAATGACAGCAAGCAGTTTTACTGTGACAAACAACAACTTTCCGTCTGCATTTCCATCGACTTGTAAAGAGTAATATTATGGACGAGATCTATCACAAGGGCAGCTAGGTATCTTACAAACAGACTTCTACGTGTCTGTCCAGATCTTGATGACAGAACGTCATTCGCGAGGAATACCAATCAAAAGTGCCATTCTCTTGGCAAGTCTGTCAGGCCCAGTTTAGCCTATTTCATGAAGATCTTACTTTGACCCTTCAGCGCACGCTGTTTCACAAAGGCTATCAAAAAGGACTTTGCTAATTATGGCTGCAGGCGGGAAGGGGAAAAGGCTGGTTGCGGAGTTTCTTCCGAAAGCCATGTCACGTTAGAGGAAGTTGGCACGTGACCACGGATCAAATTTATCATCGCGCCCTTTGTTTCAGGGATCACTCGGATTTAGCTTTCAGGATTCGCAAGGGAGGGTACCCAACGTTTCTTTCCGGCCTGAAGTGGGGGGGGGGGGGGGGGGGGGGGGGGGGGGAAGCTCCTTGAAGGAAAAAACCAGCAGCATCTGCCAGACAGTTGACTGCGCGTGTGTTGTCACGTGCCGCACGTGCTTAGGGTCGCGTGCAACGTTGGCAGACCGAGGGTAACGAAGAAAAGTAGGAGTAGAAGAAGCCTCCATGCCCACGGCTCCCGCTTGAACTTCCGGCAAGGACCAGAATGTGTCCGTGATGGGCTCAAACCATGCAAGCCCGAAATGAATGGACCCTAGAGCGATAGTCTTTGAACAGATGAAAACAAAACGACTCTTGCGTGATGTGGATTTATTACACTTTTTTTCTATTACATGTAATAGGCCTTATCTTGTTTTGGGGAGAGCAAGAAAAAAGTCCATATGATAATTATGCATGATTAGGGGTAAGACGGGGTAAAAAGCCCATTGGCGGGTAAGAAGCCCATGCCAATTATCTCATGAAATAAAGCAAACTTCAGTCACATTTTGCCCATGAGACGAGTGTTAATGTTTAGCATTCGTCTCATTGGCAGATTTGACTGAAATTGGCTTTATTTCATGAGATAATTGGCATGGGCTTCTTACCCCGTCTTCACCTATTCTTATTGATTTATTGGTGTGTTTTTTAAACTAATTATTCTACAAATATTGTTCATTATACACACACACACACACACACACACACATCAATACATAGCCGAGGCATCTACACTACATGAGACAGAAAATGGAAGAAAAAAACCCCCAGTGACGACCCTTTGTTCCCAACATAGTATCATGGGTGCTCCTGGGAAGTTTAAAAAATCCTGCAAGGCAAGGGTCCAGGGGGCCACCCAGGCACCGGCGGAGTGCCGCCGCAGGGACAGCGCCCCTCCTGGGGGTTCCGGGGGCCTATGCCCCCTGTAAGCTGATAGAGGGAAATAACAGTTTCCAATGTAATAGGGCATTTACCACGAGTGTTCGTTCTCTATACTAGACTACTAATTTGCCCGCACTCGTTCTACCCGAGTTACGTTGACCGTCCAAACTCAACTATCTAAATTCAACTCGGTGAATTTCAAGGTCGTCCTCACGTGGCAAATGCCCTATTGACAGGCTCTCGTTGCACTTTCACTTCTGGCTAAACTTCATCTCTATAACCAGCAAAATGCATCTTCTCATAATCCGGCAACACCAGCTCCAGGCAATAAAAAAAAATCCTGAACTTCAGGACATCCTGTACAAAAAAATCCTGAAAGCAGGAGCATCCATGTAGTGTGTGTGCACGCGCATACATTTGTCCATGTTTGACAGACACAGAGATATTTTGTAGGAATAACGGTATGTAAGACTAGTCATAGTATGGATGTAAAACTGATTGAAGTGTGGGTCCAGCGGTAAGTGTGAGCAATGGTATGCTTTCCATGGATTACACCCCTTTGCATTATAAGGTTTGGCTAAATGGTAATAAATATAATGCTTGTATTTTGAGTTTGAATTTGAAGGAATTGCTTTAAAAACTTGTGTTGTGAGTGTAGCTGCCTTTACAAAAAAATCTATCATTTTGAAAGGAAAGAAAGTGATGAAGATGGCATGTTACCAATAATCTCAAGGCATCGATGTAAGCTATCTTTTTGAAATTCCAGAAATGACACGCAGACTCCATTTGTGTCTTCAATCCACGAAGTGAAACGATGACTACCCATCTGTATTGTTAAATATTCGGGATTTTCCTGGTGTTGCACTGCCTCCGGGCATTGCATCCAGGATTGTTCCCACCATCTTTATATCTACTAATGCCCCACATGTGTCTGTTCCAGACCAGAGGACGTTAAGCAGAATTTCATTGAGAGAGAGAGAGAGAGAGAGAGAGAGAGAGAGAGAGAGAGAGAGAGAGAGAGAGAGAGAGAGAGAGACTGGACAATGTTTAATGTGCAGATCACCGACCCATAGCACATACAAAGCAAATAAACAATAAACAAACAAAAAATAAATAGATAAATTACGTAATTTTTAAAGAGATAAGTTAAGTATGCCTACAGTATCACCCTTACTCTTATCATGATCACCATCGTCATCATAACTATAATGAAAATAATAATCATATACATAATCATAATCTTCTCAAATAATGTAGTACTAGTTACACCCGTGCTCTCCACGGGTCCAGAAATAAAATGTTTGAAAAGTAAAGATAATGTATTCAATGTTACATTGATAGAACATATTATATGCTGTCTGTGAATGTAAGAGAGTTCCCGTACCACATACTAAAGATGCAATGTATTGATTTGAACAAATTTTGCGTGACTCAGTGACAAACTTTATTAGCACTGTTGTCGATGTACGAGAGCGAGCGAGCGAGCGAGAGAGAGAGAGAGAGAGAGAGAGAGAGAGAGAGGGAGAGAGGGAGAGAGGAAAGCACACGCACGCACACACTTATACATGAAAAAATAAAACATGGTAAGACATATCATAGACTATAGAGAACAAACCCAGATACTTTAGCCTTTCACTATAAGAGTAGTTTTGAATTCCGTAAACTGTCTTTGTTGCTTTTCGCTGCACTTTCTCTATCAGGGTCGCTTGCCCTTTTAAGTGTGGATACCAGATAGCATTTGCATACTCTAGATGCGGTCTCACCATTCCCTTATACAAGTATAAGAAAGTATCTTTGTCGATAAATGAGAAAGTCCTTTTTATTCTTCCAAGCATCTTATTTGCTGTATTTACCACAGTATGAATATGAAAGTCAAACTTTAATTTTTCATCAAAAATCTTTCTCTTCTGTACATTTTGTTGACACTTTTTACACCATTTTTTGTTATTGTATAATTAGTCTTGACATATTTTCTTTACATGGATTATTTCTCATTAAGTGCATACTTGTACACCTTGAAGTTTAAAATATAGATTCCATCTCTCAGACCAATTGATTAAAGGGGCACCCTGACGGATGAGTTTTCGCAAGAAACACGTCCAGATCAGCAGGAAAACACCCTTTACAGAGATCGCAACACTCACTTTGCTCTGGTTTCCCAGAAATCAAGCTGTCAAAAAGGCGATTCCTCCTTGGCGGAGGTGCTGGAAATCAAATTATTTCACCCAAAGAGAAGGCGTTTGCCGTCTCTTTTTGAATGGCCGCCTGTGTTTAGACCAAATCGTTTGCACGAACTTTTCGCAATACAAGCCTTTTTATTTTAATTTTTTTAAATAATTTTTATACAGTTTATCTAAAGGAGTTTCGCTCACAACAAAGGAAATAGCTCCTTTTTTTTTTTTTTTTACTGCACTACAAAAAACCACAATGAGTGACCTCCACCCACCTGACCCCATCCAAAATGGCTACTCTCTCCGGCATCTCCGCCAAGGAAGAATCGCCGTTTTGACAGTTTAATTTCTAAGAAACCAGAGCAAAGTGAGTGTTCTGATCCTTGAAAAGGCTGTCTTTCTGGTGATCTCGACGTGTTTCTTGCAAAAACTCATCCGTTCGAGTCCACCTTTAAAGCATCCAAACCATTTGTAAAGTAGAATGGTTTGACAATGTATTGTACATTTTTGTATAGTCTGCAAATATCTTACAAAAGCTGTCTATATGTTGGGGTAAGTCACTTTTCAAAATCGTATTGGTTAACTTAAAATTGGTAAGGGGATGCAATGTCAAGAGTAGAAAACATTGGACAAGTTATACCCTTGGGGTGTCCCAAGTTCCCTACTCACAGACCTGTTTACCCGTATAATGAACAACCTGGAATTTGCCACAGAAAAACCCGGAATTTGAGGGAAAAAAACAGAATTCACAGCGCAATGTTGCTTATGCCGTCATGTGAAATTTTGAAGTCCACGTTGCAGTACTTGCAGTGTGCATGCTCGTCTCCCAAACGCGAACTTGTTATTCCTGGCACTTTCAAATATTTTTGAGAAAACTTCTGCTTCACTTTTGTCCGTTTCACCCTATCACTGCTGTCGTTTGTCAAAGATTTCTGGCACTTGCCGCCTGCGGTTGACTTGCCTGATGTTTGGCGCAAAACTACAACCCTTGCGTCTTTTCATACAAACGGAAACAAATAATAGACGTTTTTTCGAAATCCTGGGATTTTCAGCATTCACCCGGAATTTATTATTTTACCCAGAATTTTTGCAAATTCCCGGGATAATTCCGGCAAGGTAAACAGGTCTGCACTCATCTTTAGAACCCCTGCATGGAATCACTTCAAATTTTGTTTGGAGTATATTACCTGCAGGTGAGGTATAGATGGCAGCGGGATGGGGGTGGGTTAGAGGTGGAGGGATAGGGTATGGCGTCAAGTAGAGGGATAGACAAGGGTATGACATCAAGCAAAGAATTGTGGGAGGCGAAATGGGGTGACGAATGCCATTTGTTTGCCAATGCTCAAAACAATATGCACCTGTTTTATTTCAGGATAAAACAACCTCTCATTTTTCATTCGCACACATATAAAGGCCAAGAATTCTTTCCTGACTCAAAACTTTCAACTTTATTTTACAAACACATTTTTCGTTCAACAAAATGCTTACCTTCAATCACTCACAGCAGAAAATTAAACATATTTCACAAAATAGCTACCCCCCTCCTCCCCAAATATTAAATTAATAAAAAAGCTAACCCCCCCCACCCCCCAACTATTAAATGATACAGTATAACAGATACAACACGAACATACTCAGTTCACCTTCATTACTCTTTTACAGTGAGTTAACCCTTTATTTTCAAAGTATTACTGTACAAACTGCATGCTATCTTCCCAAGTACATTAGTCTGTCATCAACATGAACATCTTTAACATTTTATTTGTACAGTGAAAAACATGACACATTTCATAAAATGAGGAGGCACATGATAATTAAATTGTTACACACACACCACCCAATTTAAAATTGCTTTAATTAATGTTACCTTAAAAGATGAAGTCTTTAGTGCAGCACCAAAATGCACAATGCTATATTTAACTCATGAACGTTGTCTCAAAATCAGAATCTAAAGGAATGGAACCTCATTCATCTGACCTCCCCTATTACAACTCTCCAGTATGTGAGCTGAAAATTTGTACCGATTTGTTTTCGCTTCACAAATGTTAACGTTTATCTTATATTTAACACTAATGATTACCGATGAGTAATACCATTTGAGTAAACAGCTACGGGTAATTAGACATTACGGCTTTGATGTGGTCACCGACTCTTGTCCATAAAGTTAAACTTTGGCAGACTTTGCCTTATTGATTTCTGCAAGAGCCACAACACTGCGCTATTGATTTTATCGACTCAGGACAGTTTATCCCTCCTTCTTCTGCGTTCCCAGGCCATATGGCCATAATGGATAAGGTACGTAAGGTTTTCAGTTTTCACTGGTCTCCCCGCTGCGTACAGCCGACACATTCTGATTTCGGAGGAGCTCAAAGGAGAAAAATTATTTGAAAGATTTTTTTTGGGGAAAAAAGGCAGAATGGGCCAATAAGTCAGAAAGATAGTAGATGATAGAAAGCAAAGGGAAAAGGCAGAGTCAAAGAGAGTGGCAGATTAGAGGAAGTTACAAGTACAGAACTTCCAGAAGGTGGGGGAGCTATTTTTATGAAAGACCCCGGTATCCCCACGGGGAGTTTATCCCTTTACTTTTCAATTCTTGGGGTTTCACCGATAACGTTATTCCACAATCATACAAAGGTAAGTGCAAACTACAGGCAAGTAAACATCTATGGCAAACTTAGATATGATTTTGCTCAAACAATTTCCATAAAACTGTTAAAAGTGGGGAAGCTAGTGATGGTGGAAAAAGATGGGGAAAGGGAAAAGTGCTTCAAGAGGACACAGAAGACAAAGAAAATGGACTATCAACTGCCAGAGCATTTTATTTTCACAGACCTTGGATAAGGAGTTACACACATCTTGATCTAGGCTTTGTTATTCAATTAAGCCAGTTCAGAGTTGGGAGTTTCACCGCCAGCCATATTTCAGCCAAAAATGTCCATTAATTTTACCTGGGTAGAGAACAAAATGCATCTGCAATATTGGGGATTCTTCTGTGGCATAATTATATCAAATAAGGTCTATCCTTACTTCCCAAAACTAAGACAATAGGGTCTTTGGATAACAAACCCCAATGTGATGCCTTTTAGTGACATATGTGTTAAATCACTGTGGTGCTAAAATGCGACTTTGGCGGTGAAAGGGTTAAACAGACCAACTGTATGCAGCATACAGGAACTATCTGACATCAATAATCATGATGAAGCTGTACATGCGCATGTGCATGTGTATTTTTTTTGTCAGAGTGTAAGGGTGTGCATGTAATTGCTCTCCTTCCCCATATCTCACACTCTCAGCACAGTGATCTTAAAACAAATATCTGACACAGATGACATAAATGATGAAGAACTTTCGAAACAATCCACATGGGCTCAGTTCAGTTCTTGGAGCCCCCCGGCACGGCCCCCATGCGTGTGGGGTCCTGGGAGGGGTAGTGCATCACGCTGGGCCCACCAGCCGGTCGAGGGGGCAGACCAGGAGGGGGTCGCATCGGCATCACACCTGGCGGGGGAGGCGGCAGTCGCATTCCTTCAACACACACATACATGTACCAGTAACAGAGTGCATCTACAGGGCTCCCAATCGTCCCGCAAAACAAGGGGTCCCAGGGACTCCTTCACTTACAGTATAGAGGGTCCTAGAGGAGGGATAGAGGGTCCCAGTGGCATTGTGAATGCTAAAAATATTTTTTCTAGTGCATCCCTGGGACCCCCTGCACATTCTTTAAGAGGGTCCTTTAGAATTTTAGTACTTCATAGACTCCCAAATGGGAGCCCTGATCTATTACTAAAACATAATTATGTTTGCAAGGAAAAGGTACGTGATCAGACAACATGCTGTCACATGTCTATTATTACATCCCTTTGCTTCTCCCTAATATCTGGTTGCTCCCATTGGTGCCCATGCAGTTTCAAAGCACAAGAGCTCTTGAGAAACTCAAGGGAAACGCAAAGAATAACTCTTGAGAAACTCAAGGGAAACGCAAAAAATAACTCTTGAGAAACTCAAGGGAAACGCAAAGAATAACTCTTGAGAAACTCAAGGGAAACGCAAAGAATAACTCTTGAGAAACTCAAGGGAAACGCAAAAAATAACTCTTGAGAAACTCAAGGGAAACGCAAAGAACTCTTGAAAACTCAAGGGAAACGCAAAGAATACCTCTTGAGAAACTCAAGGGAAACGCAAAGAATAACTCTTGAGAAACTCAAGGGAAACGCAAAGAATAACTCTTGAGAAACTCAAGGGAAACGCAAAAAATAACTCTTGAGAAACTCAAGGGAAACGCAAAGAATAACTCTTGAGAAACTCAAGGGAAACGCAAAGAACAATAACTCTTGAGAAACTCAAGGGAAACGCAAAGAACAATAACTCTTGAGAAACTCAAGGGAAACGCAAAGAACAATAACTCTGGAGAAACTCAAGGGAAACGCAAAGAACAATAACTCTGGAGAAACTCAAGGGAAACGCAAAGAACAATAACTCTGGAGAAACTCAAGGGAAAGAACAATTACTCTGGATAAATTCAAGGGAAACGCAAAGAGCAATAACTCTGGAGAAACTCAAGGGAAATGCAAAGAACAATTACTCTGGAGAAACTCAAGGGAAACGCAAAGAACAACTCTGGAGATCTCGTCGCATCCTACTGTTTATTTACTTGAGCAACCGTAACATATAAAGAGTAATGGTCAAGTTGTTTATAAGAGAAAAACAAGTGTTAAGCTTCAAAAAGGCTTTGAAAAATAAAATATACAAGCATATGACACTGGTTTCTTGTCTTGAAAACATATTACATTAACATTTTTTAAATGTAAGAAGGTGAGATTAGCGTCCAATCGGTCAGAGACCCTTATGGACGGCTATTTTTAAATGTAACACTTGTACTGAATAAGTCAAGGAAAAGTGACTCAGCAAAAACAGCTAAAAACAACAGATACACTGTAGCTAGAACTAGTAGAAGATGAAAAATTGACTGCAGTACCTTTTGGAGATCAACGTAAAAATGGTGGGTAAAGAAAACAAGGCACACTCTAGCTAGTTATAATAGAGATTCTTTTTTCTCTGTTTATTCAAGCACATATTTATCACGATTGCGAGTAGTGAACTACCGTATTTTACGGACTACAAGGCGTTTCTAATCTAATAATAATAATGCGCACCCCCTGAATTTAACAAAAATTCATAATTTAAACATACACAAGGCGCAACATATTTTAAGGCGCATGCAAAATGATCGAACAAAAGCAAAAAATAGATCGAAAACAAGAGGTCAACTCAAACAAAGGAGGTTGGTATTTTTTGCCTAGTTCTGTCAAAATAATCTTCAGAACGACAAAAATGCAGCTATCCTGATTTCCATATTATGATGAAGCACTTTTATGTATCGTCTGCGTCAGAGAGCTCAGAAGAGTTGGAACGGAAAAACGCTTTCATATAGATTTCTATACAAGCTTTAGCTCCAGTAGCCTATGTTTGCCATGATTGTGAATGTCTTAGGCAGTTGAAACCAAGGCTGCAATGCTATATGATTCAACACCTCCTACTCTGTGTGAATGTGTCATCTGCTTCGGTGGCTTCATTCTCGATTTCAGCCTGATAGTCGATCTCAATACTTACGATATTAATGAAATTCACAACTTTGTTTGATCAGATTTCAGTCATATACTAAGCGTAACGCATTTTAAGGTGTATGGGTCTCAGTTGAGGAAAAAAGTATCGCCTTGTAGTCTGTAAAATTCGGTAGGCTAATAGCCCTTCAGAGAAAAAAAAGAAAGCGTTCAGTTCTAACCTGGAGGGGGAGGGCCCCTGGGCGGCATGCCGAAGGGGGGCGGGGGTCCCATGGGAGGGGGTCCTCTGGGGGGCACTCCACCGGGGGGCATGGGGGGCAGGTTGGGGGGTGGCCCCCCACCCAGGTTGAAGTAGTTGTTGGACAGCTCCTCGGGAGGCATCGGCAGGGCTGAAAATGATGCTAACATGTCAACACGTTAATGGCAAAGCTTTTCGTTTAAGTTTTTTAAAATTAAAACAAGCTGCTTTTTGTTGAAAACCCCCACTAATTCCTTGAACATACAGGCAGAATAATATTTAAATTAATAAAATAAAATAAAAAAAGCTTTTCAAGCTGCAGACTAAGCAACTACCTTTTTAAACCACTTTTTTGTTGTTGCGAAAGGGCTGCAAATGTAGTTTTCACAATAAAATAAATTAATTTGAAAAACAAGGCAGTCTATTATTTCCACAATGGAAATCAAAGAATTAAAAACTAAATAATAAAAATCATAAGAAAGAAACCTACCAATATATCAACGTTATCCTAAATTCTCTCCACTCCTCATCCCCTCCCCCAGACCTCTCCTCCCACACCGTCTACACTCCTTACCTCCAGGCAACCCGGGCACGGGCTCCAGGGGTGCACTGGGTTCTCCAGTTGACGTCTGTGGCACCATCTGCTGTCCCTGGGACCGCCCCCACTTGATGTTCAGCCGACGCCCGTTGATGATCAGCTTGTTGAACGATTTCTCGGCGGCGGATTCTGCCGCGGCCCTGTTGGTGAACTGCACAAAGGCGCACTGCTGCTTGGCGACGACATTCACTGTGCGGATCTCCCCAAACTGGTAGAAGTGGTCCCTGGAATCATGAGAAATTTGAAGTGTGATTTACACTTTTTATGAACTGATTATAGTGTGTTGGGGAAAAACCTGCAACATGTTTACATGTGTATATGTACGTGCATGTGTGTGTGTGTGTGTGACTGTGTGTGACTCTGTGTCTGTGTCTGTGTGTGTGTGTGTGTGTGTGTGTGTGTATGTGTGTGTGTGTGTCTCTGTGTGTGTGTGTGTGTGTGTGTGTGTGTGTGTGTGTGTGTGTGTGTGTGTGTCTGCTTGTGTATGTTTGTGTTGGCATGCATAATTATTTGTGTGAAGTTGACAACAAACCCAACAGCACAGACAGTCCAGGTATAGCAATCTTCATGAGCACACAATAAGTACTGCATAACCGATTGAATGTGATCTCATGGAAGTGATGCTCATAGATTTAATTTTTTTTTTTTTAAACCAAAAAACTTCTAAGCATACGCTCCCCCCCCCCCCCCCCTCAAAAAAAAAAAAAGAGGGAAAGAAAGAAAAGAAAGGGAAATAGAAATTACAGTGGAACCTCCCTTATAAGACCCCCATTATAAGACTACCTCCCACTTAAGATCTACTTCTCTGAGACATTGCCCTTCTTTGTAAGTATTAAAATTACCTCCCTTATCCAACTCCCTCCCATTTAACCCCTTGACTACCAGAGAAAATTAAAGATAAGTCATTGTACAAATCATGACATAAAAAAGACAACCGATAGAGTCAATCTGGCAAAATGGTCTGAAACCTAACTCTCTTGACTGCAAAAAACAGCATATCAGTTATTCCTCTTCGTCTGATGATGTCATCAGTGATGCCATCAAATCAGTATGTGTATGTGATACGTTATAGGCAGTCAAGAGGTTAAGACCTCATTTTGGATTGTTGTTGTTGTTGTTGTTGTACCCTGGCTTAAAGACTCCAGGGATCATCCCAACAGCCGAAGTGCTTGAACACTATGGTACACATGCACCAGTTAGGGATGAAAACATTACGCATGTGACAGTTTTTTTTATTACCCCGCCACATAAGCAGACACACTCCGACTTGGGAGGATTTTGGACTGATGATGTTATGCTAGGAGCTTGCCATGGCTAAAGACAATCCCCGCATAACTATGCAGTACATAACATTTAGATGTAGCCTTGGTGTTCTAGCTTATGTCAATTGGTATAACACAGCCTTATGCCAAGGCGTGTCATTTTGGATGATTTTTGAAGGTCTTATATTAAGGGAGGTTCCACTTGTGCAGACTTTTTCATGTTGTTTTTTCTGTTTATACATGCACAAACATCTCACTAAACATTTCATCGCCTGTCCCACTCACCTCAATCCTTTCTCACTAAACATTTCATCGCCTGTCCCACTCACCTCAATCCTTTCTCACTAAACATTTCATCACCTGTCCCACTCACCTCAATCCTTTCTCACTAAACATTTCATCGCCTGTCCCACTCACCTCAATCCTTTCTCACTAAACATTTCATCGCCTGTCCCACTCACCTCAATCCTTTCTCACTAAACATTTCATCGCCTGTCCCACTCACCTCAATCCTTTCTCACTAAACATTTCATCGCCTGTCCCACTCACCTCAGTCCTTTCTCACTAAACATTTCATCGCCTGTCCCACTCACCTCAGTCCTTTCTCACTAAACATTTCATCGCCTGTCCCACTCACCTCAATCCTTTCTCACTAAACATTTCATCGCCTGTCCCACTCACCTCAGTCCTTTCTCACTAAACATTTCATCACCTGTCCCACTCACCTCAATCCTTTCTCACTAAACATTTCATCACCTGTCCCACTCACCTCAATCCTTTCTCACTAAACATTTCATCACCTGTCCCACTCACCTCAATCCTTTCTCACTAAACATTTCATCGCCTGTCCCACTCACCTCAGTCCTTTCTCACTAAACATTTCATCGCCTGTCCCACTCACCTCAATCCTTTCTCACTAAACATTTCATCGCCTGTCCCACTCACCTCAATCCTTTCTCACTAAACATTTCATCGCCTGTCCCACTCACCTCAATCCTTTCTCACTAAACATTTCATCGCCTGTCCCACTCACCTCAGTCCTTTCTCACTAAACATTTCATCGCCTGTCCCACTCACCTCAATCCTTTCTCACTAAACATTTCATCGCCTGTCCCACTCACCTCAGTTCTTTCTCACTAAACATTTCATCGCCTGTCCCACTCACCTCAATCCTTTCTCACTAAACATTTCATCGCCTGTCCCACTCACCTCAATCCTTTCTCACTAAACATTTCATCGCCTGTCCCACTCACCTCAGTCCTTTCTCACTAAACATTTCATCGCCTGTCCCACTCACCTCAATCCTTTCTCACTAAACATTTCATCGCCTGTCCCACTCACCTCAATCCTTTCTCACTAAACATTTCATCGCCTGTCCCACTCACCTCAATCCTTTCTCACTAAACATTTCATCACCTGTCCCACTCACCTCAATCCTTTCTCACTAAACATTTCATCGCCTGTCCCACTCACCTCAATCCTTTCTCACTAAACATTTCATCGCCTGTCCCACTCACCTCAATCCTTTCTCACTAAACATTTCATCGCCTGTCCCACTCACCTCAATCCTTTCTCACTAAACATTTCATCGCCTGTCCCACTCACCTCAATCCTTTCTCACTAAACATTTCATCGCCTGTCCCACTCACCTCAATCCTTTCTCACTAAACATTTCATCGCCTGTCCCACTCACCTCAGTTCTTTCTCGCCAATCTTGTCGCTCAGGTTGCCCACGTAGAGAGTGGTGACAGAGCTGTCATCGGGCGCCTCCAGTTTGGGCATGGAGTTGTACCGGTTGAGCAGTTTCTCCGCCACAGGGTCGTTAATGCCGTAGAAACGGTCCTTGATGTTCTGGTCAGCCAGGGGGTCATCAGGGTCAGTTGGCTTCTCGTGTCTGCGTTATGGACAGTTAAAAGAAAGTTAAAAAAAAAAAGAATGTTCTAATCTAAGTTCTGAAGAAACATAACGCTTCTCAAAAATAGCACACAAACACCAGACTGAAATGTTTGTTCATGTGCGAGTGTGCCGAAAAAGAGGGATATAAACAGTGTTTATGCAGTTATTTGTGTGCATATGTGATTAAACATATGTAGTGCTTCCATATAATGCTTGTACAAGAAGAATGAAGATCAACTATTCAGAGGGTAATAATTCCACTGAGTTAATTAAAAATGTAATAATATTTTTTAACACCACCAACAACAACACACACACACACACAACACACATACTAAGAATAAAATAACACCTAATCCTAGATGCATTTAAAACCCCAACCAGTGCTCAACCAGTCACCCACCCTCCCACTGACCTGTAAGGGCACTCCTCTCCACGCTTGCACTCCCCTTTGACCCAGAAGGAGCAGATGTGGGGCCGGTTGCGCTTGTAGTAGGGCGTGGTGCGGGCCAGTTTCAGCAGCATGTCGCTGGGGGTCTGGGCCTTGCCAGCCAGGGCTCCCACCGGAGAGACGCCGTCACTGTTGGCGATCTGAATGGTACACAATTGTTGAATAATTCACTTACTTCGAGTGTTTTCAGCCAGGAGTCTCACAACAGGGGCGAGTTTCACAAGGGCTAACGTTACGTAGCGTGAGCGCAAATCGGCAAAAACGGTACTAAGAAACACCTCTTTCGCCGACGTTTGCCAAAAACGTTTTGTGGCTGTCATCGAGATAGCAAGCCACGAACTATCACGTGACTAGCATGGGGTGAATACACTTCTTGTTTTCGATTGGTCCATTAAAGTTTGGTTAAAATAATTTTAAAAATTTGACCAATCAGACAAGAGCTTGTAATATTCTTCCGCAAACGCTTTCTAAAGTGTTTCTTAGGCCACGTTTGCCGTAAGCGTTATTCGCTCGGCGACCGTTATCTAGAGAAACTCGCCCCAGGTCTTGACTTCTCTTCTCCCAAGAAAGGATCGATTCTCCCCCCTATCAAGGTCAGTGTTTTGTGATCCAGTTTTTGCTTTGTGATCTATTAAAACGTCTACAACCCGCCAAATGAATAATCAAACACTGACCTTGATAGGAGGGGGGGGGGGGGGGGATTGATCCTTTGGTGGGAGAAGTCAAGCTTTCCAGCTTAGCTCTTTTTCCAGACTGAGAAGGAAAAAGTCTGGAAAAAGAGTTAAGCTCGAAAGCTTGACTTTTCTTCTCCCAAGAAAGGATCAATTCTCTCCCCTATATCAGTGTTTTGTGATGCAGCAGTCAACAATTTTCTCTTCGGATCATCAAACTTTTCATTTCAAGTTTCCTGCCAAGGTTTCCACCTGATGTGTTACAATCACTGCTGGTATCTTTGTAACACATGTCACTATTACAGTATTAGGAATCTGTTTTTCCCCCCCATTTTTCTTTTTTTCTTCAATTTAAAAAAATCTCAAATGATGAGATCAGTCCTGGCAATCTAAAATGCAAAATATCATCACACATCATTAAAAGGTCTGAACTTCTTATATTCTACACTGTAGACAATTAAAATGTCAAATCATGAATGTCATTATAAAAATAAAAAAAGATATCAAATGTGATAAGGTGTCTGCGCTTTGCATGCCATCAGAGATATACCACCATATTATTAGCTAGAACACCTGAATCCCTAAAAATCCCGATATGCCTCATAAATGATCATCTACTGGTCACTGAGCTCTATGTGCCAGCCTCGAGTTTACAATACTAACAAGATGGTCCAACATTCATCATAAGACAAATTATCCCCTGTCACAAAAGAAAGTGTGTTGCAAGTTAAAACCGAGCACACAAAAGTCAGAAAGAGAAAAAGACAAAATCCTACCTCTCTTTCCATATTCTGTGTGTAATACTCTTTGTTCACATCAGACTTTGGCATGCTGTCCTGGAGCTTCAGAGCTGCGTCGCGCACTTGCACAGGCAAACCTGTCAACATATTTTATTCTCCGACTGAGAAAGAAGTATACACTAAAATTGGTGAGAAATAAACCAAACAGAAAAAAGTAGTCAGCAAAATCACCGCCTTTTTGTTCAATTTGCAGCAAATAGGCAATTCTAGATAAAAAGAAAACAAAACCCTTTTTTCTGAACACTATCACAGTATCAGTATAAGAAATAGTAAGTGATAATAACAAGCAGTCTCTCAAAGGATCAACTCTCGATCTGAATGGTACACAATAGTTGAATAATTCACTTTCTTCGAGTGCTTTGAGCCAGGAGTCCCACAACAGGTGTATGATCACTACAATAAACTAAAACTTCTACAACACGCCAAACGATATTTCAAAAACTATTTTACATATTTTCATGACTATGGATACAAAATAATTTCTTAAACAATTTAACAAGAACCTGCAGTTACAAAGATCTGAAAAAGAATAACCTGTGTTTTCGTCAAATCCAGATTACCATCTTCAACTTGTCCACAAAGGAAAAAGACCAAGACCAGAAGCCAGCTCACCATATTCCAGATCTAACAGGCAGGTCTGGCAGACATTCCTCAGCTTGCTGCATGTCTGACACACCTCCGTCTTTTTGAAGCGCATACGGGCCCCAGGGCACCATCTGAATACTGTGAAGGGTCGGGCACATGTCTTGCACTCCTTCCCATACTTTTCCTTGGTCTGAAATAACAGCAAAAATAAAAATGAAAGCATGCACACACACACATGACATGCAAAAACACATATGCACACACACACACATCTTGCCATAAGGAAGACTAAATTGGGACAAACAAATTATTGTGAATTACCCAATTTATTATGGTACCTGCCTGTCTGTCATGTCCGACAATGACTGCCAGACAGTAGAGGGGGCAGCTGTTATTCCGAATAGCTGGGCTGAAATTTGTTAATGGAGAAGCCTTACTCAGGGTACATCCCCACTCTCTCAGCCAAAGGAATTTGAGGACAGATGACGGTGGGGTAAATCCCAAACGGCCAAACAATCCTTTTGGCTGCAGCACTAGAGCCAGTGTTTGAGAATTATACTTATAGTCTTCCACAAAACACTAAGCTGTACCAGGATATTCCAATAATGTAGAAAAATGCATTTATTGCATAGCTCTCATTTACTACAGGCTAGACCCTACTACAGGCTAATGCCGACCAGTGATAATTAAAAAAACCATTTGAGTAAAGCCCACTAAAGGTGTAGAAACATACTGATGTAATAATTGATTGATATCAAATAGCCTCACCTACATTACTTAATTAATTACTGTACTCAATTAATGCAGCGACTAGGAAAATAATTTTGATTTCTCAATATCATTTCCTTTAGACTTAGTGCTAAACGGCTCAAGATATCACACACAAACAAATTTAAAAAAGAAGCATAAAATAAAATAAAACATTAAAACTAAAAGTTCTTCTTTTCAGTCTTACCATTCTGATGTATGGATTGTCACCCAGGCATGTCTGACACAAAATTGGGAACTCCTGTAAAGCGTAAAATTTTGCATGTTACTAAATGCATTTTATACATTGTTGCACAATATTATCAATATCATACTATCAGTTTTCTAATTCTGATTGGCGGGCAGAAAAACTTCGATTTTCATCACTTGCAAAGGCTAAGCTTCACTTGCCCCCTTGGCAGAGGCTAGGGTTATGGGCCCGTAACAGAGTAACCCACATTCTCCTGGCTACAATTACGGGGCTCAATCACAGGACGCAAAAATTGTGCAAAAGTGTCTTGAAAAACTGCTAACATTGACTCTAACATGTTCTTAACCCTGTCTCAAACCCTATTCCTTATTTTAACGAAACTTGAAACCGTAATGCATTAAATGTACGAAATAAGAACATGCATTTGTACAAATTGTACATGAAAAATTCAACCAGCAAGAGTTACTATCCCCGAATATGGTCAAGTGTTGCAACAGCCCCGTAACCGTAGCCACTGTGATAAATATTCTCACTGCATCTACTCAGAAAATGCAACATTTTGCCTTTCTCGGGTAAGGGACAGGGTTAGGACAAGGTTAGGGTTGGGTTAGGGTTAGTTTTCATTAAACACCTTTTCAAGTGGCTGAAATGGCTGCTTGCCGTCATCCAATCAAATGATGTATGGTCACTGCGCACTATCATGTGTTAATTAATGATTTTCACAAATGGCTAGTGGCAGACCGTCAACATGAACATGATTCGCTGTGTGTAGGCTAAATCTAGGCTAAATGGGGTTTAGACTAAGGATTATCCTTTTTTTGTTTTTGCATACATTTTCGCAGTGTGACTGTTTTTATTCTGTCAAACTGATATATATCTGGACATCAATTTCTGGATTATGGTTTACATCATTACTTGATTTATTTCCCTTGGTTTTGACCATAACTGTCAGCTGATTTAAGATAGTTTTTAGCTATCCACCTCATGTTCTCGACTTATTGTTCTTTCTGTTTCATGAAAATAACTATAACTAGGTATTCCAAAGGGGTTTTCAATAATACATGCTGCACATTGTCTGTTGCAACAGTTTGATAGATCTTTTGATCCTGATTAATGTGATACCAAAAACAAGTCTGTGTGGTAAAAAAAAAAAAAAGTTATGACGTTTTTGTTAATTTTTGGACTTAAAAAATTTTTGGGCAACATTTTTGGCCATTTTCACTCGCACACAGCAAAAAAACGTAGTCACAGAGATCTCAAAGTTCAGGTTTTTCATCTTTATATACTGGTAATCAAACACACAAAATTTGTTGACATCAAATGCTTTACCAAAAAAAGTTGTAAATCTCCAAACTCGGTCGAAAATTACGTTATTTCCACAGATTCTTGGAACAAAATCGCACAATGGGGGTATTTCAAAGGTCTGGTACACAGTTGTTTTCAGTACTATGACTACAAAATCTGGATTACACCTTTATAGTGATAAAGAGATTATGCTCAATTTTTTTTCAGAACTCTGTTTGTGATAGTTACATCATACTGGTCCAATGAAAATGGTACATCATCGAATTTGAGCGCCTGGCCAAAAACGATCAATTTTGAAGGTTTTTCAAATTGCTATGACTTTGTCATTTTTAATGCTATAGAGTTGCCCTTTATACCAAATTGTCAAGTTTTTAATGTTCTCTACTCTGAAAACAAGTAAAAGAGCTAAATTTACCAAACATATTTAAAATTTTAATGCTTTTGTTTACAAAAATATTCAAATTTGCATTTTTTTCACATTTTCGTCATTACAGAAACATCTATAGTATAACCTAATCCTAACCATATCCCTTACCCAGGCAAAGCAGAATTTTGCTTCTTAAGGTACTAGTACCACCCAACCCGAGGCATTTTTGGGGTGATTTTTTCTATATGGCTTTTTTATAGTTTTCTTTTTATGTAACTGGCTTTATAATATATTGAGAACATACATTGAAATTGATTCACACTAATCACAGATTCACAGAGGCTATAGGCTGTAAGCCTTTTGCCCTCGATAGTGTAACTTCTTTGTTCAGAGCTTGATTGACTTTTATGTAGAAGGCTCATCCGAAATCGGAATGTGTCGTCTGTACGCAGCGGGGGGGACCAGTGAAAACTGAAAACCAGACACATACGAACCTTACCCATTATGGCCATATGGCCTGGGAACACAGAAGAAGAAGAAGATGTAGAAGGGCTTAAACTTTGCAGAAAATATTGTTTGGGTGTGTTTAGGGTCATAAATACAGAGTGTTAACGTCGCGGATAGGAATATTGCTTTATTTACTTTGACAATGATTGACACAAATCTAATCATTGGAGAGCTTTCAAATATCACCCAAACAAAGAAAATAAATAGTTTTGTTGCGTGAACCAAACAGAAAGCATGTGAAGCTATTAGATATTATGTTGCGGTTGCTCGCATTACAAAAGAAAAAAATGTGGTGAAAACAAATTACACATTAAAAAGAAAAGCTTAACTGCACAAGAGAAGCCCAATTTGAGGTTCATGCAACAGGCCACAGTGTAACAAAAGAAGTACACAGTAACGTACCGCGATAGATTAAAATTGTTAAACTTACATTCACTAAAGGGAAGGCAGAGAAGAGGTGACCTCATCCAAATGTACAACATTTTTAACAACTTAGATTATATCAGTTTTGAGTCTCTTTTCTCACCATCCTTGTCTAACACAACTAGAAACCAAGAGGGTACAGTACAAATTCAACAGTTTAACACTAAGAAACGTAAACATTGTGCTTTTAGTAGTGCTTTTAGTCAGGGACCTTCAGCACCTTCGAGATGAAGGAGATGAGCGTGGGGGCTGGACTGCCTTTGATGGTAGGGAGTTCCAGTCACGGACGGTTCGGGGAAAGAAAGAGTTGTAGTCGGTTCTGGTGGGGATTCTTTGAAACTGCTTGTTGTGGTTTTGTCTTCTGCTGCTGAGGGGCATGGGTTTGAGGGCGCTGCATTTCACACACGCCAGTCCATTTGTGATCTTGTAGATCATGGATAGCCTGGAAGCGCAGCGGTGCTCAGCAAGAGATGGCCATTGAAGCTGGTGGAGCATGGTGCTGACACTGGAAGTATTTCTGTGTCGGTTTGCCGCCCTGCGTTGGACCTTCTCTAGGTCAGAGATCTGCCTGTTGGTGTGTGGGTCTCATACTGCGCTTGCAACAAGAATGGGCCTGACCATGGCTTTGTAGGCTAACTCCTTTGGGAAGCATCGTCTGTAGCTGACTGCACCAAAACTGTAACTTGTGTAAGCTGCCATATTGATTGCTTACAACTTACAAAGGCCTAGCTTTCGCTTTTGTTCTTTCAGTTAGAGTGCCTTCTAAGTTCTTTGTTTGTTTTTCCTTACAAAGGCCTAGCTTTCGCTTTTGTTCTTTCAGTTAGAGTGCCTTCTATTAAGTTCTTTGTTTGTTTTTCCTTACAAAGGCCTAGCTTTCGCTTTTGTTCTTTCAGTTAGAGTGCCTTCTAAGTTCTTTGTTTGTTTTTCCTTACAAAGGCCTAGCTTTCGCTTTTGTTCTTTCAGTTAGAGTGCCTTCTAAGTTCTTTGTTTGTTTTTCCTTGGTTTAGGGTTACTTTTTACTTACAACTCTAACTCTGGAAAACCCAATCTCTGACCCATCACCGGGATTGGGCTGTTTATCCGTGAATCGTGCCTTGGCTTACGCCCTGCACGGATCCATACGTGGAACTCACTGCCACCTGAATAATTGAACTAAAAAACATCAAAACGCTACACTCACACAAGCACATGAAGGTGAAATAAACAATAAACACGGCGAATCAAACCAAATTTTCGTCTTTAAAAAGACTTTGACGAGGTGAATACAATACACTAAACTTAACAATGACGGTAGTGAATGGGGCGTTTTATAAGCCGCGAGGCTTAGACTCATGAAATAACCATAACCTAATCCTATCCCTTTCCCGAGCAAGGCAGAATGTGGATTCTTAGTGAGCAGATTGCGTTCATGTTGACGGTCTGCGAGTGAGTAGCCAGGCGTGTTACAAACTACAATTACTACTACTAATACTACATACAATTCATTTCGTATGATTTTCACGTCCAACAAAACTGGGAGCCCTGGAAGTGAAACAAGGCTAGATCGTTATTAAACTAGATAATCCTATATAATTGGATATATTGAAGAAGTTCCTGAACAAAATAATAACATTGATAATCTGATAATTCAGCAATTCTTACCGAATCTTCCCAATTCTGTCTATTGTACGTGTTCGCTCCTTTGGAAGTCGCCATCTTTGGACGAACAAGAATGTCTTAATACCACAAAACTTACTAGGCCTAGGCCTAATCACGGATTCTATATTTTATGTGTAGTGTCCATAGCCTAATGTAAGGCGTAACAACTTCGCCCAGTTTGCATGCTTACTCGTTTTGAAACTGTGCTGTATCTATTCTAAAGGATAATAAACACACATAGCTGTTGTAAGCCCTAAAGGGAACCCCAATGATAAAAACAGTGTATTTAGTATAGTATATATAGTATAGTGTGGGACTGGCTCAAGCCTAAGCCTCGCGGCTTATAAACGTCCCTTCATTGACACTGTTTTGTTTGCATAAGCATGCCTTTTAAAATTATGATTGTAATTCAATCATCATGTTTACAAAATAGTTGACTAAAATTTTCATCTTTGTCAAGGAGATTTTTGAAGGTATTTAGTGTTGGTGCTCTTTTTAGGTTAGGTGTTAATAAATTCCAGAGGTTAGCAACTCGATTACTAAAACAATGTTTACGCCTGTTAGTATTACAACGCTGTATATGTAATTTTCCCTCTTGATTTCTAGTGCTGTTATAAATGGATAGTGTAAAAAGAGAATCAATGCTAATGTCATCTAAGTTGTTAAAATCATCAGTTATCAGCTTATCTTATATATATTTTCGAAATCTGTATGTGTGTGTCTCTCTGTGTGTGTGTGTGTGTGTGTCTCTCTCTCTCTCTCTCTCTCTCTCTCTCTCTCTCTCTCTCTCTCTCTCTCTCTCTCTCTCTCTCTCTCTCTCTCTCTCTCTCTCTCTCTCTCTCTCTCTCTCTCTCTCTGTGTGTGTGTGTGTGTGTGTGTGTGTGTGTGTGTGTGTGTGTGTGTGTGTGTGTGTGTGTGTGTGTGTGTGTGTGTGTGTGTGTGTGTGTGTGTGTCCCTTATACACGGCCACAGTTCTCAACCGATCGACACCAAATTTGGTATCAAGCATCCTTGGCACCCTCGGAAGGTCATGCCGTCCTTACTTTTCGGAAACCTCCGCCAAGGGGTCGAAGCAGCGAAGGCGAGTGTTTAGCTGTAAGGGGGCGGAGTCGGAAGCGCTGAGTCGAAGCAGCGAAGGGGAGTGTTTAGCTGTAAGGGGGCGGAGTCGATGCGCGAAGTGCTAGTATAATAATAAGATCTCGATCAGGTGGGACACCCATATTTCAAATGTTACCAGCAAAGCCAGTAAGACCCTAGGCTTTCTTCGGTGAAACCGAAAGTCAGATCCATTAACACCAAGGAGACAGCATACAAATCCTTCGTAAGACCTGTCCGGGAGTATGCTTCCCCAGTGTGGGACCTCTACACGGCAAAGGACGTCGGCAGGGTGGAGAAAGTTCAGTGACGAGCCGCCCGCTGGGTGGTGAACAGGCATCGCCAGACATCCAGCGTGGGTGAAATGTACACACAGCTGAACTGGACACCACTCGCCGACAGGAGACATACAGCGCAAGGCTCACAGCACAACTTTTTATATGTACCACCAGGGCCAAGTCTCCATCAACACGCCATATATACTCAGGCTCTGTCTCTGAATCCACCCACGAGGAGGACTAGGCAATCCCACCAGTCCACAGTCCACTTAATATGTCTCTCTCCTTTATTTTACATAGTTCACTTCACCTACGTATATATATATGGTACTTTATTTTCTCTTAGTCTTACAACGAGTTTGGTTAACCTTAGTGCTAGGAGTTTTGCCCTGTTTCACTCGTTTCAAAAATGATAATCTGTTCAGATCTTTCTACAGCGCAGACAATAAATGTTGTAAGTAGGGCCTACGTATATGTCGCACGAGAGTCGCCACTCTGTGTATTGTTTAGTGTTGCCCGCGGGTTGATTTTGCTAAGGACGCAAATTTGACTGCCGTTCTATCGTTTACTCTTTTATTTCATATTTCATCGATAAACAACCAATCGAGATTTGCTCACTTGGCTGCCATTTTTGCGAAAGCATTTGGCATGGCACTGTACAGGCAGGAGTATGTTAAAACATACGATAACTCAACTGTCTGAACTGGACGAACTTGTAACAGTCTACTATAATGGCTTTAAAGCAGAATATAACCAAAATAAGAAGTACGAGTCTCTGTGGGAATAAAAAAAAAAGTTTGTGGTTGAGGAAATCCAAAATAGACACTAATACGAAAGCAAAAACAACAGCCGACGTTTCGATGACGTAGCCCTTATCCTAAATCCGTATTATTGTGAAATCTAGGTAAGTCTGATTCACGAGATGGCGTTCTGCCCGCGCAGAACGTTTGCGTCAAAAGGGTCTAAGAAACGTTTTACAACAAAACGTTTGCGGGAAAATAATACAATCTCTTGTCTGATTAGCTAAAATAGAAGATATTATTTTACCAAATCTTAATGAGCCAATCAACAACAAGAAGAAACCAATGCTGCCATTGATTTTCTCTCTCGTCACAGTTCTCTCGAGAGTACCCCCCCAAAAAAAATTGAAGAAAAAAACAGTCACAGGATAGTTTTTAGCTAATAAGCTTTTGAGGAGGAGTCAGAGCACTCGCAAACTTTTTGTCATTTCTTTTATTTTTTTTCTTCCGAATTGCGCAAACTGTTTTGAGTACCCATTCTTGTGAAACTATCTCCGCAGTTTTTGAACATCTCTGTTGGTTTTGTCGTTCTTCAGCTTTTCAAGGACTTCTTTAGTTAATATAAAACAGAAACAGGGCCGGGACAAGCACAGGACCTTGGGGGACACCTGACCTGAACGGGATGAGAGAAGAAGATGAAAGGAAGGAGAGAGACAAAAGTAATAATATAATATTTCACAGAACCGGCAAAACCGGTACTCAGCGTTGCCGGTATGCTTGGCGTTACCAGTACTAGGCATTACCGGTACTCGAGTTGCGCTAGTTAATATTAAAATATAGTAATCTTTCTACAGTGGAACCTACCACTTAAGATCTACTTCTAGACATTCACACACACACACACACACACACACACACACACACACACACACACAACGCGTTCTTGTTGTTTGTTGCTGTCGTTATTGCTGCTGCAACTGTTTAAGTCATACCAATATAAAAGGGAAAGTAGACATTTTGCATTTGCATTGCCTTTCATCCCACTGACTGAATAGCCATGCTTTGTCTTCAAGCATCATCTGAATTGTTTGTATAATCGAATAATAATAATAATAATAATAATAATAATAATAGTACATTTATATAGTGCTTTACCTCAGATGAGCCCAAAGCGCTTTGCAATCAATTATTCATCAACAAATAGACAACACACACACACACACACACACACACACACACGTGACACACACACACACACACACACCGTGGCACACACACACACACACACACACTCTCTCTCTCTCTCTCTCTCTCTCTCTCTCTCTCTCTCTCTCTCTCTCTCTCTCTCTCTCTCTCTCTCTCTCTCTCTCTCTCTCTCTCTCTCTCTCTCTCTCTCTCTCTCTCTCTCATTTCATGCTGTTGTATCATAAAATCATGAAAAAGAATACAAATAATCAGAAAGGACACATTAAGAGGCCGCGAAGCCTAGTTGTCCTCATTCTCTGACCTGCATGAATGGAGAGGATGTGCACCCTTGAACAATAATACGCAGACACACAGATACCCCCCCCCCCCCCCCCCCCCCCCCCCCCCCCCCATTGAGTTTGAACTTAATGATTTTTTAAATTTTTGTTTGGATTTTTTAAATTTAAAGTAAACTGTCTGGTGGTATTGACAGTATATTACAGTTGGCCATAGGCTTTTTCGTAGTATCCAGGCTGGACCAATCCGGCTAGCGAAGCGCTCACGGGGCGGACCCCGACCGGCACAGCTCCTGCCTTTCATTTGCCACTACTTTGGCCTATGGCCCCTATCCTAATTTTAATATTGGGTCAGTTGATGCAGGCCCCGAAGGTGAACCACCTGGCGCTGATGATGATGCGCTGGCGGGGCCTGCTGCGATGGAGGCGTCAGTCAACTGATTCCACTCCACTATAGATCTTACAAAGAAGGAGTTTTTGTACTGTTCAGTGTGGCTAGGTGGTACTTTGAAGCCTCTGGAATTACACTGATACTGCTTGTCTCTGTATGATGTTCTCACTTGCATACTGTTGAAATTTAGTAGGTCTGATCTTTCTGCGATTGGAGGCTACATGTGTTATGAAGTCCTCAGGCGGTAGAGCGGGGATCAGACCGTCAGCCACTTTGTGCAGTAGGTTGAGACGTTGTTGCTTGCGGCGCTCTTGCAGTGTTGGAAGATTTAGGTCAGCCAGCATCTTGGTTACGCATCCAGGGCTTCTGGACTTGTAGTCCTTCGTGATATGACACATGCACACACATACATACACAAACCACACTCTCTCTCTCTGTTTTTGCTTGTGTCTAATATATGAGGTCTAAAAAATAATATGAAAAAAACCAATTACATAGAACTGGGTTGGTTGGAAACTAGGCCGACTTGGTCGGAAACGAGGCCGACTTGGACGGACACGAGGCCGACTTGACTCATTGAAAAAGAAAGACCAGCAGAGTGAAAGATTGCGTGAATGTGGTAGGTGCGATGCAGTAGTAGTGCATGTAGGCCGGATAAATGATTTTAAATCAAACAAGCCAGAGACAGTAGGGAAAGAACTAACACAGTGTGTGAGATCTATATTACAAGACAATAACAAACGGGAACATTGGGCAAGGCCGAAACGGCGACCCAAAAAAGCGGGGCCGAAATGGCACGAGGCCGATCTGACCGGACACCAGGGAGAATACGTGAGGAGGCATGCGTCATAGCTCAAAGGGCGAGATGGGAAAGGGCCAATCGGGATATGTCCCCCCACTCCCCTTCCATCTGGGCAGCATCAACTTCCCACAACCTATTTCTATACCAGAAACCTCGTTGTAACCATCATAATCTTCAATAAGATGACGGAGGACGGAGGATGTCAAAAGACAGAAGAAGAACGCGCCTACTCAGGCAAAATGCGCGAAGGCGAAAGGCGCGTGGGCGAAACGTGACGCATCATTTCTGACGGCTCCTGAAAGAGTTATTTCTCTTAGATAGGCAGAAACACCAATCACATCCGAGCTTTCATTCAGCTTCGGGTCAACAAAATGTAAAGGAAAATGGACGGCAACAAAGATGAGAGTGAAAGGTGCTATGCAATAGCTTTGCGTTGTATTGCAGCCGGAGACATTGAAAAAGCTGTTAGATTCTTGAAAAAGTCAGACCGACTTTATCCTTCAGACAAAGCTCAAGGTATGCACCTCACCCCCCCTTTTCTCAATCAAGAGTCCCCCCACTGCACTTGCCTTACCTACTTATAGTACTTATTTATTATTACTTTAATTACTAAATAATAGTACTTAGGCTACTAGTAGTACTACTAGTACTAGATCTACATTACTAGGCTACTACTACTGTACTAGGCCTAGTCTGTAGTGTTGTGTACTACTGTGTAGCACAGTAGTCAAGTAGTGTGTACAGTGGTCTGAAATGAGTGGGCCTCAACCCTCTTTTCACTAAAACACAGGTTTGTGGGGTACTGTTAGAATTTCACGCTTTCACACACACAGTGCAAGCACTTACAGTACATGTTTCTTTCTCTCTTGATCTTTTCTTGGAGTGGTGGAACTAACCTCTGTGAACTGCATACAATAAAAATCGCTTATTATGTTAAAATTGAAGGGACTGACATTCTATTTTGAGATAGCCAATATTTTGAGTTAAAAAGACTTCAACATAGATTATTATGGTAAAGGTCAAGATGTGCCCCCCCCCCTATATTTCTCGGTTAATTGTATTTTTCCGTTTTTGCCTTTCTTACCATACATAAACTGATAAAGCTGTATGTTAGGAACATTTTTAGCTAATAACCTTTTTGAAATACTAAGTAACTAACCCTATCCCTAACCCTAACCCTACCCCCCACCCTATAAGACGGAAAAATGCAACAAACCACAACTGTGACAAATCACGGTGTACTGCAGTACATAGTGGGGGGTAGGGTTAGGGATAGGGTTAGTATTCCTAAAAGGTTATTAGCTAAAAATGTTCCTAAAATACAGCTTTAGGCCAAACAAAAAAAGATGTCTGTTTCCGGTAACCCGACCAAGCCTAGTTTTTGCTGCCGATTTTAATGTTCTTTTTTGGACGAGTTTCCAAAAAAAGAAAAAAAGAAGCAATTTGAGCAGACGATGCAAGGGAAGCAACCATTGCACTCTCACTCGGCGTGGTCAAGGACCGTTACTCGCGCAGACTTTCGTGATCAACATCCGCCAACACAATGGCGGGCGCAAGGCACGCGATTTCCCGCAGTACAATATTACTGCTATGCTTGCTGCTTATGTGAAAAACAGTCAAGTGGTAAAGATAATCTGTTGATTGATACTCACATTCACATGTTTCAGCAAATACGGCAAAAATCTTGCACCGCGAAGGAAAAAAATTAAAAAAATTTGAAAGCCTACCTACCTACCCTATTTTGGGGGGCCATGTTCCTGGAAACAGACATATTTTTTTGTTTGGCCTTATGTATGGTAAGAAAGGCAAAAACGGAAAAATACAATTAACCGAGAAATGCAGGGGGGGGGGGGGGGGGGGCACATCTTTACCTTTGCCGATTATTATTATTAATTATTATTACTGGGACCCAAGATTTATTTTGAGTTATCCGTTTTTGAGTTATCAGTTCTCCACTGTAGTCTACTGCATTTGATTTCACAGAACTGTTGAGTAAATTGACAGACAACCACCACAGGGCACAGTCGTCAGACAATGAAGAGAAAGAAGCTGCCTCCGAGGAAGTACGGAAACGGAAAAACAGTTATCACAGAGAGGCTTCTGCAGAAAGTCAGGAGAATGTGTCAAGATCTGCAGACTGGACTCCAGAACAGCTTTCGGCAGTGAAAAGGTAACGACATGACTTGTTATGGTAGTACTACTAGTAGTAGTACTATCGTCAGGGCTTAATTTACTTTTTCTTTGCTAAGGAATAGGAGTCAAATTTTATACCTATATAATAAAAAATCTGTGGGGTGTGTGTGTGTGTGTCTGTCCAGATGAAAGTGCCCATAGTTTGAAAACCATTGGCGTTAGACCCATATTAACCATGTATATTTGTGATTAGCATCACAGCCCTAGGAATGCAGTGGAAAACATTTTGAAGGGGCCAATAGCACCCCCACCCCCTATTTTAGGTGTTCCTGCCGACCCGGCATCACGTTGGGGGCTCGACCAGCCTGACGGTTCCAGTGACATACACATCTCTGAACACTAGGCATGCTGCTGAGTTTTGGACCTTTTGGAGTTTTTCAAGAAGGTAGTGTGGAATGCCTGAGAGAAGTGAATTACAATAGTCAAACTTGGACAGAACAAGAGAACAGACAAGAGTTTTTAGCTGCATTGAAAGTGAGAAGGTGGCGAATGCTGCTGATTTTTCTAAGTTCATGATAAGCAGAGCGGCAGATGTTGGAAACATGAGTGTCCATGTCTGTAATGGTGACGCCAAGATTTCTAGCCTGGGATGAGAAGGAAATGTTAGACTGGCCAACGGATATAGAACGGATATAGAAGTGGGGAAGGCAAAAGAAGATTTGTTTTTAGGCTTGACCAGTAGTGCTTCTGTCTTGTGTTCATGAATTCAATTTGAGCTTGTTAGCTCTCATCCATTGTCCAACTTCAGTGATGCAGTTCTGCATGCGCTGGACAGTGGCAGTGATTTGGTCAGGAGGGCAGCTTTCAAACAGTTGAGTGTCATCGGCAAATGATTTGTTGGAGACATTGTGTTGTTTTATAATGGTTTCTAGTGGTTTTGTGTACAGTATGAACAGGATAGGACCAAGAACTGAGCCTTGTGGAATACCACACGGAGTTTTAATGGACTGTCAAAATTTTACTTTTGATATATCCTGGCTGTGACTGAACTAGAATTGTACCTTACTAAAGCTTAGAAAATGCAGTAGTATTTTGTGTAATCTAACCTTTTATTCCTCTACTTTTCTCTCCTACCCTTTCTATTCCTCTGCAGGATAAAGAGGTGTAAAGACTATTACGAAGTGCTGGATGTCAAGAAGGACTGCACAGACAGTGACCTGAAGAAAGGCTACAGAAAACTGGCATTACAGATGCATCCAGATAAAAACAAAGCGCCTGGAGCAACAGAAGCCTTCAAAGGTAAAGTGTGTGCGCGTGCGTGTGTGTGTGTGAGTGAGTGCGCAAGTGCGTGCGTGTCTGTGTGTGTATTTTAAACATTTTGCCAATAATTGATGGTTTGATTTGTGTTGTTTTGTTGGTGGTGTATTAATGCCAATTTATGCTCTTAATTTTTGATTATTTTTAGCCTTTAAAACCCCCCAACTTTTTTAGATAAATTTTATTTTAAGTATTAGTTTGAATTATTATTTTAATAAATATCTTTTGAGGTTAGAGTTTTGACAGAAGAGTTTACAACGCAGTGGTGTTTATATAAAGGCTATATCAACACATATTGATGAGAGAAGAGATACACTAAAAAGAGTTACTAAGTAAGTACATTATTAAAAAAAAAGTGCTGATTTTTCTTGGAGATTATCTGTCAGCAAATTATCTTTCATAAGGTAATGAATCTTCTGGACATTGCCAAGATAAATGATGAAATTTCTGCAGTCACCAAAAGGCTTTCTTTTCCAAGAAAGCCTTAAGACTATTTACTTTAACCATATCTTCAGTCTGTCATTTTATTTCTTGATTTATGTTCTTATTTAATTTTTGTATGATTTTATTTTTTTGCTTAAAAAAAAAAATGATCCAAATTTTTTCACAAATTGTTTTTCTTATGACGGTGATGCCTTTTTGATTTCTTATGGCAGTGATGTCTTTTTGATGTGCTTTTCCCCCCTAGTACTGCAAATATCTTTTACTTTTTTAATTTAAATGTTTAATACTTTCAGCCATTGGCACTGCTTACTCTGTGCTGAGCGACACCGACAAACGTAGAAAGTATGATGTATACGGTCCTGAATTGCAGCAGACATCCCAGTACTCCTCAGACTATACGCGTGGAGGATTTGAAGGTTGGCGGTGTCTTTGTTTTTTTGGTTTAATATCATCGTCTTTATCTCTTTTTTTGTTTCCTTGATCAAAGAAGTGGTTTGGTTTGTCGTGTTGTCAAAACTTGCTATTTAACTCGAGAGGATATTCTCTCGTATCAGTGGATAGCCACTTTTTTTTTTTTTATCTTTTTTTTTTTATATATATGAAAGAAGTAATCTACAGTTGAAATTTGCCTACCTCTAATGCAACCTCATTAATCAAGACAGTTTTACTCAGTCATTCCCCAGTTGTCTATTACGAAAAGACTCGAGTGTAATGACCAACTTGCAGTTTTGGATAGCTTTGATCAGTCCCACCATAAGCGCAGCTAGTAGGTTAATATCTTTATTGTTACTACTTGCTGTGAAGTTGGGCTACAGCAGGGCTGCAATCATCTGCTGTTTACTGGGTTTATATTTTCTTTAAAATATAGATATGCATAAACAAATATAATTTCGTTCGCCTTTGGTTAAATGCTTTTTGCTAATTTACAAAAAATTGGTTCGTTGAATTTGTGAAGAAATTTTCTTCATTTGTTTGATACAAGTATAACTTCTCTGTGTGTTTATATTTAAGTGTGTGTGTGTGTGATTGTGTGCAGGCGATATCACTCCAGAGGAATTGTTCAACATGTTCTTTGGTGGAGGCTATCCTTCAGGTATGAATAGACCTTAACATGATTCACTGATTTTAGATTTCCAAAATTCCAGTTTTAAGATCCTCATAATTTACACACGCTTTTTCTTATCCTCTCTACATATTATAGTGAAATGTACATCTGAAAAGAACACTTCTTTATTTTGTCTATTGCAGGTTGCTCTTTAAAACCTAATTCAAAAGATTTACTAACTCTTTTAACACCATACACGTTCTTGGTTGTCCAACTATTTTTTGGAATGCGCATGCGTTGCTTTTAATTTAAAAAAAAAATCACTGACATAAGCTCTTAAAGCAGACAAACACACATCAGGGTACTTGGCAGTGAATGTCTTTACATTTGGTGGGAGTGCAGTGTGATGCACTGGGCGAATGTATTCGCCCATGGTGCTAGAAGAGTTAAAGCCCTCAGGTGTCTGGAAACAACCCAAGCTGAAATGCTTATTTTGTTTGATTTTAGTAGTACAAATATTCCATGTTAAAGATGTTGAAGTTTAATCAAAACATGAATATAATTGTGTGTTGACCTTAAGTGGTATAAAGAAATATGAAGAATGTACTCTGCCATGGTGCATTTTGTCATTATGTCATCACGTACAAAAATATGAAGACATTACTCTGACATTGTTTTGTTTTTTGTCACCACTTTTGCAGGTCATGTCAACAGGCGTCGCCATACACATAATCACCGTGGGCATTATTACACCTACCACTCTTACAGCAGAGAACAGCAATCAGAGGTGAGAGCTTGTCACATACCAACACTGCGCCTTGTTTGGTATTTTGGTTGGGTTCTTTGGCTGGTTGTTCGGTTGGTTATTTGTTTTAACAGAGGTTCCGTTAGACCGGCATATGCCGGTTTTTACCGATATTTTTTGGTCTAGTACCGATAAAAATTAATGTCATCGGTATCGCGTACCGGTACCTGAGACTTTCTTTCGAGCTGGTAAGGAAAGACCCTGCGTCGCACACCTACGTCAGGCAGATGCGCAATAAAAGTTTTGCGTCATGCTTACGTAAATAGCAAGGTTGTGTTCCCGCTTGTGGGCCCCGCTCTCTGCTCTCCAGTTTCTTATCTGTATAGATTGTGTAGCTCTCCCCTCACCCCCCTCTGACGTCTTTCTGTCGTTCTGTTTGTCTGATGATGACAACATCACAAAGGTGACGTTAAAAGGCAACATACAATGACGCATTACGATCGCATAGATCCATGTACAGATATTTTCTGCACAGTAAAGTTTGATTGCACCGGCTGTGTGATGGCCAGTACCGGAATATTTTCCTGTTGCCAGTACTGTCCACTGAAACTTTTGGTAGGCTAGCGGAACCTCTGTTTAATCAGCCACCACCACCATACGCATAACCTGATTACTTTTTCCTTGGGGTTAGAAATCTGAATCAGATTGATGTGTATTGGGTTAATTTGTCATATTTATTCTGCTATGTAAGACATGAGCACTGATGTTATATTTATCCGTATTGTTAAAAATTTGGGACTTTACTGGTGTTGCACTGCCTCCGGGCATTGCCTCCAGGATCGTTCCCACCATCTACTAATGTCCTATATGTGTCTGTTCCAGGCCGGAGGACGTTAAACATATTTTCATTCATGAGCACTGATGAAAAATCCAATTCTAGGTTTTGAAATGTAATTGTGCATTGTATACTATTCGACACATTTCCTTAATATTGGTGCTAACAACTGTGAATGAAAGTTTAAAAAAGCTGAAATGGCATGGCCATATGATCTGATCATCAAGCATGCCAACAACAACAACAACAAAAAGAATCAGAGAACTCTGTACAAGGAAAAAGAAATAAGGTGACAAGATCTGTGAATGGGTCACAAGATTGACGGTTGGCAACTTACGAACACAAGGATGATGGAACATTTAACAGTGCTATTGACTTATGCTGTTTTTGATAGGGCTGGTAGATGATAAGTTGTATGTCCATTGTTTCCCTATTTGAAATATATAGGATTTGTTTCCATTTTCCTCCCTACTCTTACAAATATTTGATCTCACCCGGAGCCTTTTTGCTGAGCACTGTTTCCTTTCTTCGAAATACCCTCCACTACCCTTTATTATCTCTCTACTCTCAATACAAACTTGCAACCCTGCAACACAAAAACACAGTAAAGTTAATATTGACAGTTTATGTATGCTTTGTTTGGAATGAAACATAGTTTGAATTTCTGTGTAACTGTAAGTATATTTTAGATTTTAGCAAGGATAACAGAAAATTCAGCTTATGCAAGGTTGTTAATGACTAAAGCTTGGCTCATCCACTTCTAGGGTTGCTAAAAGATAAAGGATGTGGGATAACTGGCACTTGAAGATGGAGGTGTGTATGCATCCTTGGCAGTCTTTCCGAAGAAGTCAGAGGCGATGGACTGGTCGATGTCGTAAAATGCCGGCAGAGCCATCTCCCTTTTCTACCGTGATTCTGCTGTACTTGCAGCGGGTATTTCTGCCTGCCTGCATGACTTACATCCCTTGCTTTGGTTCAGCCCTTGAGTCATCACAACAGAGCTGCCAACTGTTACGAAACGTCCTAAAGTCACTTCTGAAATTGTTTGATATCATTGGGCATTACATTTCTCAAAGCTTTTAAAAAAAACACCCCTGAATTGGGATTTTCAATAATGATTTAATCCAGAGCGTCTGAACAGCATAACCAAGAAGCCCATGACATCGCCTCAAGAAAATCTATGAAACTAATCTTGAAGATACTAGGTCATGCGAATCATCTCAAATGTTTGGACTCACTGTGATCAAAGAGAACTGTAATGTGGAAACCGTTTTCTGGATGAAAGACAACAAGGAAAAACAGACAAAAACAGTTCAAACAACAAATAGCTTGCTTCAAAATATATTTAATGCTGAATACTCAATGAAATCTCATACATTACAGGCTTGAAGTTTAGGCTGTTTCATCCTTTACGTGTGTGTGTGCTTGTGTGGGCGTATGCAAGTGTGTGTGAATATATAACTTTGTCTTTGTGAATGTCTTTACCATTACTCTTATACTTTTGATTTCTGTAAAAAAAAGTTAAATCATTTGCTGCTTACTGATGTTTAATGTAGAGGTGTTGGCAGCTCTGTCAGTGTCGCCAATGTTGTTGACCTGTGTGCATATTTTCCCTAGTCCTTAGTCTTTTACTGGTTTGTACTTCACCTAGAAATTTTTCATACTTTGTTGTGGATAAAAATGATCCCATCTGCATGTTGGATCTTTTGAAATGCTGTTTGGTTCTGAAAGAATTTCTTCCAAATTTGAATTTAATAACTGTTGTTATTTATGCCCCCTTGCCATTGGTTACCGGAGAAAACAGTCCCTGACGAAAACAGCTCCTTCAAAAACGTCCCCTGTCCTACCAAAACGGACCTACTTGGAAAACTGAAACGGTCCTACTATTAATAACGAAAACTGACGTATTCAAAACACCAAAACGGCCCTACAACAACTGAAGCAGCCTTTGTCTGTTTGTCTCCGTGTCTGTCTGTCTGTCCACGCTAAATCTCCGTAACCTCATCATGAATAATTGAAGAAACCTGTTCATTCTTTTCAAGTTCATGCCTCAAAGGTCAAAGGCTTCCTGTTTTCATAATTACTGTTGCATTTGCATTTCATTTAAGAAAAATTATTTCTTCTTATACATTGTCGAGTTTTTAAAACTTGAAGCAAGGTGCATGAGATTTTGATTTCGAATGACGAAAAATGGAGATGCGATTGTTTTCACATGTTCTACACTGGAATTGTGAGTGGCCAATCCAGGGAAACTTTTAATAGTTAGTGAACTACTTTAATGACGAAAAAGCAAATGCACACACACACACACGGAAGGACGGACAAAGTGGTACATTGTACCACTATTCGCCTCTTCCCCCCCCCCCCCCCATCCTCCGCTAATGATAAGTAACAGAGCCGTTTTGGTGTTAAGTCCAGGGGCCATTTTGGTAAGAGAAGGGCCGTTTTGGTGTTGAGTCCAGGGGCTGTTTTTGTGATTTGTAGGGTCATTTTTGTAGGGTCCGTTTCTGCGGTCACGCTCCCATTCACTTCGTTACTCCTTAAAATGGAATCCAGTTTGACATTTTCAGAACATCTAATGCGTAAATTATTAAAAATCATTAAAAGTTTGATCTAATCTCATTTTTTGTTTGAAATTTATAATTTATTTACACCCATATCTCCTTTCAATAACCTAACCTTTTCCCCATCGCAAATTTGTGTCTCCTTAAAATAAATTGATTTGAAAGGAAGACAATTCTGTAGCCTTATTACATGTATTTATTTTATTATTATTATTTTAATGACAAATTGTTTGTGTCAATAAAGTTTTGTAGAGAAGCATCTGATGTTAAAAGCTTCAAAGCTTCAAAGCAGACAAGAGAAAATTGAAAAATAACAATAGTTGGTAGTCTACATCAAAGGAAACAAACACTTCCTTTTTCGACGTCAACTCATTGTTATCATTTTTATGACATCAATATTGTTTTCGTCTTAGTTTCGGATTTAAGTTTTCTTTCGTGTTGTTCCAGAAGATCTCCCTGTGGGGGGTCTTTCGTAAAAATAGTTCCAACACCTTCTGGAAGTTCTGTTCTTGTAACTTCCTCTAATCTGTCACTCTCTTTGACTCTGCCTTTTTCCTTTGCTTTCTGTCATCTACTATCTTTCTGCCTTTTTTCAAAAAAATCTTCAAAATAATTTTTCTTCTTTGAGCTCCTCAGAAATCGGAATGTGTCGGCTGTACGCAGCGGGGAGACCAGTGAAAACTGAAAACCGGACACATATGTACCTTACCCATTATGGCCATATGGCCTGGGAGCGCAGAAGAAGAAGTTCCAGAAGATGTATCTATGACATGAAACAGAGTTTTGTTTTAGTGTTTGTCTTCTTGGATTTAGACTACCAACTATTGTTAGTTTTTACTTTTCACATTATACAAAATCCTGCAATTATGTATCTTTCAGACAAGAGAAGTCTGTGTTGTCCATCATTCTTTTCTTCGCATGTATCCGGTTATGCAACTCCCAACCTCATACTTGGTAGTGTTGTTTTTTTTATTATCGAGGATATTTGGCTGTTGTATTGTTTCCTTTTTCCCCCATAAACTTTTAGTAAAAGATTAGTGTAATTTTTTTATTTTATTGTGAGCAGTCCAGGGCCTGTATTCACGTTGAGATAGCATGAGACTTAGCATCATGCTAACTTAGAAGCTCTTCCAAAAGTCCTATTAAATCCTATAGGACATTGGAAGAGCTTCTTAGTTAGCATCATGCTAAGTCTCATGCTATCTCAACATGAATACAGGCCCTGGTCATTCATCAATAATTGTAAAACATTCTTATTGTGCGTCACTCCACCACGCCTTCACATGTGCTTACAACTAATTTTGATATTTTAACAGTTTGGTTGTTATTTGATTGTTTCATTAACTTTTGCTGATCTGTTGTTTGTAAAGTGTATTGACGAATGTTTCTAATTTATGTTGCTAAGTATCGTTATGGTTACTTATTGTGAAAAGCCAGTATTTTATAAAATATTCTATGGGATTTTTTTGGTGGCACATCTTGAACCAGCCGTGAAGTGAAAGCTGGTTAATGTTTTCAGTGCTGTCTGTTTGTTCCTGGCTGGCTGGCTGACTGACTGGATATCTGACTATGTATATTAACATGATAGTGTTTAAACGGAGGGACCTAGTGCCCTCAAATTGTGCATGCATATTGGCCTCTGCAACTAGGGTTATTAACGCCCTTGACAGTGAGAGTGAAGCCCTTGTTAGTCAGTGCTGACAAGGGCATTCACTCTTGCGAAAGGCAGCCATTTAGTGGCCTCAAATAGAGTTATTCCCTTGTTTTGTCAGTGCTCAACCATCTTTCCCCACCCACCAAGGGCATTCACTCTTGCAAAAGGTGTTCTCTGCAGTAGCCAATAGGTAGTTAGGTTATCTAGGCGAAGTTCGAAAATGAAGGTCATTGGTCAAAGTCAAGGTCACTGGAGCCGAAAATGCTGCCGCGCTACTGGTGATGTAGCATCTTAAAGACAAAGTCTGACAATGCAATCATTCTCTCTTTCTCAAGAGTGTTCACCCATTCTGACAGCGTGACAGAGCTGCCAGGTGCATGCAAGAGGAAGCATCGTCGGACAAGGCCTTAACACTAGTCTTAATTTCAGTTTGCCTGTCTAAACAAGTGACTTTATTTATTGTAAAGTGGCTTGTGTAATAGGACAGGTCCTTCTAATCACATTGAAATGCAACCTGTGTAAAGTAATATAATGTGCTGCATGCTACAGGGATGAATACAGTTGAAATCTGGTAAGGTCAGGTCAGGTCAGATCCCCAGGGCAGCCAGGCCTTGTGGCCTCTTGATGTGCCCTCTCTTTTTATTGTTCATTTGAGTGATTTTGCTTTGCAATTAGATTGGCATAGCTGTGACGCTTTTTGAGCAATCATTGTTGTCTTAATCATAATTGTATTTCAATACAGCAATTTTGGGATCACTATCTAGGAGGTTTTTGAAATGGTTAATGTTAGAAGCAAGTTTAGTTTGTGCAGGGAGATTGTTCCAGTACTGAGTGACTCTGTTAGAGAGAAAAGAAGTTTTTCCTCATGTTAGTTCTACTGGTAAGTCCAAATTCAAAGGACTTAAATTTATTGTGAGATCGCTGATGTTTTGAGATGATAAAAAAAGTGTTGTCATAATAATAATAATAATAATAAACGGATATTTATATAGCGCTTTTTATCGAGCACAAAGCGCTTTACAATCAGTATTGAAACACTCACACACGCACACGCACACACACGCATGCAAAACAGACACACACGCACGAGCGTGAACGCGTTCTTGCACACAGACATGCACACACATACCCACACATATTTCATCAAACACACAGAAAACACATTATCACTGAAACGCACACAAACTTACTCAAGCATACACTTGTACAAACACGCGCATACACACGCACACACACGCGCACTCACATACACAAAGCACTCACGTGTACTCACACTCACAGACACATACTCACACACTCTCCTCCCCCTCCCCCCCCCCACTCTAGTGAACACAATCTCTCCTGCGCACGCATACACTCATACACATGCAAGCAGATATACACACACACAACACACTCACACACACACACACCTGCTTGGAAGCGCGGCCGTGGGCGCACGCACACTCACATTCGCGCACACGCTCACAAATTACATACATACACATACACACATACACGCACACAAATTACATATGTATACAAACATACGGACATACATCGCACAATCACACACACACACACACACACACACACACACACACACACGCACAATCACACACACACACACACACACACACACACACACACGCACACGTGCACATGGAGATGGGGGTGTTATTGGAAAGACTTCCGGAACAGATGGGTTTTCAGGTTTGTTTTGAACGATGCTAAAGATTGACTATGTCTGACAGCGGAAGGCAATGAATTCCAGAGTTTGACTGCTGATGATGTAAGAAGGATTAAATTGGCAGCAACAAAATCATTGTTAATTAGGGTATGTGCTCACTACGTGCGATAACCTTGTATGCTTATCCATAAATAAGTAACAGAGTAAGAAAAATATGTGGATGGGATAAGCGCATGCACAAACTCATACGCATGTTCTTATTTTTCATACTTTCTTTTATTTGCGGGTATGCGCATGAGGTTTCCACGAGTAATGTGCACATAGCTTTATCCATTATTTTTGGTGGTACCTGTTTTTGTGCAGTAGGCTGGTTTCCCACTGCAAAAGTGAAGTAACTTTTCTAAATGAGTCTCATCCAACGAAATCCAATGTGTTTCAGAACGGCTTCACCCTGTTCCTGCAGCTGACCCCAATCCTGATCCTGATTCTCCTGTCCCTGCTGTCCAGTTTTCTGGTCAGTGACCCCGTCTTCAGTCTGCAGCCCACACAGTGAGTGACCATCCCCTTTTGTTGGCTCATGAAAGGCGCTGTGTTTGATTAACATCATGAGCTATATCCGGCATTCTTTCTTGAAGGAATGTCCCATTCAAAGCCTTTGTGCAGGGATATACTACCATATTTTTTGGACTATAAGGCGCACCTTTGTATAAGACGCACCCCCCAAATTTACCTAAAATTTCATATTTTGTTACTATATTTTCTTACTATTTCATCAGTCACATTATAAGGTGCAGGGGTCAGAGTCTTGGAAAAAAGTCTCGCCTTATAGTCAGAAAAATACGGTATTGAATTCATTTGTATAATCAGAATGGCTCAGTGTATATTACTGTAGACCTGTTTTCCCTACGGATTTGTCCGTAATTATTACGTTTTGAGACCTCTGATTACGCTATTACGGTCAGCAACAAAAAATTCTGCATGTCCGCTAAACGAGTGCGAAAAAAAAAGAAGTGAAGTGTTCGATAGTGTCAACTATAGGTCCCTCCCTCCCTCTCTCTCTCTTTATTCCCAACTAAGGATATCACTAAGATTAGCCCCACTCGAGTTTGTCGCCACCTGGCGGTGAAATCGGCAGCTAAGTTGACCATTCTCGTATTTTATCCCTGCCATCACTAGCCCATGTCATGCTTTATTTTGTTCTTTGCTTCAAGGTTAAGGAGAATTGAAAGTTAGGCTTTATGTCCACTCTGCTGCAAAACAGCACATATGGATGAACCATCAACCAACCATCATTCAAAGCTCTGGACAGATCCTGGAGGCACTGCAATACCAGGTCTGAGTCCAGAGACTATATTACGGTTAAGGAGAGCTTGCCAAATCCATTTAAATAACATTTTTCCTTCAGCTTGAGGGGGCGTTGCCACTCTCAGCCCCCGGATGCTGCCCCTGTTCTCCGCTGGGGACTACGTGACTAGGCATTAATGGTTCCTGATTTTCAGGTTTAACAGGATTTTGTAGAAGCACTCGTGTTAGGTTGATGGGTTGTGACCGTAAATGCTCCCTTATTGATGCTTGGTTGTACAGTAAGCTCCCTCTGCTCCGCTTCATTTTGCGTGGTCTTTAATGAAGCGCCATGACTTTAAAACTAAAGCATTCCCCCCATGGGGATACCGGGTATGAATTCAATTCCTGATCGCTTCTCGGCAGTTTGGCTAAGACAGTGATTCAGGAACATAAATTTTTGTTTATACCCTGGTTGGTTTGTTCAGCCCGTCGTACATGGCGAAAGCCGATACGTGACATTAAACTGAACTTCCATCCGGATACCGGGTGGGTGGGTGTGTCTTCCGTACACATAGTTCCCCCCACCTTCTGGAAGTTCTGTGCTTTTAACTTCCTCTAATCTGTCTCTCTCTTTGACTCTGCCTTTTTTCTTGCTTTGTGTCATCTACTATCTTTCTGACATTTGGCCCATTCTCCTGCCTTTTTTCCAAACAAATTCTTATCGTTTTTTCCTTTGTGTCAGCTGAATGCTGCGAGGACACCAGTGAAAACTGGAAAACGGACACATACATACTCATTGTGGCCATATGGCCCGGGAACACAGAAAAAGAAGAAATTAAGGCATTGCACTAGCTTTCTGTGCTGCTGCCCGATCACTTACCTAATGTGGTGAAGCTATCCTCGCTGACTGAGTGTCAGCATCATCAGCCATGTATCTCTGGCATTCTTTCCCATACAGAAACTAGTCCAGTTTTGTTGGGGTTTTTTTCAGCATGTCAGTTGCCTTTTTTTGTTGCTGTCTTGTGGTCATTGCAAGATATGAAAGCTCACCTTTTATCTGTTTAGTCTTTATTGTGTCATACCACTATCTTCCTTCACTTGCAGCTAGTGTAGCAGAGACTGCCATTGAGTTGGCCTCCATACATTGTCTAATGAGACCAAAGTATGCCGATGATGATGATGTCTTGATCTTGATGAACACTTGTTTTTGATAGTGTGATTTGATGCCAATCTGCCAGGGAAAAAAAAATTCAGTGTTTGTTTTCCTTCTTTTTTAAATTTCAGAAAATACTCCACTAAGAGAGAAACATACAACCTGAAAGTCCCCTACTACGTGAAGAAAGATTTTAAAACGGAATACAGCGGGGAGCTGAGACGGATTGAGCGTATGGTAGAGGATGAATATATATCACAACTTCGCAGCAATTGCTGGAGGGAACGCACTTACAGTGAGTAACTTGCATTGTATCTTTTGAAGAATTTGTTTTTATTCTTGGATGTGTTGTGATTTTTTGGGGTCAGTTTTGTTGCTCTTCATTTCAAAAAGAAGGAATCCAAGACTGATGTGTGGGTTTTTTGTGTGTGGGGAAGTGTCATTAAAAATGTTACGATTTTAGGATAAGTGGTGCTTGTGCATATGTCTTCTTTTCTGATTATCTCATATCTTCTTTTTTATGGATTTGAAGTGTTTTCAATATTGTCAGCTATAGCATAGGTTTACTTTGCAGTTTTCAATGATATAAAAGGTTTATGCTAAGATATGGCGCTTGTTTTTGCAGATATGGAATACTTGTGTGTTATTATTTATTACATAAAAATTATATTTTGATGCTGGAAGATCCTTAAATTTTACTACAAATATGTTTTCAAGATAAGTCAGACAGAATGGTTGTATGTCCCAAATTGGGTAAAAGACACAACAACCGTTCCTTTAGATCGGCCGAACGCCTGCTGTCAGCTAGAAAGGGAAGGGAGAAGCGCTCGCGCTGCGTTGAGAGAGGAATGGCCTTAAACTGCCTCGCTTCATTTATATACCCCTGGTGTTAACAGTGTAATGACTCTTTATTCTTATAGAATTGCTGATTTAATCATCTGTGTGTGTGTGTGTGTGTGTGTGTGTTTCGCAGAAGAGAACATGCTGTGGAGGGCCAAGAATTACGGAGATGGCAAATTGTATCAACAGGCACTGGACATAAAGACTCCTTCCTGTGAAAAGATTCAGCGAATCTACTCTTGATTATAACAGGGCCTTGGTTGTGATATTGTGCAGTGTGTGTGAGTGGATTTTCTGTCATGTTTTGTTCAACTTCATCTTGTACAGGTTATTTTCATTGTTCATATGTACCGTGGAGTACTCTTAACCTGAAATTCAGGGGACAAAGAGTTTTGTGTGCGTTAACCATTATTTGTGTTAAGCATTAAGTAATAATAAAGAGGGGTTTCGTCCGTTCAAACAGATTTCTGTGTGTTGACTAACATTTCATGTTATTCAGTTTTGTGTTAAGTGTACTCCACTGTACATGATCATGCTTGCAATATTTTGTACTTATCTGCATGCAGCAAATTTTCCTTGATAAATCTGAAACTGGTTGGCTGATATTCGGTATGGGTGACTGATGAGAGCATTTCACTTCCATCTGATATGGAATGTGTTGTTTTTCCTGCATTCTAATCTCTCTTGGTATAAGTCAATTAATTTAATATGGAACGGATTTCCATGTATAAAATGTTTGAAGTAATTGGAATATGAGGATTGTGAGAAATGTGCAAACTGAATTTTGTGTTGTAACTGATTGTGATGAAGGTAACATAATACATTGGAGTCTTTATGTTAATTGTATATTAAAAAAAACAAAAGAAGTGAAAGTTTGAGAAATATAGTTTCGATTAACATTAACTTTTCCAATGAACATTTCAGGGTTGCCTCTAATTAAAGAATGTTTTTTCATTGCTATGTGTAGTACAATTTGATGTACCATTTCTTTAATGTCTTTCTGATGTTGTAAACAATGCATTTTGCCCTCCTCACCTCTAAACCCAACCCCTGTATCCATTTTTTTTTTTTACCTGCCAAATATGTGTGGCATGAAGGGGGGAAATATTACCCTATGGACATATTAAAAACTTTTGACTGACCAAAGACTTTGGACATAACTATAGATTAATGTTACAGATCGCAAAGCCTTGTGGTCATGGGGCAGCCACGTTGTTGGAGATTCATTGTGCTGTGTTTGAAGCATAGCTTTATGACTGATCCGGCCAATCCTTTTTTCTTCTGCCTGTTAACCTTTTTCTGAACTTCAATTTTGAAGGACCTAGGGAGTTTATCTGCAGTGTTGATTGTCAGAGGTTCAAGGTCCTGGTTTTTTTTAATAGAAAAATGATGATGACTGCTGGTTTATTTATATTCACAAAGTAAAATTTTATGAATTAAATTTGTTTTGTTGCGCTCATTCTATCACCAGGGATTATTCTTAGCACCGGTCATCAGTCATTGACTGATAAAATTTTGAAATGACCTATTGTTTTTGCAGGCAAGAGGTCATATGACTTATTATGTTTACTTCATGTTTGTTAGCAACTTTATGGATTTTGATGTGCGTTGCACAACAGACAAAAACAAAAAATTGTCCTATTATTACTTTACATTGCACAGTACACTGTACTAACTTTTCTCATGCAAAAAAAAAGAAAAATTAAAAAACAAATTTCTCATGTCATTTTTTGAACATGCAGTCTGTGAAACTATGTGATTGATTACAACAGTGTCCTAGAAAAGGTTTTTTGTTGCGCTTAAGTTGTATTTTGGATTTTCCTTTTTTTTGTACATTATGACTTATCGTTTTATGAAAATGACCTATTATATTTTCTTCAAACTGGTCAAATGACCTATGATGTCTTGTGACAAGATTGATCCCTGTATCACTTTAGCTATTTCCGGCACACTATGTGTCTTGTAAATATGTCGCATTCTATTTATGTTGTTTTAAACAACAGCATGGTGTGTGGTCTGCAAAAGATGGAAGCTTTTTTTTCTTCAGGTGAACTGAATCAGTCAGTTTAGAAGATGTAAAAAGAAATGAGAGAGAGAGAGAGAGAGAGGGGGGGGGGGGGTGTTAGAATGATATGTATTCATGAAGAGAGAGAGTAGAGGGAGCACTTTGAGAATAATGGAGAAGAGTAAGATTAAAAAAACAGCAAACTATTCTATAACGATTTTGTCTGTAATGTATTTTGTCATGCCCTATTCAGACCACTCATTTCAGCAGAAAAGCCAAGTGATATTTGGGAAAATTGGACAGATATTTGTTTGCAGTGGAGCATGCCCCTTCCTTGATTTCTCCCGAGTGAAAGGGGTGATGCCCAAAGACTTGCTACTCCCCTTGGCTTCTGTACATAGAACCAGCGCAATGCCGCCTTGTTTGATTCACAGTGCTTCACATAAGACCAGCCTGTTAATTGATTTACAAATGCAATGGAAGGAAACATTTTTAACCCTTTCGCCGCCAGACATTTTTCAGAAGAAAAAACAACAACCATTAATCTTGCCTGGGTAGAGAAAAACAATCATCTGCAATATTGTGAATTCCTCTGTGACATGTATAAAGTAAGGCCTATCCTTACCTCCCAAATTAAGAAAATAGGGTCTTTGGATAACAGGCCCTGATTTGATGCCTTTTAGTGACATGGGTCATTGTGGTGCAAAAATGCGACATTGGCGGTGAAAGGGTTAATGCATCTGTCAATGAGGTTTTATACTAAAATTATCTGCCCCTGTCTCGTGCGCTGAGATGCGTGCGCCATCTACATAAGATTATCGTCCCTGCCTTTCATGAAGTAGTAGTTTATAGGCCACAGAAAATGATCTGCTCCTGACTCGTCACTAGGTGGCATAGGCAGTTCAGGCTTAAAATTATCGCCATTTCGTGTCGGCATGCTGTAGTATAAAGCCCCATTAGCTATCGGCCCCAGTTTTATACTTATGCCAGTGGGTTATAAAAGTTGTTTGCAAGTAGCAAATAAGAATGAGATTTAGTCACCTGACTATCAGCTGAAATCTCTGTGATAAATGTGTACTATCTCTGTGTGTGTGTGTGTATATATGTGTGTGTGTGTGTGTGAGAGAGAGAGAGAGAGAGAGAGAGAAAATGTGCATCCGTATGTGCATATTAATGTGTAACTGATGTGCACACAAATCAGCAAATCAAGCTACATCTGGTTTACATAAACCTTTTCAACATTTTGTTGAAGTCTGAATTGCTGAAGGGTTGCTCCCCTTTAGTCAACATCAGTGCATGCCATAAGCATTGGAAACTCCACTTTTGATCCCTCTGTGTGAGAGAACTCACAGCAAACAATAACCAGTTTGTTAATAAATTGCACGATTAAAACATTGTTTAAAGAACCCAGTGTTAACTATGATGCTCATAAGTGTGTCTCTGGCGGTCAAAACTCCCACACGATGCATTGGGTTATAGACCAGTGCATCACTAATTGTAGGAAATGTTCAACTGAAGCACAGTTTGTAAAAAAATGTTACAAGATCTTGAAGAGGGACCCCCTGAAATATCAAGGTGACCCCCTAAAACAAACCTACAGACATATTTCATGCATTGATTTTGACTCCTTGATTTTTGAAGACAGAATTAGCACTATTAAACTAACCTTCAAATTTTCTTAACTTAAACTTGTCCTGTATCCCGACCCTGATTCCCTAAATTTTGGGAAACTTTTTGGATCTTCCCGTCTGCGTGAAGAATGGGCTTGCTTTTGTACGTGGATGCGTGCGCTCTAGGTTTGTTTTTGTCTGTGCGTGCGCGTGTGTGTGCTCGTGTGTGTGTTCATGCGTCTGGGTGGGTGGTGCGCATGTGTCTGGGTGTGTGTTCGTGCGTCTGTCGTGTGTGTGCGCGTGTGTGTCCTGACTGTGTGGTGGTGTGTTGTGGGTGTGGGTGTGCAAGGCCACTTCACGTTAGCTCTTTGGTCGTTTTCTTGTTTAATATTTATTGTTTAATGTTTTCTTTTTATTCAATGTAAATATGTTTTGTAAAGCACTTAGAGCCCTTAATGAGAAAAGGCACTATAAACATATGCATTATTATTATTATTATTAATATGTTATGATGCTTACTAGTTTGCATTCTGGGATGACCTTGTTTGAAGGTAAATGTAGCATGATATCCTGTCTATGTGGGTGACCACTAAACAACCCCCCCTGCTCCCACACATTTAACATCAACATCCACTGAACATAAAATGGCAAATGTCAGTAGATCTGGATCTGTTCTCAAAACCATTTATGTGTGCGTGCTTTCAAAGTGCTATGTTTATTAATAGGAAAATTTGAATTTTAATAAAAGGTTATCAAATTAATTCAGATCATGTGTTATAGATTTTTAGGTTTCTTTTGCGTTTTTTGTGTGTGTATATAAGGAATGGTACTGATTTAGATTACCTGTAACATTTCGGTTGGATTTAGATGGCTATAGATGGATGAAAGTACATTTGAAAGCAAGTGAAACTATGCCCTTGCCGTGGTGTGCATTGCATATGTGCATAATTACAGTAATGATTTGCACAAATATTTCCTATTTGGATTAATTGTACTGTTTGATATATTGGTTTGTGTCTTAAACACATGCACACACACACACATAGTCGCACTCACACACACACATGCGCATGCTCGCACACGCACACACGCACACACACACACACACACACACGCACGCACAACACACACGCACACACACACACACACACACGCACACACAGTCACAGTCGCACTCACATACACACACACACACACACACACACACACACACACACACAGAGCATGATTTGTTGTGAATAATATGTAAAAAGCGTAACTTATTGCATCAACTTTGAAGATTTCTTTCTACGGTACTGTTGTACAGGATTTGTTCCTTTTTGTCTTATGACATTTACTTAATAATGTTATTTGCGGCATGCCAGTAGCTTGGAATCTTGGAATACAAATGTAGTAGTGTGAGATGAGTATTAGCGTGAAATAAGATGACATGTGAGGTATGAGATAGAATATTTACAGAATGATATTGTACAAAGATTGAGGAAGATTATTTGTTCTCATTACCGGTACTTTAGGCCTAAAATTGTGCTTGGTTTTGTTTGTTTGATTTTGGTAAAAGTTTTATTCGTTATTTTGGTTGATTGAAAGCTTTTAGCCTTTTTTTTGGTTGTTGACTAGTGGGTTAGTCTTTTTTTCCTGACTGAAAGTTTTTAGCACGTTTTGTTGTTGATGTAAAGTATCATATCTGATTTATTAAAACATATAACATTGACCGTAGTGTACTCTAAATTGTAACAAAATTATTATATGGTTTTGCCTTTGACTTGAAGTGATGAAATGTTCACACAAGAGCTGTATAGCCATAAAAAAATGTCATTCATTAACTTTGTTTTCTTCTTCAATCGCTCAGACAGTTTCCTGTCAATTATGAGCGCAGATGCATCATGCTGCCATTATGCGCCTAACTAAGAAATAGTTAGGCCCAGCAAGTCCGACTTCGGCTGGAAGAAATGTTTTTGAAAGTGTTTCGTGAAAAAAGATAGGAGAATGGACCGGTTGGGCAGAATAATAGTAGATGACAGTAAGCAAAGGGAAAAGGTCGAGTCAAAGAGAGAGACTGATTAGAGGAAGTTACAAGCACAGAACTTCCAGAAGGTGGGGGAACTATTTATACAAAAGACCCCGCGGTATCCCCATGGGGGGACTGGGGTTTGATTGGTTCATTACAGTGGGGGAATGTGCACAAGCCAATCCAGTGCCACCACAGAACTTTGCCAAATTGTAAGGGCTCCCACTGTTGTTGACAACTAATCTCTGATACAAAGCAAAGGTTTGCTTCAACATATTGGAAGGTGTAGTGAATTGCAGATTGCAATTTTCTTTTAAGGGACCTGGAGCTAATTCAAGCACAAGTTATTTAGTTATTAGGTCGTAACAAATGTACGAAAACAGAGGGATGATCTCTGTCACATTTCCAGTGAAACGAAACACGTTGATGTTTTTGTCATAGAACTGATAAACTAGAAGACATACAGAGAGGTTTTTCAATAGAAACATGGGCACATGTTTAGAATAAGTGTATAACCCTGTTTTATATTTTTTTAAAAGTCAATTATTTTATTAAAACTATAAATGCAAATGAAATGGAATTTTAAAGAAAGGCGTGTGTTGCATTCCCAGAATGTTACCTTTTTAGGTTGTGACTTAAAGAATGTTTGCATTGAGCCCAGAATGTTTTGTGTGCTTGACTGAGTTTTGATAACTGCATGGAGAATGTTTTCAATGAGTTTGTAAATTGAATTGGAGTGTTGGCTGTGTGTTTATGATAAATAAATCTATCCACAAAGCTGCTCCATCTTACCTCTGCGACAATATTTCCATCTATACGCCAGCTCACACTTTACGTTGTTTCTGACCCTCTTTCTCTCCAGATCCCTAGGTATAAGCTTTCAACTGTTGGTTGGCACTCTTTTGCTGTCTCAGGACCGACCTCCTGCAACAAACTTCCTCCTCCCTCCGTCAGCGACCGACCCTCTCTGCTTTCAAATATAACCTCAAAACCCACCTGTTCCCCCGTCATTGAGGCTCCACTCTCTTTCTTTTCTCTCTCTTGCCTTTAGGTCTGTTTCTGCTGTATACCATTTAGTCATACGTGTGTGTTCGCTTTGTATTGCATTTTTGTTTGTATGCATTATGAATGCTAACGTGTGTGTGCGCTTTGATTTGATTTCTATCAAGATTCAGCGCCGTATAAATACTGTATGTTGTTGTTTTTCTTTTTAATTGAACTGTGGTTTGCCAACATGGTTCTGTAAGACTTAGGTGGTTTTTGGTTTGTTTTCTTGTTTTTAAACAACTAAAACAAAGGCATAAGTGTTTCACTGCCTGCCTATATGTCAGCCTGTTTGCAAGTGAACAAAAATGTGTTCAAATCTCTACACCTTAACCTTTACCGGATGTTGCTTGTGATTATACTTCTCCAGATGATGCGGGTCTCCCAGTACCCACAGATTTTTACATGCATTTTAACAGTGTTTATCTCTGTCCAGATGATGCAGGTCCTCCAGGACCCATACTCGTCAAAGAGTCACCATGTGTTTATACTTCTCCAGATGGCACGGGTCTCCCACGACCCATACTCAATGCACTGCAGTGACATATTTCTGCTCTTTAAAGTATGGGTCGTAGGAGACCCGCGCCATCCGGACAAGTATGTTAAAATGACGCGTCATATTACGTCATTTATATTTTATACACATTAATGAAATTTAACACACTTAAAGCCATTTACGTTTTTGACAAAGTCATGAAATTTCATGAAGATTGCTTAAATAGTTTTAGAGATATAACATTTTTTGTGTGTCAATGGGTCCTGGGCGACCCGGGAAGTCTGGTAAAGGTTAAACTATAGAACTGATTATGCTGAAATTTGCCAGGATGGTTCCTGATATTCCAATGAAAAGATAATGTTAAACCAGAAAACTAGTCAGAGATGAAATGTTACCATTTATATAAAAATTCAACTAGCATGTCTTCTTCATCGTCGATCGCTCAGACAGTATCCTGTCATTATGAGTGCAGATGCATCATGCTGCCGTTATGTGACTAACTAAGAAATAGTTAGACCCAGTATGTCCATCTTCGGCTGGAGAAAATCTTTGTAAGAATGTGTTAAAAAAAAGGCAGGAGAATAGACTAGGAAGGCAGAAAGATAGTAGATAACAGTAAGTAAAGGGAACAGTCAAAGTCAAAGAGAGTGACAGATTAGAGGGAAGTTACAAGCACAGAACTTCCAGGGGAAGTTACAAGTGCAGAACTTCCAGAAGGTGGGCGAACTATTTGGACGAAAGACACCCATTATCCCCACGGGGGAACTAGCATATAATTATAATAATAATAGTACGCATTTATGTAGCACTTTACCTCAAATGAGCCTATAGCGCTTTACAATCAAATGCTCATCAACAAGTAGACAGAATGACAGAAACCAGCAACAATGCATGTACAAAACAAAACACACATACGGACACACACAAAGACACAGACTCATCATCTCTCATTCAACAAGTCATGGCTACTGGGTTGCACAGACAGACACACATACACCATCACACACACACACACACATTCCAGAGGATACACACACAAGTACACATACACATGTGTGCGCACACAAACACATACACACACATGCATGTGCACACACACACAAAATGTCATGATCACATGCTGTAAAGAAGAAGAAAGAAACGAATTACTTTGGAAACTTGAGCACAAGAACCGATCAGGCCGAGCAATTTTATGCTGTCTTGGTAAATTATCAGTGAATGACAGCATATTTATGCCTGAATTACAATTACAATGCTTACATTAACCATGCATGGCGCCAAAATGAAAGACAGGAAATGGCGTTATTTATCATAAGTATTTTCTATGAAAATCGGATTTTGTTAAACCCACAGCCGGCATATATAAAGCATTCACGCGAGGCGCGCGCCATCATTCTCATCGCTGCTCGCGACAGAGACATGAATAAGTGGTAGGAACTTCTCGTAAATTAACTCCCTTGTTTTACCAAAGTTATTTATGGCACCTTGGATGAACTTGGGTCTGTATTGTTGTGGCAACTACTTTCACTTTGCAGGCGAATCGGTGCCATAAATAACTTTGGTAAAACAAGGGAGTTAATTTACGAGAAGTTCCTACCCCTTATTTATTTCACGATTCTCCATGATTCGCCCAGTGTTACAATTATTAAAACAATAAAAGGTTTGTGGGTGTGGTGAATCTGCCGAGGTTGTTTGAGGTAATTTGTGTGAAGCATTTTCCCTGGGCGTGATTTTAACTGTGTTCTTACTGGAATGTTTTTAAGTTCTGTTTTCGTGTGTTTCTGTCATTTCTGCTGCCACTGTACAGAATACAGAATAAACTGTACACATACCATATTATTGCGTGATATGTTTTGCTTGGTTGAATAAGTTTGTTGGAGTTGTGTATACCACTAGAAAACATCCACTTTATATTTACTAAGCATTCTACTCTAAGGATTCTTGAAAAGTGACTGAATGCATGGCAAATAGGCCTAGTTCAAGATATTCAAAGAAAAGAAAAGAATGTTAATGGTGGAAATACAGTGGTACCTCCCTTATAAGACCTTCAAAAATAATCGAAAATGAGGTCTTATAAGGGAGGGTTTTTATAAGGGAGGTAATGTTAATACTTACAAAGAAGGGCAATGTCTCAGAGAATAGGTCTTATATGGGAGGGAGTCTTATAATGGGAGGTCTTAATGAGGGAGGTTCCACTGTACTCAGTATTCAGATTGGTCAAATGAAAATCATCATCTGTGGATCACTTAAAATCATTCAACTGATTAGTGCTCCACCTTTGATGCGAAGGATTATTGCAATCGATCATGTCTGTTTCTTGTCCTATGGTTTCATTTCCTTCTGTACAGTGGAACCTCCCTTATAAGACCTTCAAAAATCATCCAAAATGAGGTCTTATAAGGGAGGGGTCTTATAATGGAGGTAATTTTAATACTTATAAAGAAGAGCAATGTATCGGAGATCCAAAATTAGGTCTTACAAGGGAGGGGTCTTATAATGGAGGTAATTTTAATACTTATCAAGAAGAGCAATGTGTCCGAAAAGTAGGTCTTATGTGGGAGTGAGTCTTATAATGGGAGGTCTTAAGGGAGGTTCCACTATATTCTGTTTTGTTGTTGTGTTTCGTTCTGTCTGTGCAATATCTTGTGAATTACTGCATAGAATCACTTTAAAGTTTGTATGGTGGATTGTTACCTGAAGCTGATGGGTCTTGTGGGTGGTGCAATATAACCCAGGGGATCTGTGAGTCTTCCACCACATTTCCTACCCCAAGAAATATTTCAAGAAGCAATGCACAGAATCATGTCAAATTTTGCATGTAAGATATAACTTGAAATTGATGGGCCCCATGGTGTAACTATAACCAAGGGATGTTACCCAGGTCGACTACCTCTCTTCACCATCAGAGTGATAAATTGTGATTCGTTGCACAGAACCACTTCAAAGTTTGTGTAGTGGTATGTAACCTGCAGTTGATGTGGCATAGATACTGTATAACCAAGGGATGTTGCTAAGTATGGCTACAAGTCTTTTTTTTAACTTATCGTCTTATCATGAATCCTTGGAGTTACTATATTATAACCTTGAAAAATGGATGAGGGGGGGAGCATGAAATATAGCTGAGTGAAGAATTATGACTGTGTAACAACAACATAGCTGTATCTGGGTTGATTTTTGTTTTACTGTCTGTCTGCACCGTATCTGATGAACGACAGCACAGCATCACTTCAAAGCTAATACCGGTACTGCAGTAGACTACCTAAAGGTGATGTGTTCCATCAAATGATGTGCCTCTGTCTGTCTGTGTGTGAGTGAGAGAGAGAGAGAGAAGCTGGGTAGTGAGGGAAAATTACTCAAGAGGGTAAGAATTTTTTATGACGTCGATCGCAGGTCTAACTGGAAATGAGGTAAAATAACCTGGGTTATTTTCCCACATGAGGTTAAATAGCCAGAGCCAATTTCACCAGATTCATATAAAATGCAAACAGTTCATCAGATATCAGATTTGTGTATGAGGGTGTACATATTGTTTTTAACAAAATAAATACCTGAGTCAAAGCTATTATCAACTAGAGCGTTAAGACACTTGATCCGCGCAGCAGTATTTTCAGCTGCTGTGCTTCACCTTGCATCTGGTAACAAACCTGACTATGACATTTGACCAATTATGTTTATTTTTGAACTGGCCTATATATCCTATGTACTTATCCTCATGCAACATTTGAGTGTTCTAGGTTTCTCCGTTCAAATATGATCGTGCCAGGTGCTTGGAAACATTTTCAGCTCCAGTGACTTTGACCTATGACCTTCATTTTCGAACTTGGCCTAGATACCATTAGTACTTACCTGCATGCAAAATCTGAGCATCCTAAGTTCCTTCGTTCAAACGTCGTGCCTGGCAGCATTTTCGGCGCCAGTGACCTTGACCTTTGACCTACAACCTTCATTTTTGAACTTGGTCTAGATATCCTTAGTGCCTATCCGCATGCAAAATTTGAGCATCCTAAGTTCCTTCGTTCAAACGTTATTGTGCCTGGCAGCATTTTCTGCTCTTTTGACCTTGACCTTTGACCTACAACCTTCATTTTTGAACTTGGTCAAGATATTCTTAGTACCTATCCGCATGCACAATTTGAGCGTCTTATGTCCCTTCGTTCAAACATTATTATGCCTGGCAGCATTTTCGGCTCCAGTGACCTTGACCTTTGACCTACAACCTTCATTTTTGAACTTGGTCTAGATAGCCTTAGTACCTATCCGCATGCAAAATGTGAGCGTCCTCCGTTCAAACGTTATCGTGTTAACAAAGTCAATAACAGAACACACGCGCTCGCGCGCACACACACCTACATACCTCTCTATCTCAAGTTACTCCCCCCCTCACGGTCTGCCTGTGCCACTACCTCTCTATCACACACGCACGCACGCGCACACACACACACACACGCACGCACGCGACTGCCTCACTCTGATTAGTTTTCCTTACCTCTCTCTCTCTCTCTCACACACACACACTGACACGCACGCGCGCGCGCGATCGAGCGTGCATCTTTTTTTTATCTCTCTTTCACCCACTCACGGACGGACCCAGGTCCGTGGCCTCTACCACACTGTCACGTCACACATTCACACACAATCATAGCATACACACGCGCGCCCGTGCGCGCCAATCCGAACGTCACAGAGATGTGTGACAGCAACAAAGGTGATGGCAAAGAGATTTTACCCGGTGATAGGCCTACAATACAAGACACACGCGCGCTTGCAAGCACGCATAAACACACACACATGAGCGCGGGTATCCTCTCCCCCTCCTTCATACCACCCTCACCCACACACACCCGATACCATACATCTAGCAGCTTATATGCACGCGTGCATAATAGTCTAGGCACACAGACACGTGCGTTCTCTTTGTTTTGAATCATTTATTTGGAGGAAGAAGAAGAAGAAGAGAGAGAGAGAGAGAGAGTGTTTGCTTGCGCTTGCTCGCTCGCACAGCACACGAGTGTACGGGTGGCAGTCGACACTTGAAGTTCTGCTGAGTGACAGGCAGCAGAAAGGGCGGCGCAGTCATCCCCCCTCATCACGGGTGTTGGATGACTTAGCATGCGAATGGGGCTACATACGATGACTTGGATGATCTCTGCAGCTGCCGATGCCCAGTAGCTCCAGGTACACCGGAGGTGAGGGCCTCTACTGGGAGGAATCACATCTGCCTGCAGAGACTGTTCAACTCGAAGTGCGTCTCCCACCCGTGAGTCAACGACAACAACAACAACAACAACATACAGTATTTATACGGCGCTGAATCTTGATAGAAATCAAATCAAAGCGCACACACACGTTAGCATTCAAAGCGCATTCAAACACAAACGCAATACAACGCGAACACACACAGATAACATAAATGGAATATAGCAGAAACAGACCTAATGGCAAGAGAGAGAAGATAAAGAGAGAGGAGCTTTAATGACGGGGGAACAGGTGGGTTTAGCATCCCGGTATGGAGAAAGCCGCCCGGTGGTCTTGAAGACGGCCTTTGGGAGAGGGGTTAGCAACCAGCAACCATGGACAAAGTTAAAGAGGGCATTGAGATCGACAACCTACTCATAAAGCTTTGACAACCTTTGGGCTGTCTCACAATGCTTCCCGTGATGCTGATACCACCCTAAGCATCAAGGACAGGAACAAAGTCCAGACTCGGACTTCTTCTTGAGAGGGCCCAGGGGGAAAAAAAGGGGGAAAAAAGAAGAGGGAGAGGGAGAGTGATTGAGAAAGCAATTATTACTGCTTTATTGTTCTTAGGTGCAATTTAAAGAGGGTTTTGCACTTTATTTTCTTAAAAAAAGCTTCAGCTTCAGGGGGCGTTGTCCCATAACCCCAACCAGGGGCATTGCCCCTGGACCCCACTGGGGGCCTACACCTGTATGCAGTATCCAGGCCCCCTCCGTACGACGAACCCACAACGTTCAAGGGTCCAGGAAGTTACTGGGATCATCTACGACGGCTGCCATGTCTCGACCACTGTCTCATCGCCGTTTCATCACCATAATCCCTGGGAAGACCTAGAGTACTTTAATTAAGGTACCATAGAAAACCAGTCTTCAGGAACATCGTCCGTAAGAGTCTACGACTGATTGGACGCTAATCTCATCTTCAACCAAGCTTGCACAGTTTAGTGAAATTTTAGGCCTAACCCACTGTTTTGTCCGCGGCAGTCACCACTTTTTGTGTGCAGTCACTCACACTCACAGTAGCCTAGCCTAAAGATCAAACTGTGCGCGTGCGTTTTTCCTCCCCTCGTCTGAAGGAATTCTTCGCCTTCCAGTCGTTCCGAGTCTTTGGAATGGGCCAATCACAGCTTGCGTTAAATTTGCAGCCATCGAGCTGAACATGGGACCATCATGGCTGATGCGACGACAGTGGTAGAAGGGAAAGTGAAATTTCGTGACGGCAAAAAGGTACATGACACTCTAAATTTCAGTCGGAATTTCAATGAGTGTATCAATCTTTTGATTAATTTTCTCTCCATTTATTTTGCAGTGGAAATGCCGGTGGTGTGTCCTGAAGAAGCCGTCACCCGTCGCTGGTGAGTGCTGCCCGAAGTTTTTCTTGCATGTTCAGTCTTTGAGTCTTTGGAATCGGTCTGAGTGTGAGGGTATCTCTGCTCTCTCGCAGCTTAGATGCGGGCTCTGTTTTTCTCAGTGGCCTCGGAACTGCTGTCTTTGTCGGCTTGTCTTTGTCTAGAGCTGCATGGTTGCTCTATGATTCGTATGAAAGAAGAAGAAGAAGAAGATGCACATGTGCAGCTGTTTTTGTTTTTTAGGCCTATGGAATTTTGAGAGGGTTGGAGACAATCACAATGACATTGAATATTGATGGGAAAAAATAAAAATATCCACTGGGTCAGTGGAGGTATTTGAGACCCTCCTCCAACAGACCATCTGAAATAAACAACAACATACAGTATTACAATTAGACCATAAGCTTAATTATTTTCGTAAAAAGCATAGTCTTGATATTTGAAATCAAATTTTTTGTTACCTTGTTGGTACACTAGGTCTGGAAATGGAAGGTGTTTTTACAAAGCATACTCACGCATAATGACACACACACACACGCACGCGCACACACACACACACACACACACACACACACACACACACACACACACACACTCGCACACACACTTACACTCACACACACACACACACACATTCGCAAACACACACACACACACTCACACTCACACACACACACACACTCACACTCACACACACACACACACACACACACTCACACACACACACACACACACACACACACACACTCACACACACACACACACACACACACACACTCACTCGCACTCGCACTCGCACACACTCACACACACACTCGCACACACAGGGAGAGTCACGGTCACTACATGCAAGATTTCATTCAAATTTTATAAATATATTTAGTTAGAAGCATTGATTAAAATTACATGATAGGAAAATTCAACCGTATTACACATTGACCAAAGATATATAGATTCTATCCAAATTTGATGATACGATGGGACTGCCAAAAAGCTTAACGGCTTATTTAGTCCCTACCTCTACTACTAGTACTACTACACTACTACTACTACTACTACTACTACTACTACTACTACTACTACTACTACTACTTACTACTGTCACAGTCTTAGTTCAATGCGTTCTTTCTGTCTTGCCTTTATCTGCTACTATTATTGAATGCATATTTTTAATTGTGTAAATGGATCAAAATTAGCATTAAATATAGAAAACCATAGAGGTTTAAGTGCTCTATCTGCAATAAGAAAGGCAAGATTGAATAAAAAAACACGAAAAGAACCGAGAAATGGAGATTCGGGTGTTGATCTGCATATTTGCCGAAAATTCAATTGTTGACGGCTTATTTAGTCCCTACCTCTACTACTAGTACTACTACTACTACTACTACTACTACTACTACTACTACTACTACTACTACTACTACTACTACTACTACTTACTACTGTCACAGTCTTAGTTCAATGCGTTCTTTCTGTCTTGCCTTTATCTGCTACTATTATTGAATGCATATTTTTAATTGTGTAAATGGATGAAAATTAGCATTAAATATAGAAAACCATAGAGGTTTAAGTGCTCTATCTGCAATAAGAAAGGCAAGATTGAATAAAAAAAACACGAAAAGAACCGAGAAATGGAGATTCGGGTGTTGATCTGCATATTTGCCGAAAATTCAATTGTTGACCAAAAATTCGACTGGGAAGAGTTACTATCCCTGAACATGGTCTGAGTGTTGCAAGAACCCCATTTTGTGTTACAAAATACATTTATGGACAATATTATTATGCATACATGATACAATGCCATTATGTCATGTGTGTGAGCATACCCACATGTGTGCATTTGACTCGATCGAGATGATAGATACTGTACTGTTTCTTTTTCTTTTTTCTGAAGATGCCACAAAAACACTTTGTCACTTCCTGTATTCTGTCTAGATTAGATTATTGCAATGCCCTCCTCCTAGGCCTTCCTACAACCTCTCTCCAACCTCTTCAACGTGTTCAAAATTCTGCCGCGCGCCTTGTATTCAGAGTACCAAAACGGCACCATACATCGGATCTTTTAATGAAACTACACTGGCTCAAAATCGAATACCGAATTAAATACAAATCTGCCTGCCTCTGCTACAAAATCGTTTCAAAAGACGCACCAGCCTATCTTTGCAGCCTTTTCCAGATCTACATTCTTGTCTGTAGCCTTCATTCTTCATCTGATGACCGTATTTTTCAAATTCCCTCTTACCATCGGAAACAACACAGCTCCAGAGCATTTTCCGTTTCAGCTGCTACACTCTGGATCTCACTCCCTTTCAGCCTTCGTCATGCCAAATGTAACGTTCAAGTCTGCTCTGAAAACCCACTACTTCAAACTGCAGCTGCAGAGTGCATCTAAAACTTAGAAAATTGCCAGCCACTCTATTTGTCCATCTTGTTATGTGTATGTGTGGCATCACGTGTTCTGTGTGTGTGTGTGTGCGCGCGCGCGTGTGTCTGTGCGTGTGTGTATGTGTGCATGCGTGTGTGTATGTGTGCCTTCAGGTAAATGATCAGAGGGTGAGTTTGGAAGGGTGGATTGTGTGTGTGTGTGTGTGTGTGTGACAGCGTGTGTGTGTGTAACTGTGTTGTAAACTGGGGCAGTGGATGGATGCCTCGTGCCTCCATACGGGGAGCTTGACGACCCCGCCCCCTCCATGAGTCTCTCCACGAGTCTCTCCCCATGGGTATACTAGGGGGTCTTTCGTAAAAATAGTTCCCCCACCTTCTGGAAGTTCTGTGCTTGAAACTTCCTCTAATCTGCCACTCTCTTTGACTCTGCCTTTTCCTTTGCTTTCTATCATATACTATCTTTCTGACTTATTCACTGGCCCATTCTCCTGCCTTTAAAAAAAAATCTTCCAAATAATAACAACTTGATATTGATCCTTGGTAGGAGAGTTAGTCAAGCTTTCGAGCTTAGCTCCTTTTCCAGACTGAGATGTGAGGGCTTTGCTGTAGTAGAAAAGTGTCTTGTTGATTTGAGTACAATTCACAAAACAGTTGGTAGAGACAAGTTGAACAGATTTCAGGGTGAAATCTGTTCAACTTGTTCAACTGCCCCCTGTTTCACCTCACCCCATTCTTCTTTTTTTCCAATTTAAGCTTTTCTTCCCCCCCCCCCCCCCCTTTAAATAGCCAACAACCCAACCTTGCTACAATCTCTCCTGTACCCGACTACTACCCTTCCCCTACCCCCACCACCTTGCCATCCTTCCCTCACTATTCACCCTGAAATATTATCAAGGTCAGTGTTTGTTGTCCTGATCCAGCAATTTTCTCTTCCAAATAATGTTTTTCTTTTGAGCTCCTCCAAAATCGGAATGTCGGCTGTACGCAGCAAGGAGACCAGTGAAATCAGAAAACTGGACACATACACACCTTACTCATTATGGCCATATAGCCTGGGAACACAGAAGAAGAAGAAAGACTTGTAAGTACTGGGGCCAGTGTGGTGACTGTTCTTTTTCACATTCTCATTGTGGTTAGGATGTTTAGAGACATGGTACTGTGTTTGTGTGACATAGCTTGTCCCTTTGCATTACATGGCCTGGTAGTTCCCTTCAGTCTTCTAAACGGTGAACTGAAATTCAACTAAGTACCAAAACTTGCTTTGCTACAACTTGCAATGCATACACATCTGATGTTTATGAAACCAGGGCTTTTTAGGGAAAAGGGAGTTCGGAACCAAAGGACTTTCAGGGACATAAGTGCAGAATTGATTTACAATTTATATTTTATTACACCTGAAAACAAGCTTAGTAATCTTATATTCTTATGCTAGAGTTGTTGTTTGTGGCTCAAGCCACAAACCTATAACTCACTTTGTCGGTCTGTCTGTCTGTCGGTCCAAAATTGTCGCACATTTTGACAAAATTGTCGCACTTCAAATCGAGGCTATGGAAGTTCAGTTTAACGTCGCGTATCGGCTTTCGCCATGTACGATGGGCTGAACAAACCAACCAGGATATAAACAAAAATTTATGTTCCTGAATCACTGTCTTAGCCGAAAGGCCGAGAAGCGATCACTTCTGGCCGCTCTTTAAAATGATGTATTTTAAAAGCGTACAAAATAATAAACATATATATGTACTACAGACACTACAACAGACACGACGAGTATGCGGTGCTTCTTTTGATGAGTATAAGTAGGATACATAGTTTTAAATGTTTTCCAAAAGATATAAAAAGTTACGAAATGGTGCAGAGATAACATTCTGGTTTACAGATTAAAATTATTGAAAAGCCAGGAAGGTAACTCATGATTGGAGTGGTAAAAATAGACCGCGTGCCACAAACTATTGCGATTTCGCGCTTGTTAACTTGCAGCTCACAGAGTTTTAGAACCACAAATCTGTTGCTCATGAAAGTGAACTATTCCTATATTTTTGGTTGGCGTTTATTTGTAAAATGAAATGTAAGATGAGTAAATCACTTAGATCTGCTGATGAAGTGCTTTTATAAGTCAGGTTAAAAACAGTAAAGGTGTCACACTTGGCTCAATAATGATGATACAAAATATAATATTGCTGTTAAAAAGCCCTGTTTTAAATATCAACTTAATAAAGGGATGTTAAATTAATATAAGAAAGAAAGCACTTTTAGTGGTCATGTAATCAACTTTAATGAAGGAATATGAAATCAGTGACAGTGTTTTCTATGATGCATTACAGAAGTATTTATAGGAAAAAAAACCACCTTCGCCATAGCACCTGAGCTCTCTGTGTAGCATTGAGTGATTTTTTTTATGCCGGTTGAAGAGTGTTATGATGCGTCATGCAGTCAATATGGGCTTTATGACATTTTCCACCATATCCTTGTAAAAATACTACTAGTACATGAATCTTTCCAATATTTGGATTGATCAGATTGGCAATGTGTCTAGACTAGACTACAGTACTTTTTTGTCCAAGATCATCTAGAGCTGTCTCTGCCTGTCTCTGTTTCTCTCTCACACTTCCCCCCCCCCCCCTCTCTCTCTCTCTCTCTCTCTCTCTCTCTCTCTCTCTCACCACACACACACACACACACACACTCGCTCTCTCTCTCTCTCTCTCTCTCTCTCTCTCTCTCTCTCTCTCTCTCTCTCTCTCTCTCTCTCTCTCTCTCGCCTGTCTAAGATACAGCCCACTTTAGACGACACACCCTTACAAGTTGTTTATTTGATAGTATGCGAAAAGAAAAAAACTGTGCAAACAGTTAAAACAGCTCAGTGTCAAGGAAGGGGAAAGAAAGGGGGGGAAATCAATGAAAGAAGGTGATTACTTTTTCGATAGAAAAGTTTTAAATTATTACACATATGTCTTTGTTGCATGATAGTGTCTGATTCGTTGTATTGCTGTTCCAAAGAAAGATCACAATAATTCGTGTTCAATTTTAAGACATAGTAATTTTGCTAGTTTGGCTCCAGGTTTTCTGGTGAATGAATTCAACTACGGGGTAATGATGTTTACAAACCGTTTTCCAGAGATCCTGTTGGTAGTTTAATTATTATTAGTGGTCAGGCCAGGCAGGTATGGTTAGCTAGGTTAAGGGTGCAGCATTATGAAGGAGAGAGCAGTTAGTTACTGTTCCAAGGGAAATCAGTCAGGCTGCTTAGGTGGAGTTATGACCCTTAACCCTTGGCACCAGGTGGCGTTCCATTTGAAGCATTTTGGCAGCGACGGCGATTTCACTTACTTTTTTTTTCTGTCACACTTTCTCTTGCATATGAGTGGCAAAAAAACGATTACTGGTAATTGGTGTGCCTTCTAAATGATCAAAGAAAGTAAAATAAGCCCCGAGAATTGTCCCCTGCAGGGCCACCAGAAGAGCTTATTGATGGACTGGTGGTGGGATGGACATTGGATGGGCATTGAAAGGATAGGCACTGGGCAGTCATGGAGTGATTTATTGGACATGGGCTTGGAGGCTATCTGATGAGTCTGCAGTGCAGTGTGTTTAAGGACTACTAGGGCTGGTGCTGGGGCAGGAACAAGAAGATGAGAAGAGATCATTACTGCTTTTTTACCTCTGTCTGCACCTTCACTTGTTTTGATGAGTCAATGTATGGAAGTGTATTTGTGTAAAACTTAGCAAATCAGAAGTGTTGTTTTTGAAGCCCCGAGGGAAAGAGAACTATTATTCGATTATACAAGCAATTCAGAAGATGCTTGAAGACAACATGGCTATCCAGTCAGTGAGATGAAAAGCAATGCAAATGCAAAATGTCTACTTTCCCTTTTATATTGGTATGACTTAAACAGTTGCAGCAGCAATAACGACAGCAACAAACAACACAGGAACATGTGTGTGTGTGTGTGTGTGTGAGTGTGAGTGAATCTTTGCCTTATTTCACAACATAGCTATCACTAAATGTGAGCATCAGGAACAGCAAATTTTAAGAATATCATCAGAGGTTCAGTCATGTACAAATCTTATGCATGTCTTGAAAGGGAAGTTCGTAATTATGTGAGTACAAGAATGCTTGCTGTCTCTCTAGCTCTCGGAGAACCCAGAATACAGTGGATTCCTGATAACTTAAAAACACTGGATAACTCGCAAGAGTTTTCTGGTCCCAGTTTAATAATCTTTATGATAAAAGGTCTTTTTAACTCAAAATATTGGCTATCTCAAAATAAAAGTTCAGTCCCTCCAATTTTGACTGCGATTTTCACTGTAGTTAACTTATTAGCCTGTGAATCTCCAATGAGATAAAGTTGGCTGCCTTCAGGAAAAAGAAGATGATGATGATTTTAGAAAATGAATGTTATATATCATAAAGAGAAGAGGGAAACTAACCAAACAAGAATTCTAGGCAAACAAACTTTTGGTAAAATGTATGGGATTACACTCATTACAGGAATGTCATCATCATCACCACCCTCCTCGTTATCATCATCGTTATGTTGATGTTGTTTTTAACACATTCAGTATTTATGTACACCTGTTAGCAGTCTTCATACTTTGTGATTCAGTCTTTCTTCCTCCTTTCCCCCCCTTCCTAACCCCCTGTGGTGGTACAGTACCACCCACCCCACCCCCTTTGATGCCTTATCATAACTACTCTTTCATTGCTTTTCTATTTTTTTATGTATTTATTTTTTTCGTGAGGGAATTAGAAGTGGGTTCAGTTGAGTCAAAGACTGTATAGAGGAAGATAAGCATCCGGTCTCTTTTCCCTATATGAGTAGTGAGGACAGAAACACTGGTTATGTCCCTTTTAAACAGGACACATTTTACACGTCGATAGGCCAGTTGAATTCTCCGTTCAAGTTCCAGTCTGAGTTTTTGGATAGCCTGCACTGTGAATAGTGTACTGTCCCCACTAATGATAACTCTATCAGCCCGGTTCGCCGAGTTCTTAAGTAGTCCATCTTACCCTTTTAGAATATCTTTGGTTGAGTAGCATAGCTTGGTTTTCTTCATTGCACCACAGCTGGCAAAGTCATCATTGAACATGTTTATTTTATCCGGTTTTATTCCCAGATTCAGTGATTAGACTGTTTGAAACTACTTAGCTCACTCTTATTCTGGTGTGTGTGTGTGTGTGCGTGTGTGTGTGCGTGTGTGTGTGTGTGTGTGTGTGTGTGTGTGTGTGTGTGTGTGTGTGTGTGTGTGTGTGTGTGTGTATGAGTGAGTGAGTGAGTGAGTATATTTGTGCATAATGTGTATGTTAGGGAACTTGGGAATGCAAATAAGTGAGCGTAAATGTAAGGAACTTGGGAATGCAAATAAGTGAGCGTAAATGTAATTTATTTAGAGTTTTATTGTACAGTGGAGAACTGATAACTGAAAAACGGATAACTCAAAAATGCTGGATAACTCACAATAATTTTTGGGTTCCAGTATAATAATCTCTATGTTGAAAACCCTTTTTAACTCAAAATATTGGCTATCTCCAAATAAAATTTAAGTCCTTTCAATTTTGACTCAAGCGATTTTTTTAAAAACTGTATTTCAAATTCAGTGCTTCAACAGGTTTTTTAAGACTTGTGTTGCAGTGCATAATATTTCAAAACATAATATTAATAAAAAAATTTGTTTAGAAGCTGTTAACAGCTGAAAGTTTTAGATCGATGTTTGTAGATGATCTTAAGATATTTGAGTAAAGAGAAGAAGAACAGGGGAGCATAGACATTAGAAACTGTTTTTCTATGGCTGGAATAGAAGTCTCAAATGTCTGTAGATAATAACTTGTTTGCTCAAGTTACACAAAGCCAGTCTGTTAAACTAAAGGCCAGCTAACATAAAACCAAACTAATGTTAAACCTTAGAATGAAGAAAAAGAAGCTCTTATGAGAAGGGGGAAGCATGGAATCTTAGTTTATTTTTTAATGAATGACAAGAAGAATGGAAGTCTTGAAGGTCTGTAGATCTCTCCTTGCTCTAGTTATATTATACAAAGCTAGGCTGTTGAAGGTCAGTTAGACCTAGCACTTAGTTGAAAGAAAGAAATACTGTGGGGAAGAAGAAGTAAGCATAGAAGAAGCCCAGTGGTTGGTCTGGAATAGAAAGAAGTGTTGGAGGTCTGTAGATGTTTCACAGGAGCACAAAGGCAGTCTGTGGAAGGCCAGTCAGTGGGGAACCTATCTGATGGCACACATGGGTGTTGGCTTTCACAGGAGGAACAGACAGAACTCTGGCTTTGTTCCTTCCAGCTGGAGAGAGAGGGAGGGAGAGAGAGAGAGAGGGTGGGAGGGAGGGAGGGAGGGAGGGAGATGGAGAGAGAGAGAGAGTGTGTGTGTTTGCATATGTGTAAATTCACATACTTGCAACGTTTTCCTCGTTGAATCATTTTCCAAGAGAAATTTCTAGTTTATGTTTTAGACTTAAATATAATTCTTTGAATGAATGTAAATATGTAAATACTGCAAGATGCGGGGAGAAGCTTTTAGCATTCCATACACTGTGTCATTGTCCCCTTATGAGGCAGTACCTACCCAGTTTATAATCACCTGAAAATCTTTCAATCGTTGATTTTAAAATTCTAATGTTAAATCACTTATTTTTGTCTAATGTATATATATTTACTTCATAGTCCCATTGGTGCGTTAGCATGACTGACATTTTCATTTTTGTTTTTAAACAGGGTTAGTTTTTGTTGTTTTTGTTAACTGATTTAAGTGTTATGTTTTAATTTATGAAATAATATCTGTAATTTTGATATCAATCATTTACAATATTATAGTCGTCTAAAAACACTAAGTGAAAAGATGTTAGATTAAACAAAGCAAAGCAAAACAAAAAACAAACGCACGCATGCACACTCACACACATGCACGCATGCACGCACGCAAGCACGCACGCAAGCGCATACACACACACACACACACACACACACACACACACACACACACACACACACACACACACACACACACACACACACACACACACACACACACACACACACTTCAAAGCACTAGTTTTACCTTTGGCTCACTCCAGTATTTTTCAACAACTTTTGATAGGAAGATCTCAGATGTATAAATGCAAAAGATAGAATAGGCTCAGTTTCATTCGCAGGTTCTCTCTTATCCGACTTGCTGTATGTCACCTGTCTTATTCTGGGTGCTCTTCATGATAAGCTCATCATTAAGGCATGTACTAGAGGGGAAAAACACAACAATGTCAATTTAAACACCCATGCATAAGCAATAAGTTAAAACTTCCATATCATTCTCACAGTACCCACCTGAATACTAGACCCCCCCCCCCCCCCCCGCTTCCTCCTTCCCCTTCCTGACCCATGTACAGACACATGCACACATACCTTAACATGTACACATACACTAACACACACTCACACTCTCTCTCTCTCTCTCTCTCACACACACACACACACACACACACACACACACACACACACACACACACACACATAGAATCATATACACACACACACATAGTCTTACATACACACACTCACTCACCTATTAACCCACCTACCCACTCATCCACTTAATATCCATATATTAGGCTGGGTTAAGATTCTTTCAACACTCTGATAACACTAAGTAGATGTCACAGTGATATATGATGACAGAAGATGCGTCTTGGCTCCATCTAATTCAATTCTATCTTTCTTATCCATTTATTTCCTGTCTGCTTCGGAATATTGTAGCCCCTGCTTCTATTACAGCATACACACGCGTGTGTGCACATACACACACACACACACACACACACACACACACACATTCACTGTCACGCTCACTCAACTCACTTACTCTCACACACACATACACACATAATCACACACACACAATTAAATCACACACATACAAACACATCACAAGCACACACACACACACACACAAACAAGCACACACACACACATACTAGGTTTCCCCGCATTGTTTTGTCAAAAACAGTATCTTTACCATCAAAAACGGAAAAAGTGCTGTCTCTATAGGGGATTTTAAGAATGCATTTATCCCTTTTTTCGTCCTTAAATCCGACCAATATTTTCTGTCCCGGATAGTACACTTGTGACTTGGAGCGCAAGTGCGGTTGTAGTTCGCGTGCACTACAATTGCACTTCACACTTTCTCCGTTGTTTTGACGTCAAAACAATGTGGAGTGTCAAAACAATTAATGTCGATTTACAGAACATTGTCAAAACTACCCAGGGGAAAACCCGAACACACACACACACACACACACACACACACACACACACACACACACACACACACACACACACACACACACACACACACACACACAGTGATAACAACACCTATAATGCTGTCTCGGTACACAAGGAACTGTAAAGTTACTGAAAACAAATCGCCCTCCCTTCTGTTGTGTCTGTCTCCCTTTGCTCATCTGATCTTTCTTTGGTCCTTCATGTTTTGCAAGCATTTCAGAGGGACCACCTCATTGCCTCAGAAAGTGAAGGAATTTACAGATTGCTATTGGGAGCTGTACATTGCTCAGTTGGCAGAACAAGAGTCCTTGATCCTAGGGTCTCCAAATTCAAATCTTAGATGGATTTTTCTTTCTTGAAACAACCGCCATCATCCTGTAGATGGATCTGTTTTTGCACATTTGGCATTTTCTCTCTCTCATAAATTAACAGTGATCCTAGCTTCATTAATTAAAATTAATATGTACAAAGTAAGGCTCCTTTTGCAGTGCATGGACGATGTTATTGGCTCATGTTAAGTCCATTTCTAGCAGTATCCCAGTTAGGTTAAACAAATATCTGCTGAACTCTTCCACACACACACGCACACATGCACGCACGCACGCACGCACGCACGCACGCACGCACGCACACACGCACACACACACACACACACACACACACACACACACACACACACACACACACAACACCAACCACAACCACAACACAACACACACACACACACACACACACACACACACACACACACACACACACACACACGCACAGTGTGCGCACGCACACATGCACACACTAAACGGTAGGGTAGCTTGTGTTTGTGTGTGATATTTGGTAAGGTCTCTGATGGCGTATGCTATAAATTATATAGTGTAATATCCTGCCAGATGACTACATGAAGTCAATGAGCCTAATATAAAATGTTTATAAGCAATAATTTTTGTGTACATTCCAGGACAGCTCATAAGACTGTTGTAAGAACTACTGTTTTTCCATAACTTCTTCCCTTTCCCCGTAAATTTATATTTTCAACCGTCTCTCCCCCCCCCCCCCCCCCCCTCCAATTTCCACCTTTAGTGTATCAGCATGAAAAAATAGTCAGCTGATGTAAAACAGACTGCACAGTAAAAAGTTTGGGTTGGAAGTTTTCCAAGGGCCTGTGTCTTGGTTGTAGCCTGGTGATATTTTCATATAATGGAGCTTGTTATTTCGTGAAAGGGCTTATCCGTCAGTTTGTTTTTGGATACAAACAACAGGCCCATAAAGAAAGTTTGGCACAGCTGCAAGTTATAATATTTTATTAAAATAAAGAAAGTAATTCACTCTTCACTGAAAAGTATAGGTCTAGTTTCATTGAAGTACGTACTATTTTTGTTGTTATAGAAAAGACATTATTATTAAAAATATTTTGGTAAGCCATTTTTTCTTAAAGCATTTAACAAGGTTTTTGTGCCCCAGTGTTCTAGAATTTTCAGTAATTGTAACTTGAGAATCACAACACATTCTAACTTTCATTGATTGTTCCAGCTTGCTGTAGGTAAGGTGTAGTTACCTAAGCTGCAGATTGCTTGGCTGATGCTTTCTTCACTTGATCAGTGGTAATCAAAACACCTTAAAATGTAATAATATGCTGCAATCTTGTTTGGAATTGTTTCTAAATTAAGTGGGTTTAAAAAAAAATTGAAAATGCTTTTATCGTTTTAAACTTGAATATAATAATACAGTGGAACCTCCCTTATAAGACCTCCCATTATAAGATTCCCTCCCACATAAAACCTATTTCTCTGAGACATTGCCCTTCTTCAGTTTTATATATCATATTCTTGTGGTACCATAGCCAATGAGGTTTAGCCGAGGCGTGGTTACCGCTACACCTATCTGTATTATTAAAAAATCGGGACTTTACTGGTTAGCACTGCCTCCGGGTATTGCCTCCAGTATTGTTCCCACCATCTTTGTATAAATTTACAAATGCCCCACATGGCCGAAAGGCCGAAGAGGGCGTAAAACCATATTTTCGCATTGCCCTTCATTGTAAGTATTAAATTTACCTCCCTTATAAGACCCCTCCCTTATAAGACCTCATTTTGGATGATTTTTGAAGGTCTTGTTAGGGAGGTTCCACTGAATGTAAAACACTAAAGCACGACCCATTTCTGTAGATGCATACCAAGTAATTCCCGGGGTGCAAATGGGTATGCCTGAAACCTGAATTCAGACAATTTTTTGTTGGTTAAAACTGGATTGTCTGGAACAAAAATGTTCTAGAACATAAATTCATAGTCTGATTAGGTAGCAAGTGGGTAAGCTATGTAATTCTGTATTTATCATAGAAACAAAAAGTAACCCAAATCAACCCTAGCATTTTTTTTAACAGTTGATTTTTTTGGGCTGCATTGCATTTGTTGTTGTTGTAGACTGTATGGACGTAGTTGAAATACCAGAAAGAAAAGAAGACATTGAGGTGAATATTATGTAAAGAGCATAGTAATAAGATTACAATATTTTTCGGACTTACTATATGGAGACTGAGACCCCTGCGCCTTATAATATAGTAAGAAAATAGAGTAATAAAATATGAATTTGGTGTTACATTTTGGGGGTGCGCCTTATTGTCTGAAAAATACAGTACTGATTAAATAGAACCAATAAAACATTGTTTCAGGTGACACCCACAAGAGTTTGCAAAAGTTATTAAAACAGACTACAAGGCCGTGTACACACATAAGCGGATATTCCATGCGGAAACCCGTGCACAATCCATTAATAAGTGAAGCTAAGAAGGGAAAAGATTTGCGCATGTGTCAAAATTTTCCCTTTATATGCGTAAACTTGTATCCTTCTTTCTTCCACTTATTTAGGGTTTTCCGTAGGGAAGTTACGCATCTAATGTGAACCCAGCCTTAGTATTTTTTGGATGTGGGTGGTCGGTCAGTGTTTTCAGGTATAACCACCCTTTGAGTACAGACATCTTCTGACTAAACAAGCTGTTCTGTGGGGCCACCAGAGATAGGGAGGCAGCATGCCAGAGGTTTGGGAAACAACAAAAGACAAAGAAATGGGTGTTGATTTGGAGGGAGATGGGCAGGGTGTGTAGGTACACCTCCCCTGCTGCCTTGTGTTCATACTGGGCTTCTTGTGCCTGAAGAATTAAATGTGCACAGTCACAGATTGTTGATGCGATGTGGTAACGTTTAGGGTGTTTACTGGTTCTGTAGTTTGTGTTTATATGATTTCAGTTGAGGGTAAGCTGTTCAAGTGTTTGTTAGCAAGAGAGGATTATTCTGGAAGCATCTTATTCTGGCTAAAGTGGTGGTAGCTACAAATAACCTTACCTACTTTTATTTGAGGTTTAATGTTTGAAAATATCTGGTTTCTAACCTTTAATAAGCCCGCCCCCCTTCCTCCCATTCATACCCACACTCTGAAAAACAAAAACCAGCAAGCGCCACCCCCCAAAAAAACCCACCCACACACCACAAAACAACAACAAATAGCACACAAGCATGTTCAGTTTTGCTTGAAACCTTACCCCCCCCCCCCCCCCCCCCCCCCCCCCTCCTACCAACATATTCTAAAAATCATAATAAAAAAGCCAACTGTCCATGGGGATGGTTGGGGGGGGGGGGGGGGGGGGGTGCGCGATGGGTAGTAGAACAGGATGAGAGAAAAAAATAGAAGGACGGAGAAAGAGAAAAGTAATAATATAATATTTCGCGGACCCAGCAAAACCGGTACTCAGCATTACCAGTACTTGGCATTACCGGTACTGGGCATTACCGGTTTTTCGGCGTTACCGGTACTAGGCATTGCTATGTTAGGGAGTATTTTGAGGGTTGAAATGTTGTTTAATACAAGAGATTGAGGTAATGGAGTTAAAAGTGAATTCAGAATAGGTGTGGGGATAACTACTGGGATTTTAAAAGAAAGCGATAATTTCATCAAAAGACAAGAAATACGGGACACTGTTTTATTTAATTTGCCTTGTCTTTTAAGTGACATACCCTTGTGTATAATTATAAACCTATTCTCTCTCTTCGTCTTAGTCCCCTCCCCCCTCCAAAATCCAGTTCTAGCCCTTGAGGCCTCTTGAGGCCTTCTCCCTCCCCCTATCTCACCAGGTTTGTAGACTACATCTACCAGACGCTCATTGACTGGCTAGGCGTGCACATTCAATGATGCATTTGACATTTAATGAAATGTAAATACATGGTATGTGTAACTGCATATTGGGTTTGTCTAACGATATGTAGTGGCACAGTGACCTTGTTTGCCTTTTGCCCTGATGCTCTGGCGTGGGAAAACATGCCTGGCTGGACTGATGGATGAAGCGTGCATCTTAAAAAAAAAAAAGATTAATTAATTTTGTTCACAGACATACAAATTTTACTTAGAAGAAGAAATCTTTGAATGTGCATGAAAAAGGAGGGAAGACATTCATGATAGGAAATGTGGGTTATTGGTTTGTTTTCTCTCTCTCTCTCTCTCTCTCTCTCTCTCTCTCTCTCTCTCTCTCTCTCTCTCTCTCTCTCTCTCTCTCTCTCTCTCTCTCTCTCTCTCTCTCTCTCTCTCTCTCTCTCTCTCTCTCTCTCTCTCTCTCTCTCTCTCTCTCTCTCTCTCTCTCTCTCTCTCTCTCTCTCTCTCTCTCTCTCTCTCTCTCTCTCTCTCTCTCTCTCTCTCTCTCTCTCTCTCTCTCTCTCTCTCTCTCTCTCTCTCTCTCTCTCTCTCTCTCTCTCTCTCTCTCTCTCTCTCTCTCTCTCTCTCTCTCTCTCTCTCTCTCTCTCTCTCTCTCTCTCTCTCTCTCTCTCTCTCTCTCTCTCTCTCTCTCTCTCTCTCTCTCTCTCTCTCTCTCTCTCTCTCTCTCTCTCTCTCTCTCTCTCTCTCTCTCTCTCTCTCTCTCTCTCTCTCTCTCTCTCTCTCTCTCTCTCTCTCTCTCTCTCTCATTATGTTTTAGTTCGCTTTAATTTTGTATTATTTATTTGTTTGTGTTAACGGCAAGTATGAAAAATGGCTATTCTATGTCAATACTGTAATTTTACCATTGCAAAATAAAGGTTCATTATTATTATCATTCTCTCTCTCTCTCTCTCTCTCTGTCTCTCTCTCTCTCTCTCTCTCTCTCTCTCTCTCTCTCTCTCTCTCTCTCTCTCTCTCTCTCTGTACATGTGGGTACATGTGGTTGTGCATGTGTGTGGCGTGTGTGCGCATGTGTGTGTGTGTCACTCTGTGTGTGTGTGTATGTGTGTGTGTGTATATATGTGACTGTAATGTGTCACTCTGTGTGTGTGTGTGTGTATGCGTGCGTGTATACATGTGTGTGTGTGTGTGTCCTAGTAGTAGACATAAATAGGTTATTGTTATCTTTAATGGTTGGTTGATTATTTGATCGATTATTTGATCGTAGGTGTACTGACACTCGATTTGTTATCCTTATTAAAAACAACAAAGCAATTATTGTTTTTTTTCTCTTGTCCCTCTTTTCTTCCACCTGGTGTAGCTAGTTAACTATAAAAGGTTTGTCAACAATCATTCTGTTTCTGCAGCGGGAGGCGGGAGGCGCTGAGCGCGTGCCGCATTTGAGTCACATCTGGCGAGAGAGACTGGTTGCCCTTCTTTGTTCTCTGTTGTGCCCTTGGTTGTTTTCCCTTTAATTGACAGGGAAAAATCATAGGTCTTTGGGAAGGGGTGAGGGGGCGTTGAGGGTGTGTGTGTGGTGGGTTAAATTGGGGTAGTGCAGGGGGGGGAAATGGGAGGGTTAGGGGAGAGGTTGATGATGATCAGTGAGAGGAGATTAAGGAAAAGTAATGCACTGTACTAATAGGTGGTGTGTGTATATATGTGAAGAATTTGAGGTGTGTGTATATGTGAGGAAGAGAGAGAGAGAGAGAGAGAGAGAGAGAGAGAGAGAGAGAGAGAGAGAGAGAGAGAGAGAGAGAGAGAGAGAGAGAGAGAGAGAGAGAGAGTGAGTGAGTTAGTTAGTTAGTTTACTTTCTTTAGACATTCACCCTCTCTCTTCCCATCTTGTCCTCTAACCCACATATGTGTGTGTGTGCGTGCATGTGTGTGTGTTTGGAAGGGGATGTGATGGTGGTGATGAAAGGAAAACAGGTGTGAGTCAAGGAGAAAATCTATACTTATAGAGATACTGTCAGTTGTGATTGCCACTTTGCTATGAGATGGGCAGGAAACAGTCAAGGGGGGGCCATCACACCCCTGATAGGTGAAGAAGAGTGGGTTTACTGCTACAGTACTTGGTCTGTGAAAGTGGTTATGCCTGCTCTACCTAGGCTCATTCTTTTCTTCTTCTGTCTGCTCCTCCTATGAAGCACAAACTGTTATGTTAAGACCGTGCATTGCAAATATTTAAAACCCAGTTTAGATTAAGTCTTTTCTCCTGTTTGACTTGCTCCCCTTTCTCTCTACCACCTTCTCTTTTTCCCTCCTTTTTATCCTTTTCCTTCTCCTCCCTCCCTGTTTTATGTTAGAATACATCATATTATGTACAGTATGTCATATTAATATCTTCTTTCCCCATTACCTTAGTTCAGATTAGTAAGATGGCTGGGAAATGATTCATGTTGAATATTTTTGTGATGTATTAATAGTATTGCTCCTCTGGAGGGGAAAATAGATGTCGAAATACTGATTTGGCTTTTTATATTTTGCACAATGAAAATTGGTTTGAAATCACTTCTTCTTCTTCTTCGTTTGCTGAGATAGTTTCCTGTCATATGAGTGTAGATGCATCATGCTGCCTTTATGCGCCTATTTAAGTTAGGCCCAGCATGTCCGATTTCGGCTGGAGAAATCTTTGTAAGAATTTATAGAAAAAAAAGGCAGGAGAATGGACCAGTAAGGTAGAAAGACAGCAGATGACAGCAAGCAAAGGGAAAAGGCAGAGTAAAAGAGAGTGACAGATTAGAGGAAGTTCCAGAACTTCCAGAAGGTGGGGGAACTATTTGTATGAAAGACCCCCGGTATCCCCACAGGGAAAAAAAAATCACTATACTAAATCTTTACTCGTGTATTTGCGTTGGTTTTTTTAACATAGCTAGCGGCACCAAAAAAATATTTTTTAAATATATGATCAAATATTGAGTCTGTTTCATAGATCTTTTCATTATAAAGAAAATTAAAAAAGAATTCAGTCGATATCTCAATTAGGTCATGAGATATGGGGGTTTAAAGTGACATACCACTGCGACATTAGCAGACACACTAAAATCGGCCATATTTTAGAACCTATAACAAACATACCTACTAGTAATAACCATTTTTTTACAATACAGTCTCCACAATCGTAAAAAGTTATGCCAGCAACAACAAACTTCAGGCTCAACATTTTTTGAAGTTATGAACTTGCAAAGTTGGAAAAAATGCTGATGTTGAAAGTGCGCAAAATGGACAATGTTGTACTAAGATTGTAGTGTTTATATACTATTTTATGGCAAATTGAAAGTTATTTGCATACATGTTGTAAGTGTTGCGTTGCTGCGTTTCCAGATCGCCTCCAGCTGGTGCTGTTCAAGGACGTCCACGAGGCGCTGCGGTCCGGGGGCAAGGTGAAGTCGTCGTTCCCGCTGGACGGCTACTATGGCCTGGAGTCCGGCTTCAGCCTGGACCGGGAGGTCAACGTGCTGGCCATCCTGTGCCAGCGCCAGGTCACCCTGCTGGCCTTCGACACCAGGGAGAGCCTCATCCAGTTCGAGGTCAAGATACGCCGCAGTCTTGGCCAAGGTAGGGTTGAATGGCTTGTGCTGCGCTTGCGGCGACACGCTCTCCAGGTGGGAGCTGCACGAATGTTGTAGAGGCAAGTCTTTGTGACAAAGAAAGTGGTACAATACAAGACAGTACAAGGCAATTCTCTTCTTCTTCGTCGTTGACCGCTCAGATAGGATCTGGTCATATGAGCGCAGATGTGCAACATTTTGACCTACTTTGTGAGTGTGTTTTCATCACTGAGTGGGTGGATAAGTGGCCAGGTGTTCTTAACGCCTACGTTAATGGATATAATTGTGCAGTGTCATCAACAGTACTTTATTGTTCCTTCACATTGAAGCCACAGTTTTCTTATGTGTCGTAATTCACTTTTTGTTGGAAAAACTAGGCCTATGCAAAGCATGTTGAATGCAAATTTACAGAAATTCCTCAAAATAAGAATTTTTTTTTAAATAATAAAAACCCATAAAGAATGGAATATTTTAAGGTGATCTCTAATTATAAAATAAACATGAAGCACAAAACTAAGTTCTACAAACAGGCTACATACACTGATGCAGGCTATAATATAATCAAAAACATTTATTCTTTTTTGAGCTGTTTGAAACACAACTAACTATATAAGTATAAACTAAGCAGACCATATAATTAGAGCAACAGAAAGAAATATGACTAATTTAGGAATTCCCAGTTACCTTATTCAAATTACTATGTAGTCTGGTATGACATACCCGTAATTGTAGGTTGAATGTTTACTTTTTGTCCATCCTCCTCCGAGCTTCAGATTGTCAGCGGGCCCGGGCCATTGACCCATATTCACAGTGATTTGACCCCTCATTTTGTGCAGCCAGGGGTCATCTGACTCATGAAGTCTACAATAAAATGTAAGTTTAATACTACAATGACAAATTATTGGCCCATTATTTTGGAAATTGACCTGTCATTTTCTGTAATCAGGGGCCATACGACCCATGAAGTTTAAAAACAATCTGCCTCTGTCTCTCTCTGTGTCTCTCTTTCTCTCTCTCACTCCTTCTTTACCTTCGCACCCCCCCCCCCCCTACCTTCGCACCCCCCCCCCCCCCTACCTTCGCACCCCCCCCCCCCCCCCACCCCCTTTCGCACCCCCCCCTACCTTCGCACCCCCCCCCCCCCTCTTCATCATTTCTCCCAATTCCTGGGCCCAATTCTTTTGATCCACATATGTTAGCTCACTGGGGCTTTTGCTATTTGAAAACCTTGAAGTCCCTCTTCCTGTGTGTCTATTGCTGTGTAAGACGCCCACACAGATTCCTTGGTGAGTGGTGATGTTGCCTCTCTGTGTGTGTGTGTGTGTGTGTGTGTGTGTGTGTGTGTGTGTGTGTGTGTGTGTGTGTGTGTGTGTGTGAGAGAGAGAGAGAGAGAGAGAGACAGAGAGAGAGAGAGAGTGTGTGTGTGTTGTGTGTTTGGAGAGTGAGAGAGAGAGAGAGAGAGAGAGAGAGAGAGAGAGAGAGAGAGAGAGAGAGTGTGTTGTGTGTTCGTGCACATGCATTTGTGCATAGATTGTGTTTAAGTATGCACACATGTGTGTGTTTGTGTGTGTGTGAAATGAAATGAAAATGTGTGTGTGTGTGTGTGTGTGAGTGTGAGTGAGAGTGAGTGAGTGAGAGTGAGTGAGTGAGTGAGTGAGTGAGTGAGAGCGAGCGAGCGAGAGAGAGAGAGAGACAGAGAGAGAGAGAGAGAGAGAGAGAGAGAGCGGGCGAGCGAGCGAACGAGCGGCTGCACGTGCTAAGAGACAATGTTTCTTTGTTTCTGGCTTTGGGGGTTGTTTTTGTTGTTTGTTTCACATGGTTGAAATCTGTGGGTTGTTAAAAAAAAAGTGTGTGTAAAGTGTGTGTGTGTGTCACCATGGCAGGGATTTGATTTGTAGTTGCGTCACAGCTGTTGTAAATTTAATTTTAGGCTTTGATCAATGCTTGTGTGTGTGTATGTGTGTGTGTGTGTGTGTGTGTGTGTGTGTGTGTGTGTGTGTGTGTGTGTGTGTGTGTGTGTGTGTTAGTACCTGTTAGTACTCTAGTGTATAAGATAAAGAAGAATGGAATACTCTGAGATTCTGTGAAGTTGGGGAAGGGAAAGTGGAGGAGGGTGGTGTAAGGGAGACAGTAATATAAAAATAGTTGAAAGGGGGTGGGTGGGAGGGTTGGAATGGTGAGAGGGTATTGAGTGGGGGTGAGGTGGGGGCTGTGGTTTAGGTGGCAGCTGTTGGTGACAATCAATGCTGATTCCAGCCTGGATGAAAATTTGTGTGGGCTGTATGCTGGGTGGTGGTAGAAGGGGAGGGGGGTGTCATATGGTTGCATGTGGTTATGGAGGATTAGGGGCTTACAGTTTTCAATATTTGTAGTTGCATAATAATAAGAGTATGTGCCGTATTTTTCGGACTATAAGGCGATACTTTTTCCCCAGACTCTGAGACCCCTGCGGCTTATAATATGAATACTAAAATAGTGAGAAAATATAATAACTGAATCTGAATTTTGTGTAAAATTTGGGGTGTGTGCCTTATAGTCCGAAAAATTTGGTATTTGTTCCAACAGAAGTGGGTTGCTGTGCATGGTTGTGTGTGTGTGTGTGTGTGTGTGTGTGTGTGTGTGTGTGTGTGTGTGTGTGTGTGTGTGTGTGTGTATCTCACTATCTGTGTGTGTTGATGTGCAAGTGAATCAATGTCTACCTGCATGTGAGAGAGGGGGGTGGGAGACTAAGAGTGAGAGGTAGGAGGTAAGAGGCCACTGAGGGAGGGAGGGAGAGAGTGGGCGATAAAACAAAGCAGCCAATTATTAGGGATGGTTTATTAGGTTTGGCTGGTTGCCTCATTTGGGGCAGGAAAACAACAGAAAACATCAAGACATTCATACCGCCTGACCTGTGGTTCCAGTTCAGTTCAGTTAATATTAGTAAAACAAGATGGCAACACATGTAATGTACTCCCAGTTATGGTAACTTCGTAGAGAGTGAGAGATAGGTAAGTGAGGGAGGGAGAGAGTGGTCGATAAAACAAAACAGCCAATTATTAGGGATGGTTTATTAGGTTTGGCTGGTTGCCACATTTAGGGCAGGAGAACAACAGAAAACATCAAGACATTCATACGGCCTGACCTGTGGTTCCAGTTCAGTTCAGACAAAGAGTTAGTAATAGTAAAACAAGATGGCAACACATAAAATGTACTCCCAGTTATGGTAACTTCGTACTAGTTAGTGTGCTGTCTGTCTTAATGTCTATATGTCTCTCTGTCTTTCTTTTTCATTGTGTCATTGACAGTTTTCAATTTAGCCTTAGGTCGGGTTCACATTAGATCTGTAAGTTCCGTACGGAAAACCCTAAATAAGTGGAATAAAGAAGGATAAAGTTTACGCATATAGGGGAAATTCGGACACATGCGCAAATCTCTTCCCTTCTTTGTTTCACTTATTTATGGATTGCGCACGGGTTTCTGCATAGAATATCCGCTTATGTGTGTACACGGCCTTATGCTTGCACAAGCAACCTTATGACCTTTCTTGTCCTGTTCAGTCTTCCCTTACTCCTCCATTTTTAGCTGGATCACAGCAAAGGGCGTTTTCCCCTACCAGAAATCTAACTTTGATCAGAGGAAAGAAAAAGTCTACAAAATTCGTTAGACCTCCCACTTTTTTTATTTTTCATTTTTTTACTAGTGGATTTCTTTTTATTGTGAACTGACAATGACATGACAATATTAGGATGTTGGTTTATTGCTGTCGAATTTCATTAGTATTGGTTCAGTAGTTTAGGCTGTCAAGCTTGGAATGTAAAGTTTGTTACGTGTACAGACAGGCAGAGAAACTCGAAGGTTCATGTTTCAGTTGTAATATTCAGTACTTCCGTTCTTTCAGAACTTTGAGTGCAAAGGGGTCCTCTATTGTATGGTTCAGATACACAGCACTGCAGCCAGTTTTGATTCATGGTCTGCTGACATTTGGTAGCTAGTTCAGTAACTGCCTCCAGTAACTAGCTTTCATCAAAGGGAATGGAAAATAGATTTCCCCCATCTCTTGTTTTTAGCCTGTACTGGTTTGTTCTCTATGTGTGTGTGTGTGTGTGTGTGTGTGTGTGTGTTCGTGTGCATGTGCACGATGGTGTGTGTGTGAGCTCTCATAGCATTTTTGTCTTTTCTTCACCCCTATCCCTTGTTCCACTGTTTGTGCCATTGCTCCAGTACTTGTCTTTCTTTGTCAGATTCACATAACCCAATTATTACATGTCAGAGAAATGGGAGAGGCTTGCTTGTAACAGCAGCAGCAAATGTGGTCAATCCATAAAGTCCAAGAGAAAATCATATTCTCTAGTACAATCCCTAATGATACTGCAATGTTTCTAATATCATGCCAATACAAGTCTAGTGTAAAAAAAGGAAAGAACATTTGTACCGTAACAAAGAAACAAGCATAGGATTCCTCAATCAAAATTATGGGCAAGATTTGAATGGCTCTGACACTAGTGCGAAATTACTACTGCTCTAGTGCTTTCAGATTTACCAGACATTTTGGTGGAGCAAAGAATGGAAACAAGCAGAACAAAAGTACAGTGGAACCTCCCTGGAACCTCCCTTATAAGACCCCCAATTATAAGATTTCCCCTCCCACTTAAGACCTACTTCTATGAGACATTGCCCTTCTTTGTAAGTATTAAAATGACCTCCCTTATAAGACCCCTCCCTTTTAAGACCTTATTTTGGATGATTTTTGAAGGTCTTATAAGGGAGGTTCCACTGTATGAGTAAAAATAAACATAGACAGATTTTTAGAAATATGGAGAGGAGATGCACTGTAAATTGTGATATTGAGGTGAAGAGCACAGGGAGTATAAAGAGATAATGTGTGTGGTGGTGGGGGTGGTATGCATGTGTGTGTATGTGTGGGTGTATGCTCGTGTATATGTGTGGGAGATGGTGGGGTTGAGAAAGTAAAGGGGGAATTGTCTGATATTTTGAGGAAGGATGTTTTTTTGTTTTTTGTTTTTTGTAAAGGGGGGGGGGGGGGGGGGGGGGGGTAGTGATGATGGGGTGAAGACTGGGGTTGGGTGGGGTTGGGAGGTGGAAGTGGAATATACAGAAGAACTTTGATTATGATAAGACTTTCTGAACACTCTAAGTTCAAAGTGCCTTAACAGATAGCGATAATAAATAAAAGATTGCTGATATAACAGTTCCAGAAATAACTGGTGCTTGTTAGTTCATTAAAAGCATCCTCTCTCTCTGTGTCTCTCAGTCTCTCTCTACTCTCTCTCTCTCACTTACACTCTTACATGCATGCACTCACACACACACACACACACACACACACACACATGATGCATGCATGCACGCACGCATGCGCACGTGTGTGCGCACAAAAAACCCCTTGCAGAATGAAAGGAATAGTTACTCAAGGAACATTACTGAGATAAAGAAAGCTCATGGCCAGGACTAAAACACAGGCTCAAGATTAGCATGACCAAAAAGTCAATATGTTTCAGGTTGTGGTATCTGAGTAGCTGTGTACTTGACTTAAATTTAAGAGCACATTTATAGTTTTGTCTAGAATATAGTTTTTTTAAGAAAAAGTACAATCCATGCTGCTGTTAAGTTTGTGGACGCTTACATCACAAAAGATTTTAAAGAAAGCTCGGAATGGAATGTGTGCTGGGGTATGGAAAAGAATTCTGGACAAGTAGAGCGCCGATAAGAAAGCAAGAAAGATGTGGTGAATGGGCCTAAAGTGCTCTGCTGTGATGCATAGAACGAGGAGAGCACATAAGAAAAGAAGTAACTGCCATTCAGGATTAGGTAAATGCCACCAGGCTGCTCCCTACCTGTACGCACTCCCACTGTGAATCTGTGTCACCTTTATTTAACGGTTGCAGCTTTTTCCATTTCACAACCATTTCCTTTTTATTATTTTTTATTATCATTTTACCTGAAGAAAAAAACAATCTGTGTATCTACTGTATTTTTCAAACAATTGAAAATAAACATTGTTGTATTAATTGTACTTTCAAATAAAAAAAACTATAAACTTCGTCTTGGAATGGCAGGAGAGCTGTCTAAAATACCTTCACAATTACATTTTTGCTGCAGCTTCAGGGAGGCATTGCTCCCCCACCCCCGGGGGGGCATTGCTCCCCCTCCCCTCCCTTCCCCCATGGACCCCCCCCACCCCCCAACAGCCCTGACCTTGGTCTTTCAGCGTTTTTCATTTTGGGTAGTTGCACCTGTTTTTTTATTTTGGGTAGTTGCACCTGTGTTATTTTCCATATGCCTTTAACCCTCTTGCATTTATTCCGCCCAAAACCGCCCGCCCGGAAGTTGCCTCTGTGTATTCAAGCCGCCCAAAACCGCCCGTATCTTGCCCCCACTCTGAGACCCCCTCTGATGGCATTTTCATCACGCACTAAGTTCTGGCTTGTTATGCACACACTATGAAGGAGCTTCTCACTTGCAATGATGTGATAGTAACTGTATGGCACTCTGTGTGCTTCAGAAGACAGATTTTCCTGAAAATGTAAGGGAAGAAGCTTTGTCTGTAACAAATGCGAATGCAAGAGGGTTAAGCCATCCCTGAAGAGTGGGTAGAGCTGGGAGTCATAAAGACTCTACACAGGAATAGAACTTCAGCACTTTAAATCTCTGACTGATATGAAATGCTGCCACTGGAGTGCTTTTTTTAAAATTGTTAGCGCAATATAAAGGCATACAAATGGAAGAGGAGGGGGGGGGGGGGGGGGGGGGGGGGTTGAAAAGAAAGGCTGTTTTTCAGAAGTTAGTTGAACTACTATTAATGTTTTGGGGGTTCTTTTTGGGGGGGCTTATATGTTTTTCAGAAGTTTGTTGAACTGCAATTAATTATTGTTGTGTTCTTTTGGGGGGCTTGCATAATCGGGTGTTTTAAAGTAGTTTGATTAATAGTTTGATTAATTCTGAACTCTATTTAACATTAAGTGATTATGTTTATAGATAAGAATAATTGATGATGATGATGATGATGATGATAAAGTTAATGAAATTAGCTAAAGGAATAGAATGATAGATGTTTTCTGAAAGTCATGTATAATTTTAAATTACAATGAAGTATGAAGTTGTTTGCAAAATATATCTCCAGCAGTGACAGCAGCATTAAACAAGCAGTAATAAAAACGACAAAAATGTTTTAAAAATAATTTCCAGGTCATTATTTTAAAGCTTTTGTGTCTAGACTCCACACACACACAAAAAGAAGCATTTGTTGTTTATAATATTGGAAAGCATAGTTCACACATAGCATATATCTCACCCCCACCTGTTTCACTCAGCATCAAGATATAATGGCCAGTTTATTGTAAAGTTTGGATAAGCAAGACAGAAAAGCTTTTTCTTCCCCAGCCAGTTATTTTTGACTTGTCAGTTAGAGGGGGGCTTAAAGATAACAAAACCTACCTAAGCTGTCGGGGTTAGAAAAGGAAAAAAATATCTTTTTTCTTTCTGTTAATTTTTGTGATGCGCTCATTCCCCCTCCCTTCTTCCCCCTGAATCCAGACTTGCTTCACTTTTTAATCTTTCACTAGCGCAACGCCGAGTCCCAGTAACGCCTAGTAACGGTAACGCCAAGTACTGGTAACGCCGAGTACAGCAAATTTGAAGCAATTCGGTAAGAAACGGCAGAGTCGTATAGCGCGCGCGTTTCTGAACCGATTCGCTTCCGGGTTGGTACACGGATAGTCACCGTCCCCGGTGATCTTCATGCCAAATTCGAAGGCAATCGGTCCAGAAACACCGGAGATACGGGCGCCGAGAGACTGGCGGATGCACGTTTCGTGCATTTGCCGAACCGCGCAAATGACACGGCCGCCTCGGTTGCCGTTGCCATCGCCCAGTCAGGGCTCACAGCAAATTTGAAGCGATTCGGTCAAAAAACGGCGGAGTTATAAGCCCTGTTTCGTGTTTCAGACACACACACACACACACACGGACGGACACTTGGCTTTTTACTATATGATGCATAAATACATGTATGAGATATGGGAGAAATGACACTGACTCACAACTGCAAGTACAAGCCAGATAATTCTCTCACATGCAACAGCAGTAAGACCAAACAAGACTCATGCAAAATGTACCGTATTTTTCGGACTATAGGGCGATACTTTTTTCATAAACACAGACCTTATAATATGACTAATAAAATAGCAAGAAAATATGATAACAAAATCTGAAATTTGGGTAACATTTGAGGGGTGCGCCTTATACAAAGGTGCACCTTATAGTCCGAAAAATACGGTACACACTCTTTCAACCAAAAGTTATTTACTGGTATACCACACCCTGCAAGAAAAACTCAATGCACAACCAAAATGCATATATCATCATAATGTCATACGCAATAAGAAAACAAAATCCCACAGTCACAAACGAAATATCCACAGATCATGCTCGGGCTCAACAAGCAGGAGATTAGACTCTTTATCTTCTTCCCTACCAAATAATGACTTAGGACAGGCCATTTCAGCAGTCAGGTGCCTATACCACAGACACCATTCTGTGGACCTACTTACCACACCACTACATTGCACTGCCAGCCACTCTGTCACTTCTTGTCTTGTCTTGTTCCTGGAAACAAGACTAGAGATACAAAGACTGAAAGGAAAGGTAATAGGTGGGATGGGTTGGGGGAAGGGGGAGAAGGGTTGTGGGGGAAATAGACTGATAGACCTGTCACCTGTTAGTTTTCTTACCAAACCTGGCCCTTACAGATCTATCTCAGCCGCCTGACATTATCCATCAACAGTTACAAGGAGGTTATGTCGTTGTGGAACAACTATTTTGTAAGGATTAAAAATAAATCTTCCTTGATATTCATAGTCACACTCAAATACATAAAGTGCATAATTCTAGCCTTATATGCATACAGGCACTCACAAACATACATGTGCTCATGCACATGTGAATGTGTGTGCATGCATTCACACACACACCCCCATGCATACCAGTCAGTCTTTTACTGCCATGGCTGCCAGATAGCAGAAGGGGCAGATGCTATTCTGGCAGGCTGGCTAGAATTTTTTTTACAGTGGAGGAGCCTTGCCCAGGGTACACCCCCACTCTCCCGGCCAAAGGGATTTGAGGTTAACTGGTGTTGGGGAAGACACACACACACACACACACACACACACACAGAGGCAGGCATGCACACACACACACACACACACACACACACACACACACACACACACACACACACACACACACACACACACACACACACACACAGAGCTCCCCCCCCCCCCACACACAGGGGCCAAATAAGGAACTGGGGCAAGTATTGGCATTAAAGATTCATTTCACTGCAAAATCTGGAGGTTGTTTTGACAAGACCCTAACCACAGTCTGGACTCCAATTTTCATTGGACGATATTAATAGTTTCAGAAGAGCCAAAATGAAAGTCTTTTCAAGTTTTTAACTCACTGCTACTCCTATCCCTTTCTGCAGGTCGGGATAGGGTTAGACAGGGATAGGGTTAGGATATAATGCCCGGGAAAGGGTTAGGATTAGGGTTGGGGTTAGGGTTAGAAATGAAAACAAAAAAGTCAAGACAAAATGGCCGTTTGACATAGCCGTTATCCAATGAAATTTAAAGTAGCTGGAGTCCAGACTGCAGATAGCTTACTGTTGTTTTACTGGATAATCAAGAAGTTTCTAGAAGTAATTGGAGGAGCAGAGGTGAGACCAATCTGTAAGGTGGTAAATTTAGGAGTGGGAAAGGTAAGCCGATAAGCGGGCAGGCGGCACATAGCTTAGTTAATGGGAAAAGGGGGGCGGAAGGGGCTGGGAGAGAGGGGGGCCAAACCAGGAAATAAAAAGTGGGGCCAAACAGCAGACATCAAAGCAGGTACAGTTGCACTTAATCTTTCTCTCCCTGAGCTGGCGTTTCCCTGATTAGATGCTTGGAGATTTTCTCTGCCACCATCCACTGTAGTGGATTTGCAGATAAATGGGGTGGAAGGGTCCAGGGTGGGTTGGAGGAGTAAAGGAGGGAGAGAAGGGGAGGGAGGGGGGGGGGGGCAGTAAGGGGTAGAGAGAGAGAAAGGTAGGTAGCAAAGTTCTGTTGCTAATTGGAAGGAGATCATCAGAGAGAATCCATGAGTCAGACAGATTTAATGCATGAAGGAGTGGGGAGGAGAGGATGGGAGAAAGTGGGGCAGCAGAGGAGAATAACAAGAGGGTGGAAGTCAGAGAGACCCAGAGGGAGGACTTGATCTACTACAGGAATGGCTGCTATTAATTCTATGGCTTATTTTTGTATTCTGGTAGGGCCTAACAGTTTTTCTTCAGAGTACATTAGCCTCTTTTTTGCCCTCATAAATTAAAATAGACCAGAGTGAACAAACATACTAGTCCATAAAAAACCCATATTTCCCCAATATTTTCTTGTTAAAAGATACATACCAGTATGTAAGAAACAACAGTGCTTGAGTAGCCAAGAATATTCCAAGATTTTGAAAAAAGGTATTCAAGTGTACGTTACTAGTGTACATGAAAGCTCAAACCTATTAAAGGGGCACCCTGATGGATGAGTTTTTGCAAGAAACATGTCGAGGTCACCAGAAAGACAGCCTTTTCAAGGATTGGAACACTCACATTGCTCTGGTTTCCAAGAAGTCAAAACGGCGATTCCTCCTTGGCGGAGATGCCAGAGATTGAAGCCATTTTGGATGGTGGAGGCCACTGAGAGTGGTTGAAGCTGTTTCTTTGTAGTGAAGTAAAAAAAAAAAAGGAGCTATTTCCTTTGTTGTGAGCGAAACTCCTTTTGGTAAACTGTATGAAAACTATAAAAAGGCTTGTATTGTGGACATTTCGTGCAAACGATTTGGTCTAACTCAGGCAGCCATTTGAAAATGAAAGAATCTGACTTCCAGCACCTCCGCCAAGGAGGAATCACCGATTTGACGGTTTGATTTCTAGGAAACCAGAGCAAAGTGAGTGTTGCGATCTCTGTAAAGGGTATTTTCCTGGTGATCTCGACATGTTTCTTGCAAAAAATGTATCCGTCAGGGTGCCCCTTTAAAAGCAATAGGGTTGCAATTTTAACCATTATTAGGATAGTCTGACAAACTCTTTCAAGCAACT
>CM065680.1:74295674-74320674 GCA_017654935.2 Phymorhynchus buccinoides | reverse complement strand
TGGTCCTGCGGATGATTTGGCACTGCGAGTGAACGACTTCTTTTTGGGACAAAGTCTTTCTTCTTCTTTGAATGAAACGGTCAGAGATGATGACTTCGGGATGAGTGAGAGGACCAATACCTCGGGACTGAACAGGAAACAAAGCTGGAATTTCTTTCACCGCTTAGCTGTGGATGGAAAGCTAGATTTCCGTGGTGTGGCTAAGTGAGTGTGATTAACTTAGCGTGTTGTGCGTGGTATGGTGTGTGTGTGTGTGTGTGCGTGTGCGTGCGCGTGTGTGTATGTGGGTGTGGGGGTGTGCGTACGCGCGCCGGTGTGTGTGAAGGAGTTAAGTATAATTTTTTTCCAGCCGAATAAGAATTTTAAAAAGAAGCTTATATTTGTATTATCTTTTTTCCCCATCCACAATGCTTTAGCTCTGTTAAGACCATGGACCCTACAGTAACATAGGATCCATGGTAAGACAAATCTTTAACAAGTTCGGCTTTGGCTCAATCCCCCCTACTTCATGGAATAAATCGAAGGCTTGAGAGAAAATGAAACTTTATTCAAACAGCTAGTTCAGATTGTGCTATAATCACAGCATTTCTTGAAGTGAACAAATGAAATTATAACTTTCAGGTATTCTTTAGATGGATACTTATCCAAGCAGGATCAGGAGATCTTGGCTGAGGATCTTCCAAAGGACCTCACCACCATTGCATCGCCTGGCACATCTCTTGTAGAACTGCTAGGGCTGAGGCCGGGAACCACAGTGAAGGTGGGCGAGAACGTCACAGTGCGGGTCACACTCAGAGACACCAAAGGAAGACATGTCCTCACAGGGGGTCATCAGGTCCGAGTCTGGATGGTCGGCAAAGGCGGGACAAGAAAATCGGCGGCTGTTGACGTCAATGACCTGCGTAATGGAACCTATGTGGCGTCACTTCCGGTTCTTTGGCCCGGGCCCATAGAGTTTCAAGCGTCCCTTCAGAGGCCACGAGAGTTTCAGCGGGCGGTGCTGTCTGTGCTGAACAACATGAAGATGATGCTCCAGATTCTGGCCTGCTTCAGTTCTGGTTCTACAGAGGAGGTAGGTTTGGCATCAGGGAGTTGTCATTAGAATCAATATGCATACAAATAAAATCCTTGTTACCCATGGTCAGGTCATGCCATGTCAGGCATTTTGGACAACTAGGCCTCGCGGCTTCTTGTAACTCTGAAGATTTTTGTCCTAATTAGAAGTTTGGGTTATTGCTGATGCCACCACCATATCACTCCTCCAACTACTACTACCATAGTAATGGTAAGCTTCTATAAGACTTAGGCCTACTATTAGGCTATTTCTACTACCACAAATACTTTTTTTCCTTGGCTGGGCCAAACTTTCTGTCTTCTTCTTTTTTTGTCCACTTTCTTCTTCGTTATTTTTGTACCACAGTTGTCATGCGCATTTCCGTAGATCCCCCTACAGTTACAGCGACATAATAGCCAACAGTGACTGGTCGCTGCGAGGAAGGAATATGAAACACGTACCTATGTTTATAGTCTCCCTGTTTTCTTTTCCTTTCGTCTCTCCTTGTTTATTTCCTCTGCTGGGTGCAGGTCACTCTGTGCAGCGTCACCCCCGTGGTACCTGGCTATGGCGAAGTGTGCAACCTCACCTCCCTCAACAGTGGACTTCCCTGGTACTGCGGCCGCCCATCCACCCCAGGTCTCCAGTGCCGTGACTGGGCCTTCACCTCTATTGTGTCCTATCCAAAGCGCTACGAAGGCACGGACACTGAAAACGCCCTCATCCTTCCCTTCATTGATGGGTTGGTGAAACTTGGAGTGGAATATCACTTTTTCATTATTGACGTTCACTAGTGAAAAGGCTTTGACTGTAGAGAGTCCTTCTAAAAATCTGACTTTTCGTATAACGAAGATTAGTAATGATCAGATATTGTCTTTGCTATTTTTGGCAATATGATCCTCCCAGAGAGAGAGAGAGAGAGAGAGAGAGAGAGAGAGAGAGAGAGAGCTTTATAAGCTGGCTTTGAGCCTCCGTCTGGCCTAATCAGAGAACGGATGCTCCCCTTTCTTTGGTATAATTTTAGCTAGAGAAGCACAAACGATGTTGTCACAGCTGCAATGTATGCTGAGACAAAAAAACAACTGCCAGCTTACCAACTAAACCTCCACCTGCTGCAATCCATCGAGTTCTCAATTTTTAACTGCACGTGTGAAACTTGGACACTCACAGCAGAAATATCACAAACGAGGAGGCTCGAAGATAAACACCATCAAGCAATTCCTCATGACGACTTCTGGGGGGACAAGGGAAGCTAATAAGGTACGGCCACACTCCCGCTCTTTGGGCTTTGCGAAAACAAATCTTGCAAGGAGACCAGGAAGACAGAAGAAAAGACGGGAAGATAACATCCGAGAATGGGTAACCTTACAGAGTCCATGTGAGCGGTAGAGAATTGAGAAAGATGAAAGAGACGGATGGTCTTCCGTGGTACGAGATCGTCAGAGGTGAGCAAGCATTGTTATTTAAAATGTGAAGTTGAATAGTAAAGATAAGACCTTAAGAGGCACAAGCTGAATCATAGCGTTGTCTTTGCAATAGTCTGGTCATTTCGTACCGAAATAAGTATTTTATTCTTTGGCTCTAGTTTGTAATTAGTAATCTGTTTTGTTTGTTTTTAGGTCGACATGCGGCACACGAAACCTTCACCCAGCCATTCTGTTGACAGCAGTTCGAGGTGAAATGAGGCAATGAAGCAAAAACAAATTGCAACCATTTTTTTTATTAACTTTTGCTTAGTATTTAAGTAGTTTGTGCCACTAACCACCCAAAGCTGCAAGGGCACGTATTTAAATCCCACAAGCGGCAGGTGATACTTAAAGAAGAGAGAGTGGGGGTATGAATGGAAGTGACAGCAGAAGGTGCTGCCCAGTTTCCTTAGAGTATGGGTTCACGTCCAAAATTCCTGTATGAATTGTAGCTTTCTTTTAGGAAGGCCATCGGATGGCCATGCCATATTGAAACTACAGACCACAGACAAATTACAAGGCCTACAAAAAGAAAGAACATTCGTCTACAATGCAAATGCAACATTTTGTGCAAGACCTTTTGTTAAGAAAAATAATTGTTAATGCCTAAGTTTACGTTTTAATCTGTTGATATGTACAAAAAGAAAGAACATTCGTCTACAATGCAAATGCAGCATTTTGTGTAAGACCTTTTGTTAAGAAAAATAATTGTTTATATTTAAATTAACGTTTTAACCTGCTGATATGTACTAAGTGATAAAATGTAACTATTTCTGTTCTGCTGATTCCAGTAAAGTTCAAACAGTCGCACTCAATCAGCATGTTTTGTTTCGTCACCTGATTGCAGACACCAAGAAAAGGAAACCACCGAAGATCTGTCGGCCTTCGACACCCCGCAAAACATGGGAAATCCAGTCGCCCAGAGGATACTGGGAAGACACCTATTGGCGTCCCCTGATTGGTTGTCCTTTGCCCCGTCTGAACAAGTCCGTCATTTTCGAGTGTTTCCATGACACACACTTCATCGCCATGGGGGATTCCAATGCCAGAAAACTGGTCAATTGCCTCTTTTATATGTTGTTTAGTGTTTTCTTGCCAAGAAATTGTGTTGTTGTTGACGTTGTGAATTTGTTTTCATTTGTGTTTTCTCTCAGGGGGATTCCAATGCCAGAGAACTGGTCAATTGCCTCTTTTAGATGTTGTTTAGTGTTTTCTTGCCAAGAAATTGTGTTGATGTTGAGAGTTTGATTTCATTTGCGTTCTCTTTCTCTAGTCATGGAGAAGTATAGATATAATACCCATAATATTGGTATCTGAAAATCATCCCAATAATAAGCCTACAGGCTCTATAAACTTTTTATTTTCAATGGTGGTTGGTTGATGGTTTTGTCCCACGTGTTCTGTTTACAGCCGAGAGGATGTAAAACTTATTTTCTTCTCTATAGGGGCTCAATAACTGCTGAGAGAAAATCAGCCTACTCTTTTCCAGAATATGTATAGCTATCTTTTTATAGACAATGACAAAAACTCTTGTCCTGAACATTGGTGTTTTTCATGGGCAGGTGGAAGGCATGAAATCATTTGCTGGTTGCCCGAGGAAAGACAAGAACAGATCTGCTGGGAAACATGTGTATATTGAATTCCACTGTCCCGAGCAGAAACTGCGGCTGTCCTGGATTCCTCACGCCTTTCCCTTTTGCACTTCATTGAAAGCATGGAGTCCCAGAAAATTTAAACGGTCACCGGGTCGTGCTCTAGACAGCATACCTCCCACTGGAAAGTACGTGGTCGTGATACACCTATACATGCATTTAACAATAGATCACATCTACGTCTACACATTGCATGTTAGAGACGCGGCTCGGGGCGTACGTAACGTTCTGAAACGCAACCCAACAGTGAAAGTGTTTGTTCAAGGTCCTCATGCTGTGGACAACGCTAATGTGGCCTTCCAGAGTGATTTCTTTGCTAGTCGCGCACTTCACATTCTTCAGCGCGAGTTTAGAGAGTTAACAGATCACGTAATATTCCTGAATATGATGGACATGACCGTGGCCAACGAAAACTGTGATGTTCACCCTAATAAACATGTGGTGAGGACGGTGGGCGAATTGGTTGTATCGTATGTGTGTCCAAAATAGTGGTAAAGTTGGGATGAGAAGGTTGACTAGTGTCTGGAATCAGGGTGTTGGGTTATTCCTTAAGCCTGACATGAGAATTTGTGGAATTTTATTTTTTAAATTTCTTTTCCCCATTATTATTGGTTTGTCATTTGTCTGTGAAGAATTGTAAAAACAACAACAAAAAAACACCCCCAGGAAATGAACAGTGACTGATAAAAAAAAAAAGGTTCTCAAGGACGTGGGGATCGCTCAAGAAATGGTATAGTTTACTTTTTATTTTTTTAGTTAACCCGGATTGCCATATCATTATCTAGAATTTGATTAACATTCATTTTTACTGATGGTTCAAAAGGTTACACATGGATTTAAATTAAACATAATTCATTGAAGCTTAGTACTAGTCTAGCGTGCTAGGAGCAACCTCTTAAAAAGGTTGGAATTAAATCTGAATTGTTTTAGAATACAGAAATGTGTGTGTGTTCCTTTGTGAGTATATTCATGTACATGCAGCACACCTCTGTGAGTGTGTGTGTGTGTGTGTGTGATTTCTACCTTTTGTGACTACCAGACAAAAATATAAAATGGACTACAGTACCTTATTGTGATAATTAGCAATACAGTGGAACCTCCTATATAAGACCTTCAAAAATCATCCAAAATGAGTTCTTATAAGGGAGGGTCTTATAAGGGAGGTAATTTTAATACTTACAAAGAAGGGTAATGTCTCAGAGAAGTAGGTGTTATATGGAATGGAGTCTTATAATGGGAGGTCTTATAAGGGAGGTTCCACTGTATCAATAAATAATTTATATAAATCTTAATAAAAAATATTTTTATGTAAACTCACAAAATAACAAGAAAGCAGTTCCCATCGTTATTTTCTTTATTCTAATATTGCACAAAAATGAAATAAATACAAGTCACAAAATGTGAGCTTGAAATGAACAAATCATGCATATAAGCTGAAGAAAACTATGACAGCAATTTTTCCCAATTCTCGTAACTGCCATAACCTTCTTATGCACTGCATCTAAAAAGAAAGGAAAACACTAATATTAAGTAAATCAACCTCTCTCAATGCAAATCAACGTCCCCTCCCAAAACAAAAATGAAGTTTGAATCAATTTTTTTTAAAAACAATATTAACATCCGTCTTTCAAAGTTAATTACCTGCTAATATTAAGAACCATTATCTCCCTTTTGTTGGTTTCTTATCTTTGCAAATGCAAAACAAAGCATCTTGTAGCATGCATTAGTGCCTTTTCCAGCCACATTTTGAAGCAAATTTTAATTCAAAGTTATACTCTACACTGAAAATAGGATAACTGTGCAGTGTAAGATGTATCTTAACAAAAACATAAAATTCAAACACATACTCTAGGGCAAAAATTGGCTAATTATAGACGGTATGATTATTCTATGCTAGACAAGCAGGCACAGAAAAACAACAACAGCCGAGTCAAACAAAACAAAGCTGCGAATTGAAGATTACTATAATTTTAAAATGTTGCTGTTACATTTATAGTTTTTCATGCTGATTTACAAATAAATATACAATGCAAGTTATAATAAAAGAGTAAACGATACTTACATGCTTACAAATCATCATCTTTACAAGCTGAAAACATCCACCCGATATGCCTTCCATACTTACAAAAAAATCAGACAGAGAATGTCTCTTTTCAAAATTCAGTATATGACCTAAATTATGTAACAAACGTGTAAAATTAGAACAAAATGTATCACAAAACCTGAATACCAAAAGTTAAAATCAGTTACTGGTTGAAATTAACCAACCAGGTGTCTTTAACCCTTTGGATGGAAGTTCAGTTTAACGTCGCATATCGGCTTTCGCCATGTACGACGGGCTGAACAAACCAACCAGGGTATAAACAAAAATTTATGTTCCTGAACCACTGTCTTAGCCAAAAGGCTGAGAAGCCTTTTGCTGCCAATGTCGTATTTATGCACCACAATGGTTTAACACCCATGTCACTAAAAGGCATCAAATCAGGGCCTGTTATCTGAAGACCCTATTTTCTTAATTTTGGGAGGTAATGAAAGGCCTAATGTGTGTACATGACACACAGGAATTCCCAATATAGCAGATTATTTTTTTCTACCCAGTTATGTTTAATGGTATTTTTTGACTGAAAAATAGATGGCGGTGAAAGGGTTAAACATTGAATAAAAAAATAAAACAAACAAACAGAAAAAGACAACAGGAAAGAAAGACAGAGGGAAAGAAAGAAAACCACTGAAAATTAGCAGTCAGGCAGTTACACTAGAGCTACCCTTAAAACTCAAACAACTGGACCTTTATTTTGATGTTATAACCATATTAAATTTAACCAGTTAATACTAACTCATTTCTATCAACATTAAAAGAAAAAGCACAAGCACTTTGAACTAAATCCCTTTGGATGGGGGGTTAAACAGCAAGCCAACTAGGTGTCTTTAACCCTTTCAACCTTTTGGATGGGGAGTTAAAAAGCAAGCCTGACCCATACAACAATCCATGGGAAAAGTTTATAACAGCAGGGAGAGTCCTGCTGTCTGGTATGAACCAATGATAGCTAGGTTTCCCCAAGTCTATTCCCCCACACCCCCAAGTGGCAACACACTCTCCAGGAGGGAACAATATGACTAGAAAATTATAGTTTATACCCTACATAAATATTGTTGCTGGTTTAACTTTAAGTTAGGAAAATAAGTGAGGGGACAGTTTTTCACTTGCAGGTCAGTCACTAGTGAAAACTAATCTGTAAAGTCTTACAGAAAATAAAAATGTTTAAACAAGCCACAAAATAATCCAAACACGCATTTAACAACAGGAAAAACTACTCTTTCATTTTCAGCTTGCTAGCGTTATCTACAAGTCAAAACTCATATGCTTCAAATTCACTTTAGCCATCATAGCAATGAACACCCATTTTCCAAACAAACAACGAAATAAACCATGAATCAAACAAGAGAAAAATACACACAATCATAACCGATGCAATTTCCACCAGGCACAAAGCAAAGAAGACAGGAGTCAAACTAAAACATTTCAGGCAACCATCAAAAATATCTTGCCATCTTCCAAATTTATTTCTGTATCTTGTGTGTGTGTGTGTGTGTGAACGTGTGAATGTACTGGATAGCATTACTTTATGATATTGTACTGTTTGCTGTGATATTATCATTATGATATTCTTTATTATTAATATTACCTTGTTGTTTGAAGAATTATTGTTGTTACGGGACATTAATTTTTGTTTGCTTAAGCCAAGTTAAGGAGTACTATTACATATTTTGTTTTCTTATTTTTGTGTGTATGTGTGCTTGACAAACTTAATTGTACTATGTGAAGTAACTTGTGCCTTTGTGCATGTATTTAAAAATGTTTATGTCTTGTCAGTTTTAGTTTTAAGTGCACGCTCAAAAAAGATTTTCTTCATTTGAAGACAATAAAGAATTTTGAATTTCAGTTGCAGAAATGAGTATAAAAAGTTTTTAACTTTGTTCAAGTTTCATACATATATGATATGATATTTAAGAAAAAAAGTTTTTTGTTTTTTTCCCCCATTCAAACCCTTAATTACTGGTTGAAAGAGAAAAATGGGGAATAGGACGTTTGTTCAAAAGCAATTGACACTTTGATACTTTCTTATCGTGTTAAAAATGTTATGGAACTGAGATTTTATAATGTGCTTCCAAAATTCATAAAATACATCACTTATTCAATAAACAGAAATGAATGAAATAAGTCTAAAACAACTCTTTATTTTCGTTATCTCATTATCCACATTAGGGAGATAAAGTTTGAACTGATAAGTAAGCAACAGGCATAAAACCTAAATCGAGATTGAGTTCCATAACAATCTTTTCACCTTTACTTGCCTTTTTAGACTTCGGTAAAAAAAATCCCTTTATTATTTGAATGGGGGGGGGAAAAAAACAAAGACTTTTTTGAAACTTGAACAAAGTTAAAAACTTTTTATACTCATTTCTGCAACTGTTTACCAAATTCAAAGATTATTACATATCAAGTATTGTTTTGACTTGTGCATTTAATAGGTAGTGGGTAGCAATCTTTTCGAGTTTTTGCATCCATGAAAAAGCATAGTTATTTCACATTTACCCCACTCATATGGAAACAAACCAGTCTCTGTTTATTTACACTTTCCACACAGGCGATGACAATCACAAAGTTGTTACCAGTAGCATAACTTGGCCAGCCCAGCTCTCGAGCCCCATTCACTTTCCTTTGCCGTGGGGGCGGAAGTGCTGGTAGAAGCTACTGGTCACATCCGTCATCAGATCTTGAGTACATTCTGGCAGCTCACCGCTGAGTTGGCCTGCACACACACACACATACACACACACACACACAAATGTACACACACACATATGCGCACACAGACACACACACAAACGGGAGAACAATATTCATGATAAGATTGAAACAATGAAATACAGTGGAACCTCCCTTATAAGACCTCCAAAAATAATCCAAAATGAGGTCTTATAAGGGAGGTAATTTTAATACTTACAAAGAAGGGTAATGTCTCGGAGAAGTAGGTCTTATAATGGGAGGTCTTATAAGGGAGGTTCCACTGTACTAAATTGTCAATGCAGGCATTTGCACCAAATGTTTGTTTTGGTATTTTAGATTTCTGAACAAATCTATTGAAATCACCACCAAAATTACCCCCTCCTCCCTCTCTCTTTCAGCTCCCTCCCTCTTTCTCTCCCCCAATACCCTCTCTAAAAAATTTTTATTCTTTGCAAGATCTTTTAATTTTAATATACTATGAAACACACAGTTGACCATGCTTATTACATACTATATGCTTAAAGCAAGTTGAAGTAAACCAACAAAAACAATTCAAGGCTTCAATTAAACTCTGGTATGTCACTTCTTACAGCAAAACGTCTTCATATGATCTGTAGAGCACACATCTCTCAGAAATAATTCATTACCTGGAGAGCCAGAGAAAATGGTGAAAGGGGGCACAACTGTTTCAGGAGGCAGCACTGTGTTGTCCGCTATAGCGCAGCAATCTTTCAGCACAGATCTGCGACCCTGCAATCGCATACACAACTTTTTTTAAAAAGCGGGTTTTCAAGAAATTGTGGGGATACAATAACGATCAGAGTTGGAAGGCTCATGCTTTTCTTCTTCTTCTGCGTTCCCAGGCAATATGGCCATAATGGGTAAGGTACGTATGTGTCCGGTTTTCAGTTTTCACTGGTCTCCCTGCTGCATGCAGCCGACACATTCCGATTTCCGAGGAGCTCATGCTTTTCAACATCATTTCTCTATGTTCGTGTGTAATCACACACACAGAGTCAGATACACACACACTCACACACACACACACTTTAAACAAGTTCCACTTATCAGGCATGGTGCACTTTTCGGCTAATTACTTTTACCTTCAATTTACAAAAACAAATCTCTTCAGTAGAATAAGCCAGTTGGCAGTATACATGGAAACTTATTCTGTATCAACATATTTTAAAAATCAGATTAAAAACATGATACACTCACAGAAAACACATGACGCATGCTTCCAGAGTTTACAACTTACAATAACACAGTTTTTGCCTATGTGGACGTAAGATCCCACTTGTGCAGCATTCACGATGGAGTCTTCACCGATGAAGACATGGTCTCCAATGTGCAAGGGAAAGAAGGCCACTCTGGAGACAAGAATAACAAATTGCATGACATAAAAAGGTACTTTAATCCACTGCTAAAGGTATACAATTTGAAAGTCTGTTATGCTATGCATGCATAATGTGTGTGTGTGTGTGCGTGTGTGTGCGTGTGCGTGTGCGCGTGTGTGTGTGTGTGTGTGTGTCTGTGTGTGTGTGTGTGTGTGTGTGTGTGTGTGTGTCTTAGTCTATATCTCAAGGGTGTTAAGTTTATGTATGACTAAGTGACTGTGTAGTATGTACAGACACATGCATTGCTCATCCAGTGTTTTTTGTGTTTTTTATAGATTTGCTTTGCCACAGTAGGTAAGTTTACACCTTACTATGTCTGATGAATATGTAAAATCCTCCACATTCTCTAGGACTTAAAAAGTAATACATCAGTCCAAGGATAACACAAATATACCGGTACATGCAGACATCATGCAAAGTAACAAAAAAAGATTAAAAAAGATTTACACACATTCAATGACAATCACACAAACCAAAAAACAAAGAAATGGCTATTACCCTTTGGAGAACTTTTTAAATGCTGGCCTGATGACTGCATGCCTGCTCACAACACAGAAGCGACCGATTCTCACATTTGCTAGATCTCCACGGATTACACAGTCTGTCATTACGATTGTCTGCAACAGGTTAGAAGAAAACACAAAATCTACATCAGAAGGATCACATCAAACATGAACACTGGCACTAACTGCAAGCATTAGCAGAACTTCTTAAAGCTCCATTGACTTGCAAATTACTTCTATTCTACTAAAAATAATTAAACTTATAGCTTAGCTGTGGTTAGAAGATTATTGATAGATTGTCGGACGACTATGTGAGAGTATGTGTATCTGTGATCTGTGTGTGTGTCTGTGTGTGTGTCTGTGTGCTCATACGTATGTTTGACTTTATAATTTTGTAATGCACACAAATAGTAATATACAATTCTCTAAGTTCACTGAGATGTTATACTCTACTTCTATTACTTGTTTTGTACATGATACGTATCTCTCTCTCTCTCTCTCTCTCTCTCTCTCTCTCTCTCTCTCTCTCTCTCTCTCTATCTCTCTCTTTCTCTATCTTTTCTCTCTCTCTCTCCCTCCTGATACAAAATTTATTTGAAGAAAATTGAATGGCCTGGAAAAGACAAGACACTTTCAAAACATTTATAAGATGTTGATGAATATAAAATTCAATTAAAAACACGTATCTGTGGGTGTACTGTAACTTTTATTTGTATAATTCTTAAACTAAATGATTACTGACCTTGCCATTGATGACAATGTTCTGACTGCCACACAGCACTGACTGTCGACTCACTTTATTTCCAGAGGCCTGCAAATAGATTTTAAATATTAGTTATGCCTTTTGAAGTTTTCAAAATAAGATCTTTAAAAATATTATCTTAAATCAGCATGTCACACAGTCTATACTACTATCATGATGATGCAACCTCTTCAAAGTTTTTGCAGAAACAAACATTATCTGCACTTACAACATTAATAGAAGAAAACAGCTACATTCGACAAAGCAGCAAGGCTTTATGTAAAGTACTAGTTCTGGCACGATAATCAAAAGGGCCATTTTGTAGCATAGGATCAACAAAAACCTTGGGGAGAGCACATATGCACCCTATTTAATAACCCTACATATCTAAATGATCAGGCCAGCCAGCACACATTCAGCTTGTTGCCAACATGATGCCAAGTCCAGCAGAAATGTAAGTATTCTAACTCCTTCACAGTACGTTTCAGCACACATTCAGCTTGTTGCCAACATGATGCAAAGTCCAGCAGAAACGTAAGTATTCTAACTCCTTCACAGTACGTTTCAGCACACATTCAGCTTGTTGCCAACATGATGCAAAGTCCAGCAGAAACGTAAGTATTCTAACTCCTTCACAGTACGTTTCAGCACACATTCAGCTTGTTGCCAACATGATGCAAAGTCCAGCAGAAACGTAAGTATTCTAACTCCTTCACAGTACGTTTCAGCACACATTCAGCTTGTTGCCAACATGATGCCAAGTCCAGCAGAAATGTAAGTATTCTAACTCCTTCACAGTACGTTTCAGCACACATTCAGCTTGTTGCCAACATGATGCAAAGTCCAGCAGAAACGTAAGTATTCTAACTCCTTCACACATTTTCTTCTGATGCTCTACCCCTGTGTTATTCTGTTATTGTTATTGGAGTACATATGATTGTGACATCAAAATCTTAGGCAGCCAACTTCATCACATTGAAGATTTTGCGGCACTTTTAGGGGGGTAGTACGAGAAAGAATTACAGTGTAGATGAAGTAGCAATGACAGGGGATTAGGAAGAAAAGGGGGGTTTTGTTGTCCCAACTTCAAGGCTGTACAGTGGGCTCCCACGCTGCTCATTCCAACTCCCAAATCATAGCAACATCCTGGTTTGTCAGGTGGCGGAATCCAAAACCAGTAGTCCAAGGGGAGCAAGTATATATGTCAGGAGGCAACCAACCGAGGAGACACTGCACTGTTGATGAGTCACTTGGGTGGAGTTCAGTGGAGCCTGTTCTGAGCTAACATACACAGCACACCACCTACTAAGCCCCCTGCTAATGACCATAATGTCTTAGTCACGGAGCCAGTGTGAGTGAGGTCCTCCTCCGAGGGTGCCACCACGACCATCCACAGACAGCCCCCCAGAACATACTGAACCCCATGACTTTGACCTGAGTGCACCAAGAACATAGACTAGATTCGAAATCGAAACTGAGGTCACCATGAGAGCAGGGCAAGCAAAGATTGCAAGGCAACAGAATTTTTTCTTTTTCATGATTGATGAAGATGAGGAGTTCCGTATTGGTCTGAGACCACATCACAGTACATGACAGGGCTGTACTCTACGCTTCTTGCTAGCCAGGCCTGAGAACTACAGACAGTGAGACACCTGCAGTGTTGGTCATGAAATTAGAGCTATAGTCTCAGAATTGCATCAGTTAAGTGGATGAAGCTCGACTTCCCGACTGGTTTCAGCCTTCCCATTGAGCCCATAGCCACTCACTCTGGGTGGGAGTCGGTCCAGGAACACAAAAAAAACTTACCTCTGATGGGATTCAAACCCGATACCTCCCAGCCAATAGTCCACAACGTTACCACTTATTTGAAAAGATTTTGATATCACATTATCAGATGTCTTATTTTTATTGCCGTCAAAACAAATTTTAAAAGAAAAAAAGCGGGGGAGGGGGGGTGTAGGATAGGGAGGGAGAAAATGATAGCTTTTAATTTTATTGGCAAGCTGGGATTTCATTTTGATTTGTAGCACATACACTGAATCGATGACTGATACAGTGCAATAAATCAAAATGTTGAATATACTATGTTAAAGGACAACAAGCTACACTCACTAACAACATGTGATCACGAAAAAGATCTTGGGGTGACTTTTGATAAAGATTGAATGATTTTAGTTAATATAACTATCTATTCTATCTATATACTTACCGTTTCACTACGAATGAGTTATACCTTCCAATTTGGAGCAAATGCCAATTTACCAAAGACCAAAAAGTTCTAGTCTTAACAAGACTAGATTACTTCCCTTGGTCTACACAGCCAATACCACTAAGCTGCCGCGGAACCCACTCACTACGTCACTTCCGGAGAGGCAACTTCAAGTCATGATAAGAAATTTTCTCCTTTCTTTCCTTAAAAACCAACCTTCCCAATGATGTTTTCGTCGGAGGGAGGTGGGTGGGAACCTTGATCGTAGTGAAACGGTAAGTATATAGATAGAATAGATAGTTATATTAACTAAAATCATTCAATCTATTCTATCATGTTACCGTTTCACTACGAATGAGTTGATTCCCAGCGAGGAGGTGGGTAAGAAAACATTGTTGAAGTTACACTCCAACTAAGCCAAACAAACAGTACCCACAAGACAAACCTGACCTGGAACGCCAGGGATAACCTGTAAGAGAGAGGACATTATAACAAATAAACAATCAAAACATCCATACCCCCAAACAGCATAAGCATATGCATACCAACATCAGAACAAAAAATAACAAACGATTACCGTTAGGCCAGAGAAACCGGAGTCTGCGCAAGCACCACCTTCCTGATGCCGAAGGTGTCGTCCTGCCTTCTGGCGGAGAAATGGCGCAGGTAGAAGCTAGTGAAGGTGGACTGAGACTTCCAGTACGCTGCTTCCATAACGCTGGAAAGCGCCACTCCCTTGATCATAGCCAGGGATGTGCTGATAGCCCGGATTTCATGGGCTCTCAGGGGGTTAGAGGGCAATGACTTGTCGGCACTTAAGTACGCTAACTTAATAGCGCCCACTAACCACCTAGAAATGGTTGATTTCGAGATATCCCTCATGTATTTCTCATTCAGGGAGATGAACAGACGGCGTTTGTGCCCCCGGAAGGGGGAGGTTCTCTTAAGGTAATACTTAAGGGCTCTGACAGGGCACAGGAGCCTATCCGAATCATCGGGGCCGAGAATGGTGCAAAGACTCTGAACAGTAACTGAGGGGGAAGCAATCTGAGCAGGCTGATTCTTGGCCCTAAACTCGGGCAGAAAAGACAAGGTGACTGACTGATCCGAAGTATTGAACTCAACGTCGGAACCCAGACCACTAAGAGCATGAACACCGCTAACCCGCCTAGCAGTGGCCAGGGAGAGAAGAAAAACCGTTTTAAAAGTTAGTAACTTCAAGGACAAAGAGGACATGGGCTCACATTTATCCCTAAAAAATGAGAGGACCAGAAAAACATCCCACTGCGGAAGGCGAACACCGGACGAAACAGAGACATTACGCACAGCATCAATGAGATGGGAGACTTCAATGGCACACGAAAAAACAGGGTTTCTCTTGCCCGTTGCCACAGCAACGGTATGAACAACGGCAGACCTGTAACCACACAAAGTCTGGGCGGATAAGCCGCGGTCCTGGTACAGGTGAGCTAAAAACTGGGTGAACTGTGGACCAGAAGGGTCTAAGGGGGGAATGCCCTGGGCTGTGCAAAACCCGAACCAAGAAGCCCACCTAATGTCATAAAGCTTATTGGTGCTCTGCCTACGAGCCTTAAGGACTAGGTCAACAGTTTTGTCTGGTAAGAGTCGTGCTCGCAACCCGGCCCGCATAGTAGCCATGCGGTCAACTGAAACAGCTGGGGGTTGGCGTGTCCTACACCGGAGCGAGGCTGAAGCAGAGTGTCCCTTGTGAGACGAAGCGGGACGCTTGGAACGTGAGACAGGCTCTCGAGCTCTGGAAACCAAGGGCTCGTTTCCCAGAACGGGGCGATGACAATCAAGCGGGGCCTGTCGCGGCAGTATTTCTCCAGCACTTTGGTGAGCAGAGACGTGGGAGGGTACGCATAAGTTGACATTCCTGTCCAGGAGATCGAGAAAGCGTTGCGCGCTAGTGCCTGGGGGTCCCTCATAGGTGACACATAGAGAGGAAGCCTGCAATTGTACTTTGTGGCAAACAGGTCCACGTGAGGTTTCCCCCAAAGGTGCCACAGCGGGAGGAGGGACCGGTGAGCGACGGTCCATTCCGTGGGGAGAAGTTGTCCTTTCCTGCTCAGCTGATCCGCTAGGACGTTCAACTTCCCTGGGATGTATTCCACTGAGAGCACGATCTTTCTTGATTGGGCCCAGAGAAGAATCCCTTCCGCTTTCATCGAAAGGGCCGGAGACCGTGTTCCTCCCTGGCGGCGAAGATAAGAGAGAGCTGTCGTATTGTCTCCGCAGACAGTGACCCATTTCCCGGAGAGAAGGAGTGCAAAAGACTTCAGGGCCCTGGCTACTGCTTCCATCTCCAAGAGGTTGATGTGACAGTCCTTCTCTGCCGAAGTCCACTGGCCCGAAACTTCGACCCGATCCAAATGGGCGCCCCAGCCCGTCGTTGAGGCATCCGTGTGGAGAAACTGTTGCTGTTGCATGGGACGGATAGGCACCGAGCTGTTGAGCCACTCGAGATTCATCCACTGTTCCGTCGAGTCGAGGAACCAATCGCCGAGAGACACTAGTTGCTCGAGAGGCATCTGAGACAGTTTCCTTTGCGACAGCAGTCGTTGCAGTGGCCGCTTGTGCACCCGTGCGAGAGGAAGCAAATCCGCTACCGATTCCATAAGCCCCAGGAGGCGGAGAAGCTGACGAGCAGAGAGCGAAGTCCTCAGTCTGAACGTCGAGACAATCTCGAATATGGCTTTGACTCGAGTCTCCGACGGTTGCACTGAAAACCGCTCTGTATCGAACTTCATGCCGAGGTAGCTGAAGGAGGTCGAAGGAGTCAGCTCCGACTTCCCGTCGTGAATGCGAAAACCCAGGGTCCTGGACAGTCGAACAAGAGTGTCTGTTTGAGAGAGGCATAGGGCTTGCGAAGCTGCTAGCAACAACCAATCGTCCAGGTAAACGTGAAGACGAATTGCCTGGGACCTGGCGAGACGAACGAGTTCCTTGGTGATTCTTGAGAAGATCCAAGGGGCCGGGGACAGGCCGAACGGAAGGGCAACAAACTGATAAGTCTTGTGTTTCCAGACGAAGCGCAGGAAACGCTGACGTGAAGGGTGGATGCCCACGTGAAAATATGCGTCCCTCAGGTCGATGGACGTAGCCCAGTCGTTCGGGAGAATGGAGAGACGGATCGAAGTTGCCGTCTCCATTTTGAACTTGTCGGTGCGAATAAACTTGTTGAGGGGGGACAAGTCCAAGACCGGGCGAAATTCTCCGCTTTTCTTGGGGACCACGAACAGTCGAGAGTAGAAACCCGGTTCCGTAGGCACAATCTGCACAATGGCACCCTTTTGACAGAGTGCAGCGACTTCCTTGTCGATCGCTTCGAATTTCGACTGGTCTTGAGGGGGCGGGAAAGAGATGGGTTGGGCAGACAGGGGAGGTTCCCTGGAAAAGGGGAACCTGAAGCCGACCCGCACGACCTGACGGACCCAAGGGCTTTCGACCAAGTGCTCCCATGCTGAAAAGCATTTCAGAAGGGAGCCCACACTTGAGTCGGTCGAAGCGCCTGAATCCCCCAAAGGTCGTGCGGGCCCTACTGAAAAGGCTGTTTCCGTGCTGGGAACGGGGCACGGACAAACCGGGAAGAACCCGAGGTGCCCGATCCCCGTCCCGAGGACGGAGGACGGCGGTTGGTGGACAAAGGGCGACGCTGGAATGAGGGGCGTTGACGCTGTCCCGCTGACTGGTAGTTGGGGTAGCGAAAGGAACGCCCTCGAGACGAACCGGTTCTCATGGGGATAGAGGGAGGAGGCCTAAAGTCCAGGCGCGCGCGCTTAGGTTGGGGGGAAGCAAACCCCCGGCCGGCAGCCCTGGTAGCCAACTCCATGATACGTTCCTGGCCCAAGTCCAGTCTCCGTTTCTTGACCCGCTCCAGGTTGTCCTTGAGGGAAGCCTGATGAAAAGTAGAGCGAGGATCGGTGGGGCCAGAGCGAATGTTCGAACGATCCAACAGGGAGAGAGGCACTTTACAATCCTTGAGGACCGCGTCCCTGAACGTGGCCGCTAGCTGCACTTTAGTAGAGGCCACGGACGAAATGGAGCTCACAGCTTGGTTGAGAGAAGCCAAGGCAACGCCCAGGGCACGCTCGTCGACACCATCACGCAGCCTGAAGTCTTCAGGTTTGGAAGCGGCCGTAGAACCGGCGATCTGCGCCAGAGACTGAAGCATTGACGTGGCTAATGACGAGGCTCGAAGAATAGAGAACATGGATCTCTCCAAGTTGTTGAAGGCCGGCTGGCCCATGAGAACCGAAGTCTGTCTCATCCTGCGCCCATAGCTAAGGGCGGAACGATCCTGCTGGGACACCTCCGAGTGCGAAGGCACAGGCACGAAGGGGTTTGCCAGCTGAAACGGCGGGAAGAAGTCCTTCTTCACAAACGAGCCAGGTTGAGACGGGACCGGTTCCGGCTGAGGGGAAGGAGAGATGTCGTCGTCGTCCACGGGCAACGGTGGCGGTTGAGCCCACAGGATAGAGTCAGCCTTACGCAGTGCCTGGCGGACGAACGGAGAGGTGTGAAGCGCTAGACGGGCCTCCTTCTGCGCTTGCAGCTCGCCAAAGAACTGCGGCTGTCCCGCTGTCTGAGATGATTCGAGCTGCACCATCGGCTTGATGTCCTTGCAGTAGGGCTGAAGGATGTGCAGATAGCCTTGATAATTGCCGGTCGAAGGGATTGGGTCTGAACACACAGGGGGGTCAGACACACTATTGTCCCGCTCAGACTGAGAAAGTTGATCGTAGCCGTGGTCAGACCTCGACGAGGACCACTGAGACCCCTGATACCCAGTCCTCATGATGCGAAACACTTCGTCCTGAACGGCTAGGTCGAAGTCATCCAAACCCTCACGCGGCGACGAATCAAACTCCTCATCCACGGAAGACCCTCGAGGCCGCGCCGCATGACGCTTCGAGGAGTGCCTGGCCTGACGAGCATCCAAGGGGGGCTGAAGCTCAACCGTATGACGGGGGCCAGGTTGACGTGAAACGGGCTCCAGAACAGGCATCGGGGGGTCCACCCCCGAAGGTGTCGCTCTGTGACGGGTGTCCGTAACGGTGGAGACTGGTGGCCGCGTGCCGCCGGCACGGCGCACGGGCCTGGGCGAGTAGTCGTCGAAGTCATCGCAAATTCCGTGTTCAAGAGACCGCCGAGGCAAGGCCCTACGCGGGCAACGGCTCTGCTGGGTAAAATGCACGTCCGTATTTCTCGCCCTACTCGGGCTACAAGACTGCCGATCATCGTGAGACTGATCATCAACGAGAGAAGAGGGGAGACATTCGCTCCTGCGAGAACGAGAGCCGTAGAAGGGGACGGCGTCAGGACGGGATTTCCTGTGGGCGTCGATGGAGCGAGCAGCTTCCACGTCACGCTGGGAGAAGGACCGACCGTCCGACTCGAGGTCTTCCTCTCGGGGGAAGATGGAGATGCCCGTAACGCGCTCCCTCTGGGCCAGCTGCTCAACTGAGTACAAAGTAGGTTCATCATTATCATTCATGGTAAAGCGAGGGGAACGTACACACTGGTTGTCTTCTCGTGTCCCGTGAGGGTACCGTGCGGGTCTGTCCGAGGTCAAGTCAGTCGTCAAGTCCGTTTGCCTACCAGGTCTAACCGACCAATCGGTCAAGGAGGCCGAAGGGACCAAAACTAAACCTTTATTTTTAAACTCGGCAAGCATGTCTGCCACCAGAGTAGACGAATCCACTAGGGAAATAACCTGTTCTGACACCACCGCAGAAGACTCAGAAACCACAGGCTGAGGGAGAGGAGGGGGGGGGGGGGGGTTGCTCCTTCTTCGACGACGAAGAAGAGGAAGACTTCGGCCTAGAGCTCGAATGCTTACGAGAGCTAGAGGAAGAAGAAGCTTGAGGTGTATCTGAACACCTCCCCTTATCCTCCCGAGAGGGCTTACTAGAGACCCCACTAGAGTGAGCCGAAACAACAGGATCGACGGACGACATGGCGTCCGGGGGCACAAAGCACGTAAGCACAGCAACTACTTTCAAAAATTATTTAGCAAAGTAAAAACGAAAAAATAATACCCCAAAGCTATGTGCCGACAAACCTGCAGCCCCAAGGCAGAGGGGCAACCCAAAACAAGGCGGATGGCGACAATAAGAGTTAGAAAAACGAAATAAATTGAAGAGCAAAGAAGAACATGGCTGCTCCAAGTTGGAAATTTTTTTATTATGACTTGAAGTTGCCTCCCCGGAAGTGACGTAGTGAGTGGGATCCACGGCAGCTTAGTGGTATTGGCTGTGTAGACCAAGGGAAGTAATCTAGTCTTGTTAAGACTAGAACTTTTTGGTCTTTGGTAAATTGGCATTTGCTCCAAATTGGAAGGTATAACTCATTCGTAGTGAAACGGTAACATGATAGAATAGATTTATTTTTTAATACACATATCCAGAATTGCGTTAGTAAAGCCTGCCAAATGATAGGATTGATGAAAAGGACATTTCTAAATATCGACCGTGATATTTTTATTAAATTATATAAATCATTAGTAAGACCATATCTAGAATATGGTAACATCATATGGTCTCCAATGTTCAAATACCAATCTAAAGCCATTGAAAAAGTTCAGCGCAGAGCCACTAAACTTCTTAAACTTAAAGAGTGCAAAAATATGAGTTATGAAAATAGACTGGCTTATCTAAATTTGCACTCTTTGAAAGGCAGGAGAATAAGAGATCTTATAGAAGCGTATCAGATATTTAATGGTCATGTAGATTTATGTGGGGGAAAATTCTTTACTGAACCACAATACAGTGTGACTAGAAAGCCCTACGGCAAGGTCTTTATTTAACATTTCAACACTAACATATATTGATAAGGAAAAATTGCTTCAGCAATAGAGTTGCTAACAATTGGAATGAATTAACTAACGAATTAAAATGTGCACCTAATACTAACTTGTTCAAAAATCGTCTCGACAAATCTCCAAATTATTTAAATTTATTTAGAAGCTTTGATCATTGATGAGTAGCTAATTTTAGGAAAATTTGACCACAATAAACCTTGACCATTACTTGTATGTAATACTGATTGTAAAAAGACAGGACTCTCTAAAAAGCTTGACGGCTTATTTTGTCCCTATCTACTACTACTACCACTATTTATTATAAAACAAAGTTCTGACACTTCTGTACATTATTGATTTATCCACCAGATTCATCTGTTGATTGTTGTAAACAATGAGGAAGCACAATAATCAGTTATTGCTAAACACGGCAACATCTGGAAATTAGGGGAAATGGGGGGGGGGGGGGGGGGGGGGGGGGGGGGGGGGGGGGGGGGGGGGGCACCTTTAGGCTTTACCGCGTCTGGTCGTCTGCTAATTTTTGAGAGACTACTGACTAGTTGAGTTCAAGTGCCGAACTGGCATTCTGTGCCTGTGTACCATTGAGTTAAATTTGACACGCACTGCCACATTTAGCAAAACGATTTCCTGTAAGAAAAGTCTTACCGTCTCAATATATTCAGCATTTGTGTAAAAATTGTCTTGCAGCTCCATCCTGAAAACTTAGACAATCGGTGTCAAGGCTCTAACCGGAAACGTTGTCTATAGATGCTATCGATGGAGAGTGGTTTCCCTTCCAGACGGAAAAAGAAAAGAATCAAGATGACAACGCCATATCAGCGTACTCCCAGTTCAACAATTTATCACCCTGCTTCTTCTTCTTCTTTCAAATATATCGCTACAAGGTTAGCAACAACGACAGTATCCGAAATTATTCTGAGCGTTTTTCACCCAACTTTTTTTACTTCATCGGGTAAGGGATAGGGTTAGAATCAGTTTAGGCCGGGCTATAGTATTTTAGCCAGAAACAAAGATTTGTTATTATAATTTAAGAACATAATTCAGCTACTCGAAGCGTTACGGTATATGCGAACTTAGCATTTAACGGTCGCCATTTTCCCCATGCTGTGCGACAACACTCGGCGACGCCGAGAGGGTTTACGTTGTGTGTTTTTTGCTGACTATTTTCATGTTTCAAACTTTTTGTATCATGAAAATAACCTTAATCTGATTCCAACCCCATCCCTTACCAGTTGAAGTACAAAAGTTGGGCAAAAAAACGTTCAGAATAATTTTGGATACTGTCGTTGTTATTAACTGCTACAATAAAAATAATAATAATAATAATTAGCATTTATAGCGCCTACTCTTTAGAAAGCCCTAAGCGCTTACAATAATAAATGAATAAACCAGCAAGCAATATAAATAAATAAACGACAAAAATATATTATACACACACGCGCGCGCGCGTGTGTGCGCGCGCGTGTGTGTGCGCACACGCACGCACGCACTAAACACAGACACACGCACGCACTAAGCAGACACACATACACACACACACACACACGCGTGCGCTCACGCACGCACACACACGCACACACACACACACACACACACACACACACACACACAGACACACAGACACACAGACACACACACACACACACACACACACACACACACACACACACACACACACACACACACACACACACACACACACACACACACACACACACACACACACACACACACGGAACACACACGCACAAACAACACACATGCTCTCAAACACACGCGGATGGATTAAGGGGCACAGTACTTTGAAAAAGAAATATAGCAGGCTATGATTTGAAAAGAGTAGTTTTGAGAGAAGTCTTAAATGAAGAAAGGGAGTTGGCAGAACGGAGAGGTAAAGGGAGTCTATTCCAAGTGGAGGGAGCCTAGAAAGAGAAGGAGCGTTCGCCAAGGGTCTTGGTGCGGTAACGACGGATCTGGAGGAGAGAAGTGTCAGAAGAGGAGCGCAACTGTCTAAGAGGTATGTAAAGGTTCAGAAGATCAGCGAGATAAGAAGGAGCCAGACCATTCAGGGATTTGTAACAGAGCAGGGAGAGCTTGATACGCCTTCCGACAGGAAGCCAGTGAAGAGATTCAAGCATTGGGGTAGAGTGAGAGAATTTGGAACACCTCATTACAATATAAGGCGAGCAGCATTGTTCTGAATGTCCCGCAGTAGTCTAAAGCTGGAGACAGACTATGCGACTGCCTCATATGACTCGATCAGGTCGTGACGTAGACCAAATGTTGTTTCCCGCACAGAAGAGGTCACAAGCCATCTGACTCGATCAGACTCGATCAGTGAAATTTAGAACCCGCCCAATTCGGCCCTGTCACCTGACTGGGCCCGACTGAGTCAGACTGATCGAGCAGCATGGTATGCAAATGAGGTGAAACTTCACGACCTGATCGAGTCACATGAGGCAGTCACATAGTCTGTCGCCGGCTTAAGCGAGAGAGAACAAAATTAATGTAAATGTGTACTAGTTTGTATTTGTATCTTGGTTATTATGTTTATGTGCGGGGACATGATTAATAGTGTTGTATGTTTACATAAATGACTTTGAAGCCCTCAGCCCTGGGAGTTCTGAATTTAAAAAACCCACCTTGAAACACATTCCGCTTTTATTTTGACCTTTACCATTTGGCAGTGGCTATTAGCCTCATGTGGCAAAATAGAGCTCATGCGGCTATTTCCCCCCACACTCTCTCTGTCTTTCCTCTTTGTCTTTTTCTGTTTATTTGTAGGTTTATTTATCTCTCTCTGTTTTTGTGTGTGTGTCTCTGTGTGTGTGTGTGTGTGTGTGTGTGTGTGTGTGTGTGTGTGTGTGTGTGTGTGTGTGTGTGTGTGTGACTCTCGTTTACTTTGTTGCGCTCTCTCTCTCTCTTTCTCTCTATGTGGGTCTATGTTTCTCTTTCTGACTCTCTCTCTGTCTCTCCCTCCCTCTCTCTCTCTCTCTCTCTCTCTCTCTCTCTCTCTCTCTCTCTCTCTCTCTCTCTCTCTCTCTTTTGTTTGTCTTTCTCTCACTGTGTGACTCTGTGCTCCCCCCCCCCCCCCCCCCCCCCCCGGGGGCCCCGTCTCTCTCTCTCTCTGTGTTTGTGTGTCTCTTTGTCTCTGTCTCTCCATTTCTTTCTCTCTGTGTCTCTGTATCTCTCTATATATCCCAGTATCTCATTTTCTCTCTCTCTTTCTCCATTTCTGTTCTCTCTCTCTCTCTCTCTCTCTCTCTCTCTCTCTCTCTCTCTCTCTCTCTCTCTCTCTCTCTCTCTCTCTCTCTCAGAGACTGAGAGACACAGAGAGAGACAGAGAGAAAAACAGAGAAAGAGACAGAGAGACACAAAGAGAGAGAAATATACACCAAAGCAGAGAGAGAAAAACAGAAACAGGCAGAGAGTGAGACATACACAGAGACAGATAATGAGTCTGAAATGGAGACAGACAGAGAGAGAAAGACAGTGATAGACAGAGAGAAAGTGAAATATATTATAAAGAGACAGAGACACAGAGAGAGAGACAGAGACAAAGAAAGACAGAAACATGAGAAAGAAAGAGACACAGAGAGAAAGAAAGATAGAGAGACTGGGACAGAGAGAGAGAGAGAGAGAGAGAGAGAGAGAGAGAGAGAGAGAGAGAGAGAGAGAGAGAGAGAGAGAGAGAGAGAGAGAGAGAGAGAACGATAAAGAAGAATTAAAAAGGAACAGAGGGACATAGAGAGAGAGAAAGACAGAAAAGGAGACACAGAGAGGAACAGGGAGAGACTGAGAGGGAGGGAGACAAAGAGAGAGCAACAGAGAGAGACAGATACACAGAGATAAAGACAGAGATAGAGACAGAGATTAAACAGCCGGAGAGAGAAACAGGGAGACAAAGACAGAGAAAGACAAAGAGATAGATAGAAAGAGATGAATGGGCACACAGAGAAAGAGATGCAGAGAGACAGAGACACAGATAAAGAATGAAAAACTGAAACAGACAAAGAGAGAGACAGACAGATTGTGAAGGGAAAATAACCTGAGTTCTATTTTCCCCCATGAGGCAAAATAGCCTGAATCATAATATTTTGCCACATGATGTTAAAGAGCCAATGCCTTATCATTTGCATTTTAAAAAAATTCCCCACGTGACTAGTCTTGGCGTCTCTGACAATCACGGTCACTGGGCTAGCCTGCTCTAGCCGAGAGAGTAGAAAATGAATTTTGCGTTGCACTGTGTTTGAAATCCATTCTTTACGGTTGTTCACAAGAAGTATTAAATAGATATTGAATCTATTTAATAGGTTTTTTGGGTATTCAATAAAGAATGAT
>CM065680.1:74270174-74295174 GCA_017654935.2 Phymorhynchus buccinoides | reverse complement strand
ACATTTGTATCAACCTGTCTCTCCGGTTTTACAGCTGGTTGACATTTGTATCAACCTGTCTCCGGTTTTACAGCTGGTTGACATCTCTATTGACCTGTCTCTCAGGTTTTACAGCTGGTTGACATTTCAATTGTCCTGACTACGGTTTTACAGCTGGTTGACATTTGTATCAACCTGTCTCTCTGGTTTTACAGCTGGTTGACATCTCTATTGACCTGTCTCTCAGGTTTTACAGCTGGTTGACATTTCAATTGACCTGACTATGGTTTTACAGCTGGTTGACATCTCTATTGACCTGTCTCTGGTTTTAGAGCTGGTTGACATTTCAATTGACCTGTCTCAGGTTTTAGAGCTGGTTGACATTTCAATTGACCTGTCTCAGGTTTTACAGCTGGTTGACATTTCAATTGACCTGTCTCTTGTTTTAGAGCTGGTTGACATTTCAATTGACCTGTCTCTGGTTTTACAGCTGGTTGACATTTCAATTGACCTGTCTCTGGTTTTACAGCTGGTTGACATTTCAATTGACCTGTCTCAGGTTTTAGAGCTGGTTGACATTTCAATTGACCTGTCTCAGGTTTTAGAGCTGGTTGACATTTCAATTGACCTGTCTCAGGTTTTAGAGCTGGTTGACATTTCAATTGACCTGTCTCAGGTTTTACAGCTGGTTGACATTTCAATTGACCTGTCTCAGGTTTTACAGCTGGTTGACATTTCAATTGACCTGTCTCAGGTTTTACAGCTGGTTGACATTTCAATTGACCTGTCTCAGGTTTTACAGCTGGTTGACATTTCAATTGACCTGTCTCAGGTTTTACAGCTGGTTGACATTTCAATTGACCTGTCTCAGGTTTTACAGCTGGTTGACATTTCAATTGACCTGTCTCAGGTTTTACAGCTGGTTGACATTTCAATTGACCTGTCTCTGGTTTTACAGCTGGTTGACATTTCAATTGACCTGTCTCTGGTTTTACAGCTGGTTGACATTTCAATTGACCTGTCTCTGGTTTTACAGCTGGTTGACATTTCAATTGACCTGTCTCTGGTTTTACAGCTGGTTGACATTTCAATTGACCTGTCTCTGGTTTTACAGCTGGTTGACATTTCAATTGACCTGTCTCTGGTTTTACAGCTGGTTGACATTTCAATTGACCTGTCTCGCAGGCTCTGCTATGTGTGCAGTCATTTAGCATCATTGTTCTTTGTTTAAATGCCCTGTCCTTTGTGTGCATGCACACACAGTGTTTCTTCCTTTTTGGGTTAGTACTAAATTGAATATGGTTAAGTATGGTATGATATAAGACATTGTCATTTTTCTCTTTCAGTTGTGTGCGCAGACGGCAGCTACTACAAGTTCAACTTCAATGCCAAAGGAGAATGCTTCCGGGACGTCTCTGCACAGTTCTTAGAAATGACCGACGACCGACAGTGAGACTGATGCCGCAGCACATGATCTTTTTCCATTTTCCTTCCTTGTCAGCATGCTCTGTTTAACAATTTAAAGGCCATAAAATTGCAAATACTGTGAATAGAAAAAGACATACACACAAATGACAAGAATGTGATCAAACTTGAGGGGTATGTATGCAAAAGGCAGAAATTGCCTTTCCGAAGATTTGTAGCAATGCAGGTTTTTGGGCGATGAGAAGAGATTATTGTGTATAAAGACAGGTATTGAGCGTGGAAAGTGTTCTGCAATTTTTTGATGATGCATGCTTTGATTGAATTTGTTGAACATGTTCATGTTGTTGTTACATGGTTAATTGCTTGTTTACCTGATGTGTGGTGGGTGGTTCATGTGTGGTTTGTTGGTTGGTTGATTGAAAAAAAAAGCCATCCAATAACAAAACAAAGGTGTTTTGAAAGAGCACAATTCTTTTTCAATTAGAATAAATACAGATTTAGTCTTTTTTATTGTTAAGTAGAAAACAAATGTAATTTTAAAAGTTATTGATGATATGAATGAGAACGGAAAAGAAAAAAAATTCCTTTATAACATAGCGAAAGTTCAGAGAGAATGAATAAATGGAAGAGTGGTTTGAAATTTTGTGATGTGTTTTGTAGAATGTTTCTACTTGATTATTTGAAAATGGGACGAAGGTTGATGAAAATATACATGCCAGTATATTCTTTCAAAGTCTGTAAACTTACCTCTGTTCATGCAGATCATGTGTGTGTGTGTGTGTTTTAAACTTTCAGTATCCATTGGTTTGAGATTGTTGCACAACAATGAATTTGTTGATGTATAACTTTTGAAAAATGTCATGCCCTCTGTTGGTTTGAGATTGTTGTATAAAAATAAATATGTTGATGCATACCTTTTTCAAAAATGTAATTACCTGTGAAGATGATTTTTATTACAGTGGAACCTCCCTTATAAGACCTTCAAAAATCATCCAAAATGAGGTCTTATAAGGGAGGGGTCTTATAAGGGAGGTAATTTTAATACTTACAAAGAAGGGCAATGTCTCAGAGAAGTAGGTCTTATGTGGGAGGGAGTCTTATAATGGGAGGTCTTATAAGGGAGGGTCCACTGTATCATGTGAATGCATTGAAGTTTTGAGTGAATTCCCTTAGATGTGTTTGCCATTGCGTGCATTGTGTTCTATTATTCAGTAGTTTTCAAAATCCATTCAGATTGGAATCAAGACTTGCACACTGGCAATAAATGGGCAAGGGGTGGGACAAGACTTCTGGTTCTTTTTTAGTTCTTATTGTTGTTATCATTTTTGTGCGAGAGCATTGTTCTTGTGTATTGCAAACATATTCCCTGTATAAAAGACGGAAATGCTCTGCTGTAGGTTTCCTATGTTCAGTTACTTTCGTATGTTTTATGTGTGTTCAATGCTGCAGTTTCAGAGCTACAGCCGACTTGATTTGAACTATTGATTATATTTTTGCTGTAGTAACTGGCTAGTTCTGTTTTTATATCTTCAATACAATAATAAAGAATAGTAGATGGTGTGCTACCATTGGACATGAACAGTTTTCCTTCACTTTTGGAAAATAAAGTCTAAATACACACACAAGTACACTCATACACAGTGATGTCCCGAGGCCCCGGCCATTGGCCTATTCAAATTGAAAATGTCCTATTGTGTTCTCCCCTGTCAAGACAAATGTCTGATTACATTTTTAACACTGACACACTTTGTCTTGTTGATTTTTTCATGAGCCAGGATATTGTCCTATTGATTTCTCTCATCTCAGGACAGTTTGTTCTTTCACACACACACACCATGCGCATGCTTACATACATTTCTCAAAATAATTTTCAGGTATGCTTTAAGTGGGGGTTTTAATCTGTGGTAATGATAAACACCATTGCTTTTTTTCTGTTAAAGAGTAGATTCTTTGCTTTTTCCTTTCTTTGTTCTCTCCTTTTGAGTGTTTTCAAGAGAGCTTATGAGTAATTTTGCTTATGATTTATGCATATTTTTCGTAACAGCCATTAGTTTAATAGGGATTTATTCTAGAATCTATGTGTTCATGAAAAAGTTTTAAAAGATTATGGATGAAAAACCCATTTTCATTTTTATGTAGTTATAATCAGGTTGACTTGTGTAGTGGGAACTTTTCACATTGTAAATGGTCAGCACTGTTCACGTTGCAAATAAAATGTATAATTAAAATTATGGGTATTTGGGAACAATTTTCCATAATCTAATGTGTTTTCATTTACTTTTTGATTGTGAAAAAAATGATTTTCTGAAGACATTGATTTTGTTTTATTTTCAATGGAATGTTTTGTCATTGTATAAAATCATGTGTCAACAATGTTCTTCTTAGTCTGCAATTTCAGGTGGTATAGTCTGGATAAATGTCAAGCTCTATATTATAAAAGCCTGATCCTTTTATCTTTGCTGTAGTTTTCAAAGTAGTTTTACTATTTGAAGCTGTCTTGATTATAAAAGAAAACTTCAGAGTTTCCTGGTATTGCAGTACCTCCAGGATCGCCCCATTATCTTTATATTTATTAATGTCCCATACGTGCCTGTGTCAGGCCGGAGGACGTGAAGCGAACTGTAACACTCACATCTGTGCTGTCACAATGTAATGTGTCATCCCCAGCAGAAGCACAACATTCACAGATGTCCTGTATGAAGAGCACACTGATAATAGAAAGCATCAAATGGAGAAATATAAATTAATAACAGCACCTCTCCCCCACCTCTTCGAAGATTTCAGATTTCCTTTGTTTGTGTTACAGTGGAACCTCCCTTATAAGACCTCCCATTCTAAGACTCCCTCCCACATAAGACCTACTTCTCTGAGACATTGCCCTTCTTTGTAACTAATGTAAGTACTAAAATTATTCCCCTTAAAAGACCCCTCCCTTATAAAGTTATAAGACCTCATTTTGGATGATTTTTTAAGGTCTTATACGGGAGGTTCCACTGTAATAACGAATTGTCCTCTATTTTATGTTTGAAGAATGTCTAGTATTTTATTTTTATTTTTAATCCAGACTTTAAAAGTATGAGAAATTGCCACACAAGCACCACTCCTTCGCGTTACGATGGCATGATGATCAGAAAAAGTTCAACTGCTGCGGTTTCTATTCACAGGCAGTAGAGGCTGTTTGATTTCTGTTTAAATTATGCTCTCTAGCTTTGTGGATGTCCTGTTGCTATGCTTCTGTGATACAATTAAATAAACCTCTAAATTAGAGACAGTGCCAGCGTTGTCTCTTAACCCTTTCGCCGCCAACGTCGCATTTTTGCACCACAATGATTGAACACCCATGTCAGTAAAAACCTTGAATTCAGGGTCTGTTATCCAATAATATTTGTGTTCTTGATTTGGGGAGTTAAGGATAGGCCTTTTTTTAAGCATACATGTAGTAAAGGAATCCCCAATATTTCAGACAAAATATTTTCTTTACCCAATGTAAGTTTTGGGGATAATTTTGGCTAAAAAATGGCTGGCGGCGAAAGGGTTAAAGGCAAAACTAAGCTTGTGCTGAAGTATCTGCTGTTTGATTGCATTGCGGTTTGGCTTCGTTTGTATTCATTGGTGTTTGGGCTTCATTGTTTGTGTCATTGTGAATATCAATATGGCATTGTTCTTTGCTACGTTTGCATTCCTTATTTGTTTGCTTTTATGTCAGTGTTCCTTTTTCCTTTTCTTTTCCATTTTTGTCTTAAAGAATTGTTCTTCATGTTGCTTTTCTCTTGGAGAAAAAACAACAACTAAATGAACAAATAACATGTCATCATTGCTTTTGTTTTTCATTGGCATACTACTTTCTAGGAATTTGCTGAAAATTACTTTTTGTTGATATTAGCCCTCATTGTTCTTATTTGCTCTTTGTCATTGTGAGTTCTTTTTTCTCTTTTAATGCATCCATTATCGGGTTTGGTTAGAATTCAGATTATGAGTTTTTGAAGTGTGTGTAGGGGTTAGTTGTTGTTTTTTCATTTTTTGGTGGTGGTTTTTGTTGTTTTGTTTTTAAAGTTTGATTTTCATTTTCATACATTGAATTTGTTAACACTTGTCCTGCATTGGAGCTCTAAAGTACTTCCATGTTGTTGCTGAGGTGCTTTTATTTGTTTTGTGTTTTTTCTCTAGTGGTTGGTTTCACCAACAAATATGCTTCCTTTAGTGTGTCTTATTTTTGCCCAATGTAACATTATTCATGACACATTGATCTTTGTATTTTGTGGTATCTGCGTTAGTATGTTTGAATATGTTGAAATTGTCAATATTTTTCACCCTTCCCATTTCGAGATAAGATTTAACAAAATATTGATAGAAGAACTGAGGCATGTGAGGTTCGACTCTCTTTGGTAAATTCTGCATGCCACACTTCAAACTGACTTTTAAAATCAAGATTTGTGAATCTGACCAACATTATTAAAAGTTGGTTTAAAAAATAAATTTAAAAAATAACAGACCTGGAAAAAAATAAATACCTTTTGGCAAAAACTCAAATATAGTGGATTATCTGACTGTCATTTGATTGTATTTCAATTATCATATTAATAAATTCAATACAGCCGTCCAGAAATGGGGAAAGACAAGGACTGCTAGTACCAAGCAGCATTATTGGTACATGTATTTCGTAAATCATGGGGCAAAATTATTATGATGTAAAATTTCATTTTCGAATATCTTTTTGATTATGGGTTGTTTTTTGTAGTGTGTGTCTGTCTGTATTATGTGTGTCTAATGTAAAATCATTGTAAACTATCAATTTTGATGTTTTGTTCTTGCCTAACATTTGAAAAGTTTGGGACATGATTTATAATTCCAAATGTCTGCAAATCATGTCATATGCTTGTAACAATCGTTCTTCATTGCCAAAATGAAGTGAGTGGTGTTGTTTTTATCATGGGATTTGTGTCATTTAAAGACGCTTTCTATACTTGCATGCTTCTGCTCATGTCTGTGTGTATACTTTGTAGGGTCAAGTAATAAGTAGTCATAGACAGTTCATTGCCCTGTAGAAAGAGATGTGGGAGAGCTTTAGCATTCTTCATGTTGTATCCAAAGACTGTATAGGGGAAGACGAGCATCCGGTCTCTTTTCCCTATATGAGTAGTGAGGACAGAAACACTGGTTATGTCCCTTTTAAACGTGACGCATTTACACGTCGATAGGCCAGTTGAATTCTCCGTTCAAATTCCAGTCTGAGTTTTTGGATAGCCGCCGCTGTGAATGGTGTATAACTACCCCACTAACGATAACTCTATCAACCCGGTTCGCTGTAACTCTTAAGTAGTCCATCTTACCCTTTTAGAATCTTTGGTTGTATCCACAACACTGAGTCTGATTGACTTTTTTTTCAATGTTCTTTGTTCATGGCCCTGGCTCATTTCTTTATCTAGATTGCCCTCTTGTCGGAACTTATTTTATGTGTGTTCTTTTCTGTATGATTATGTTGTGTACTATTTGACATTTTTATTGTATTAAAATTTAGGTAAAGGTCAAGATGTGCCCCCCCCCCTACATTTCTCAGCTATCCCCACATTTTCAAACTTGCCTTTCTTACCAAACATTAAGCTGTATTTTATTAACCTTTTTAGCTAATTATCTCTGTTGAATAATTAATTGCAGTCATGATAAAGGCCATTATCTAATAGCCCCCCCCCCCCTTTTGTAGTGCAGTACACTGCAGCATTTGTCACAGTCCTGGTTCATTGCGTTTTTTCGTCTTGCCTTTATCTTCTACTATTATTGAATGCTTGCGTTTCATTATGTAAATGGATGCAAATTAATGTTAAATATAGCAAACGATAGAGGATGAAGTACTCAATCTGCAGTAAGAAAGGCAAGAACGGAAAAATGGAAACAACCGTGAAATGGAGGAGGAGGGGGGGGTGCGTCTTTACCTTTACCAAAATTTATGTTTTGTGAGGGTTTTTTGTTTTGTTTTTTTGCTTTCAATTTTGTTTTCCTGTCTCTGGCTTATTGTGTAAAGGGAGAATTCATTAAAATTCTATGTGTAGGGGTTTATTGTTCTGTTGTTTGGGGTAGTGGCTTTTTGTTTGTTCATTTGTTTCTTTATTTTCATTAATGTTTTTGATTACCTTGCACAGCTGTTTCGGGAGAAACATTTAGTTCATCTATATTTTCAGAAGTGTTTTCAAGCCAACCTTAGTTTACCATAAGTAACTTTTCATAAATAACTGTCAAGAATATGTTGTAGTATGTGCGTAAATTAGTTTTATTCAGTTAAAATTGTTAGATTTTCACTCATGGGCAATTTTATTTATAATAATAATAATAACAGTACATTTATATAGCGCTTTACCTCAGATGAGCCCAAAGCGCTTTACAATCAATTATTCATCAACAAATAACAAAAAACAACATTCAAGAGTGACACCAACCACCAACAGTGCATATGCAAAGCAACTCTCTCTCTCTCTAACACACACGCACACGCACACGCACACACACACGCACACACACGCACACACACGCACACACACACACACACACACACACACACACACACACACACACACACACACACACACACACACACACACACACACACACACACACACAAAAACACACAATTATTGACGCCAACTCGTTCATACCCCATTCGGTAAGTCACAGCAACTGAGCCGCTGACCACATACACCAACATGCAGACACAAACACCCTCACACACAACGTACGCACGCAGACAGACACACAGACACGCACACAAACACACACACACATGCGTGCACACACAACCCACAAAAACCAAAATACACACAAGCACACATTCATGCTCACACACACACACACACACACACACACACACACACACACACACACACACACACACACACACACACACACACACACACACACACGCACGCACACACACGCACACCACAAAACACAGCACAAACCTCTTAAATCAATCTTCCCTCACGTGCACACAACGATAGACAACTGATCAAATATTTAGGGCGCAGCAGGAAAAAGATGGGTTTTAAGAGAGGTTTTGAATGAGGAGACTGAGTTGGAGTGTCGGAGAGGAGAAGGCAGAGAATTCCACAGAGATGGTGCTTGACAAGAAAAAGAACGTTGGCCAGCAGATTTGAGACGGATGGAGGGAATGGAAAGGAGACGAGAATCAGAAGACGAACGTAGTTGGCGAGCTGGGACATAGAGATGAAGAAGATCAGAGAGATACTGGGGAGCTTGATCATTCAGTGACTTGAAGGCAAGGAGGAGAATTTTGTAGTCAATACGTGATTGAACTGGGAGCCAATGTAGGGAACGAAGAACCGGAGTGATGTGATCGTACCTAGGGGAGCGAGAAATGAGACGAGCAGCATTATTCTGGACCCGTTGGAGCTTAGAGATGAGAATTGATGGACAGCCAGCAAGAAGTGAGTTACAGTAGTCAAGGCGAGACAGGACAAAAGCACATACTAGAGTCTTCAGGGCATCCTGAGAGAGGAAACGACGGATGGAACTAATTCTTCGAAGTTCTAGATAGCAAGCCTTGCAAACATTGGAAACATGCTGTTTGAAAGAAAGGGTTTGGTCCAAAGTAACACCTAGATTGCGGACGGATGCCGATAGCTTGATCTCAGTGCCATCAATGTCTACAGAACCTGGGAGAACCTGAGTTTTAATTGTGTGGTTAGAGGCTACAAGAATCATCTCTGTCTTATCAGCATTCAGTTGCAGTTTGTTGTAAAACATCCATGTTTTAACAGCAGAGATGCACAACTTAGAAGAAGAAATCATTTGATCTAATTGACTCAGGTGGGCAGAAATGTACAGTTGATTGTCATCAGAAAAGCTATGATGTAGAATAGAATGCTGGTTGATGATGGCGGAGAGAGGTTGGGTATAAAGAACAAAAAGGATAGGGCCTAAGACTTTATGTTTGCGATACTAAGTGAATTGTTTAAGAACATTTTCTACTAAATATGTTTCATGATACTGCTCAACAAAAATAGTTTGTACAATTGATCTGAAGAAAGAAATATACTTGAAATACTTTGTAGAACGTACAGCCAAAATATTTGAAGGACGTACCTGGTGCTTTTTTTTTTATCTAAGATTTCTAGATTCAGTCGTTTATCTAAATAGCTCAACTTTGTGTGAGACGGAACAGCTATGCTTGGCCTGTTTGAAAAGTTTTTGTTTTCGATCCAAAATCTTGAGCTGAAAAGCTTGTATAAGATTGTATAAGAATTATGAACTAGTTGTATGAAGTGTAAAAAGCACCTCATTACGACAAGGACTCTAATAAATCTTGCAATACTACAGTTCTTGAGAACTTACAGACCTTCTGCTTACTACATTTTTGTTCAAGAATTCTTTCTCAACTTGTATGCACTGAAACCAGGTGACCCAAGGTATAATAGAGAAGATTTAAACTTTTTTTTCTCAATCAAATCATTGTTAATGTCACCTAGTTTTCACCAAACATCAATTTGACTTCCTCAGCACTTGACGACTGTCTGTGGAAACTTGGTATTCAATTAATACACCTGTGAAATGAACTCAACTTGCGACTGAATAAAAGAGTTGTACTTGTAGACCAAGACATGCCTGCCCCTGTCCCTGTTCAGCATGACCCAAGGTGTTTTAATCACACGACTGGGAAAGGAAGCAAAAACGTTCTTTGGACGCTATGCATTATCATTATTTCCCGTTTCTAATGCTGCTTTTTCTGTGAAAATGCATCAGTTTTAAGTACATTTAGGATAATTTAATGGCCAGTCATTCACCATTCTCATTCAAAAAGTGTATTTTGTTCCATCTTCTACTTCCTTTTGTCATCCACCTTCACCACCTTGATGATTTCTGCGTACAACTCTTCAACTCTCACATTTCTTCTTTTCTATCTACATGCATAGAAGAAAAAACCCAGACTGAATTCAAGGGGAAAACACTTTTCAAAGAACTTATTTTTAGTGACGCCTTCTAGCACCCCTTCTGACTTTTCCCCACTGCATCCATTCTTGTTTGTTGAAAAGATGTATTTTATTGCAGATTTATTTAAAAGGCACACATGTGTCTAATTATGTCAGACAGCCCTACTTTCATCGATATTTCTCAAGGGGATATTTCCATAAAGGGGAAAAACACTACTGGTACATGCATATATATGAGCCTAGAATTGTTGTTTCTTTCCTGTGGGGTGTGGTATTCTTAAAGAATACCCATCCCACTCCCCACACCTCTCCAGGATTTCTGCCATTTGATTGTGTCAGTATGTAAATGAAAAAGTAATTTTGTGCTGTTTGGTCAAAGTGTTTGGTATTCAAGACGCACAATATTTCTTGAAAGGGAGGTATTCGTTACAGCTAATGCCCATGTTCTCAATCTCTGCTGAATTTTGCATCATTTTATCAAGCACAACACTTTCTTTTTATCTGTGATTACAAAGTTCATCAACACTTTTTTATTTCAATTACTTCTGCGGTAGGTTGGCTACTTCATGTACTTAAATTTTGTATAGCAAAATGAACAAAAATCAACAATTCTCCAATTTCAAAGGTACATAGCTCCAATCAAGTCACCTGCAACACCAGTCTGCCTAGCTCAGCACAGATGACATTTGCTTTCAGAACAAGTCAGCAAATTCTGAAAGCTTTATTGAACATTTTCTGTGGTTGATATAAAACAAAAATCTTCATAGACCGCTCATCTTCAGTTTGAAAAGTTTCCATCTCCCTTACTCGATATTTCACCAGCCAAACACGAAATAATAGTAACAACAGAATGAGTTTGGCTTCGTACCTACACTGACTTTCCTCTAAATAGTAACCTTGTATGCGTAATGATTATGTTGACATTTGTCTTCTTCTTTGCCTGACTTATTCAAAAGCCCTGAACAAGCTTTAAACCAACATGGTAGTTTGGGTGATGGTAATAGTGTCATAGTATCAATCAAACTGTAAAACATGAATGATTAAAATACCTGAATATTGATATTCTCGTTTGTGTGTGTAAGTCTAAAAAATGTGAGTTTTGAATCATGCAAAATCCATTTATTGCTTAAAATGTTTGTTGAACTGTAAATATCTGTGCTTACTACTTTGTGCATATTTTATGTGTGCATATTATATTGTGTGAACAGACATGTGTATTCAACAAGTACACTTTTTGTGTGAATTGTTTTTGACAGTTTATGATGTATAGCCGGTTACATTCCTGTTCAGATCATGCAGAGCTGGAGATATGCGCATGTTCTTTTTCAAGCCATCGCCCATACCCCCATCCTCATCCCCATACTTAGAATCCTCTCCCTTTTCCTCAAAGGTTGACAATTTAGAGATCCCTTGTTTTTGTTTTCAATTGAAAATAACTTAAGACATTTCACACAAAATTGAACAAAAGTTCAATATGGTGACCATCCAGATATGTCGGGGAAGGGCATCTAGGCTAGTGCCCCAGATCAGCTTCTCTACTGCTCAGCTAAGAGCTTGTATGATTGGTGAAATGAGTCCAACAAATTTTGGATGCCTTTCCCTCATTGGTTTAACCCATAACGCGTTGTCTGCTGTTCGTTTTCAGCACGTAAAGCGTGTCTAAACTGACTTGGGTGCCTGAGTCTATTGCATTGTTTTGTTTTACATCCTCTCGACCGAAGCCATATGGGAAAGAGTCTATTTGCGAATGGCAGGGTTTCAATGCGAACAGGGCCAAGTCTAAATGCTTACAGCCACAAAGGAACATTTTTTAAGCAAAAGGTCTCAAATACACCAATGCTGGATTATCAAAATGAATCATATAATTAGTTGGTTTTGATCAGCCAATGACGTGAATGCAACGTGAAACAGAAGTGTGCATGCTACACATTGGGAGATCGTGATGTTTAGCGAACCCATTCCCACCTGAAAAGCCAAACAATTTTTTCTTCTCTACAGCTTGTTCGCAAATAGACGTGTGTTAAAATATCCATGGTCTAAATGCGAATGATACATTTTTGTTTTCATTAAAACTGGCAATCTGATAATGTTCAGTCAAGCTTCGATACATTGTCATAAACTAATGGTCTAAATGCAAACGATACATTTGTTTTTACAACTGGCGATCTGATAATGTTCAGTCAAGCTTCGATATACGTTGTCATAAACTAAGGGAGGTTAGTCACGGTCAGTCTTGTACGTTGTTATTGTTAATCTGACTTTAGTTTTAATGCTGTGGAGTACGTGTACCGTTTTGCTCCGACGTCTCTCAGTGCGTGTCTCTCGGGTGCATTTGCATGCAAGAGCGTCTTGCTCTAATCCGTAGCAACCCAATTCAGTGGGGACGGGTGAAAATGGTCCCAGGACGGGAAGTGTTTTACCTCGTCCGTCACCAGGACGGTTGAAATAAAACCTAGCGAAACCTCTGTATTTGTACACATTTTTGTGTGTTATTTCTTATGCAAAACTTTGGAATTGCTCAGTTGTTGCTCCTGCTGTGCGTATATTCTATAAGGGCTTTGTACATGTAGGTGTATTCATTTGCTTGACTGTTTTGTTTTTTCCTGCGAATTGGCTTCAGTTGGAACATCAGTCTGACATACTGATAGGAATGTCACTTCAAGAGCCTTGGTTAGGCTGTAAGCTTGACAGTGTGTTGGCTTGCAGTAGAAGATCAGCAGGGAAGATGGGAGGAGGGGTGGGTGGGTGATGGGAGGGGTTGAATTGTGTTGGACAGGAAAATACAGCACATATTTGTTTTTTTACATTTTCCCCTTTAGATTGTAACATTGGCCATTCTTCCTGTTTCTGGAAGTGTTCATTGACATTACTATTTGTGATTAGAATTGAAATAAAAAGAAAAGAACAAATGTAATGTCCCGATAATATTGTCAGTGCTGCATCATACTGGTGCTTTGAAATAAAGGTAATGTCTTATGCATTTATGTGTGTGTCTGTGTGTGTGTTCTGATGCCTTGGTCACAAATTGTATTTTTAAATCTTTTCGTTGTTTTCTTGACTCATATTATCTCCATGAAAGTAAACCAAACATTACACATAAGTCAAAAAGTGAAATCAGAAGTAATACCATATTTTACGGACTACAGGCGCACCTGATTATTAGACCTGGTGGTAATACCGAAAATACCGATATGAGTTTTAAACGGTGCAGTATACCGGTATGTACAAGGGAGATAAACTTCAACTTTTTAAAAAAAAGTCATGGAATGTTTTCAATATATTCCCAACGATGCTGTCATATCTTGCGCTTGCAAAAACTAACGCTTGTGTGTGTGTGGACCTATGTGTGTTAGAGAGAGAGAGAACACTGAAATGTTTTAATGAGTAGGCCGTAAGCCCATATTATTGGAGTGTTTATGCGTTAATAACAATAAAGTTTTTTCTCTCTTGTAGTAGTAGCAAAGACACTGAATAGAAAAGACTAACATCTGGTCCCTTTTCCCTATATGAATAGTGAGGACAGAAACACTGGTTATGTCCCTTTTAAACGTGACACATTTACACGTCGATAGGCCAGTTGAATTCTCCGTTCAAATTCCAGTCTGAGTTTTAGGATAGCCGCCACTGTGAATAGTGTAACTACCCCACTAACGATAACACTATCAGCCCGGCTCGCCGTAACTCTTAAGTAGTCCATCTTACCCTTTTAGAGTCGTTGGTAGTAGTAAGAGAGATATATTAGTAAGAGAGAGATAGTAGTAGTAGTAAGAGGGAGAGAGAGACAAAGAGAGTATTGAAAAGTCTGTTTAATGTCCTCCAGCCTGGAACAGGCACATGTGGAACATTAATAGATATAAAGATGGTGGGACGATCCTGGAGGTACTGCAATGCCAGGAAAATCCCGATATATTTAAGTATCAATACTGATCATGTACAGAGAGAGTATAATTAGATATTTAGACAGGGTTTCTTAGCCATACCTACGTGTTAGAATTGTGTGCCAGCACCAGGCATCAGAATTGTCAGAGGATTAAGAATTTCTGACAGAGGATTGGCTTCTCTTGTCAGAGGTTTTGCCTTTTTATTGAGTGTTATCCTTTGTGTTAATATTTTATTACAGTGATTTCTTACAATATTTGTGGTGGTGTTGGGAACTGAATTCAGTGTTGTCATTCTACAGTCTGGTGCCTTGATGGCCCTTTTACTGCGGTTTTCAGAGGATTGAACTTGAGACTATTCTGATGCCTGCAGCACAGCACTTTTGTGTGTCATCAAAATATTAATGCATCACCAGCCGGTGCAAAAATACCGGTACATAAACAGGGTTCATAGGGGCCTTACCAGTCCTTATAAGTCTTGACCAATTGAAATCTCCAAGTAAGGCCTTACAAGTGCTTACATTCACTTCAAGGTCCTTACAAGTCCTGACAGCTGCCAAAAACTGCCCTGAGCAGCAAGACCATACTCAAAATAGCAGCAGCGATTTTACACTTGAGAAACATCGCTCAGCACCTACTTCACCTTACACCCCTCCCCAACTTTCCCGTTTCAACTGACCGCTTAGCAGACGAATGACGCACCGCGAGTTGTCAAGAGAAATTGGACTGAAATCTCGTTCTTTATCCTGGTGTCGTTTTGCGAGAAAACGCGTATATCTGTGTCAGCCATAGTTTTTCTATTGGCGTAGACATTGTTCACAATGCTGGGAAAGTGTTCCTTTCAAGATCGTTGGCTAAAAGATGCAGATTATCCTTAGGCCTACAGGTCCTTACAAGGTCCTTACTTGGGGATAGCTGAAAGCCCTGGGAACCCTGTTTTTATACAAATACCGTTTTATTACAGTTTTAATCGCTTCTGATCGCTTCTCGGTCTTTTGGCTAAGACAGTGATTCAGGAACATAATTTTTTGTTTATACCTGGTTGGTTTGTTCAGCCCGTCGTACATGGCGAAAGCCGATACGCGACGTTAAACTGAACTTCCATCCGTACCCAGCTCTAAGGCTCACCCTTCAAATTTTACACAAAATCATGTCGTCATAAAAAAATAAAAAATACAACTGAAGCAAACAAGACGAAAAACAAAAACTCTGTGTGTGTGCGCGCGTGTGTATGTGCGCACGCGTACGTGTGTGTGTACCGCATGCATAGGTGAATACTTTGAAAACGAGTAGTTTATTATGCGCAGTTTGTTTCTCTGGAATTTATGAAAAATATTGCAAATGAAAAATAGATATTCAAAAGGGGATATATCAAGAAAGGCATTACCGCAGCATTCAAACAAAACTCGAAAAAAATATTATTTTAAAATTTCACCAAGCAAAGAAACAGGCCTAACCGTACTAAAAGCTGGTACCGATGTTAGGTTAGCATCTTGGAAGTAACACCTATTGCAAGTGGAAAGTGAGTCAACACTTCTATTGCAAAGTGAGTCAACACTTCTATTGCAAAGTGAGCCCGACTAATTGACAAAGGCCAATCATAGTCGTAAGGGCGAAATGGTAGGCTAGGTACCCTCTAGAGCCTTCTGTTGCAGCAGTGAAGTCGGTGACATGCGATAAGGCTGCAAGGCGTTCTTAGTTTCTGCAGGCATTGACAGCTAGCAGCATCCTTGGGAATCTGTGACTCAGAAGTTGTAGCTGATATTCTAACTCCTATCGTCAACATTGTCTTACTCACAGATGGAAACGGAACATTTCCTGACTCCCAACAGCCGCTGGTAGGAAAATGGCCAACTGGATTTGTTATGAAACGGACATCTGTTTATGTTTGTACAGTGGAACCTCCCGTATAAGACCTTCACTGGCTTCAAAAAGTATTCAAAATGAGGTCTTATAAGGGAGGGTCTTATAAGGGAGGTAATTTTAATGCTTACAAAGAAGGGTAATGTCTCAGAGAAGTAGGTCTTATGTGGGAGGGAGTCTTATAATAGGTTTTTTAAGGGAGGTTCCATTGTATACACTAGTCATATACATCTGTATTTAACAATTCGGGACTTTCCTGGAGTTGCACTGCCTCCGGGCATTGCCTCCAGGATCGTTCCCACCATCTTTATATCTACTAATGTCCCCTATGTGTCTGTTTCAGACCGGAGGACGTTAAACGGATTTTCATTCGAGGTTCCAATGTAATATTTTTCAGTCACAGAAGCTCGTAAATTTGACCCCAACCATAACCATAACCCAGACAAAGAGACAACACATACAACACACACACACGCGCGGGAGCACGCACGCACGCACACACATACACACACGTGGGTTTAAACAAAATTCAGAATGCAACAGGTTTTATTCAGATCATCATTAAAAAAAAACCAGATATGAACTTAATCATTGCAATTCGTTGATAGCATAACAAATAACAAAATTCAACTGTTTTAATTAAGTAGTCGTTTCAAAGCTTCGTAATAAACAAAGCAAGGCTAGATAATTTTAAAAAATGGACATGTGTACAAGCCCTTTTACACGACATAGGAAACCTCAAATGACAAGCGTTATTGTATCGTAACAGAGATAGTTTATAAGCTCTCTGATCGTAATGCATGTATGCCGCCCACAAAACTGAGTTGGGGAACACTTTCAAAATACTCATGTTTTGGTTATTTGATCATAGATTCAAAACATTTCACATCTAGATCTAGAGCTTACAACTTGGCAGTCACATACAAAAGAAGCATGGCCACACCATGAAAGCATAAATGTTTTGCCATCCTCATCGGTTGCTATGGTAACTTGAGTTTTAAAAAGCGCCAAAAATTATTTAAAATAAAGAAATAATTTCAGTGCATCAGCATTTTCCCCACAATGTGGACTGAGTAAAACGGTATTCAGCGTATGTTAGCAGAAAGCTTAAAGAGTGAGTACAACTCACAAAAAGATCCTTTCTAATCAAAAGAGTCACAATGACAGTGTAGGGAAAGTTGAGCCTTTTGGATCTAGGGAGAGCCCTGGAATGGCTGCAGGAAGGTGTGGCTGTGCGGGAACCACTGTCACAGCTTAATGACTGACACTTGATGCCTGACATTGGTGACCTCCTTCCTGCACAGTCACCCCATCCTGGAGCAATGCTAAGGGTCTCCCAAGTTCCAAAACACCCAACTTTCGCTGCATAACTCGTAACTAAGCGAATAATTTCATTATCTCTTCTGTTAAGAAAGGATCTTATTGTGAGTTGTACTCATTCTTTAATCTTCCTGCTAACATGTGATGAGTATCATTCTGCCCAAATCACTCTGTGGAAAAATACTGATGCAATAAATTTGTTGCAATTTTCTGGATTTTGAGACAGTTTAAAATCACATTACCATAGAAACCAATGGCGATTCTTTAAAAAATAATGTTGCTTTTTCGGTAAGGCCATGTCTCTTGTGCATGAAACTGCCAAGTTTAAAGTTCCAAACGCGTCGCAAGCAAATAACCAAAATATGAGCATTTTGAAAGTGTTCCCTAACTTGTTTTGTCGGCAGCCTTATTTCACCTCAAACTTTGAAGTAGCCTACATGGCAAGAGAGAGAGAGAGAGAGAGAGAGAGAGAGAGAGAGAGAGTGAATTTTATTTATAGAAGGTAATAGAGGAAGCAATATAGCATGTTTTTTTTTACATCCAGTCCTCTGGACAAAATACAGGGAGAGGGGGCAAATATGAAACGGAGTGTAACATGAAACATGCCCTTATTGTCAAATGGGAGATAGCAGAGATCTAGTTGTCCTGATTGGCTTCAAGCCTTATCTTCCCTAATTACGAGACACTCGAAACAAATGGCGCTGAAAGGTTGCTGTGCGAAGAGGTGAGTTTAAACTTGTTTTCAGCGATGCTCGTCTAATTGTCTGTTTTAGAAATGCCCGTGGTACAAATACAAGACACGTTGCAAACAAAAAGAAAGATGTGCCCATGTGTTGAGTGAAATAAACTTGTTGAAACCCTGAAAGAAAGAAATTACTGTTTGTAGGCTAAATGTGGGTATGAGAGCAATGGGTGAAACGGTTTATATGAAACACCATAGTAGGCAAATATGAAACGATGTTCCACATCAGTACACGTGCACTGGATGTGGCTATGCACAATTTTACTTATTTGACCTGTGTGTGCATGACACAAACACACACAAGAACAGTGGAGGAGGCATCAGACAAATTAAAAATCAAATTCAAACAGAAGAGACTTGATATGTTTCAAATTACACTGCCACTAGGGTAATATGGAACAAGGATGATTTTTTTTAGATCATTGTGAGTTTTAACACGTTTATTTCTGGTGAATTACTCATTTCCTGTTAACTCTTAATTTGTTTTCTTTTATTGAATAAATGGAAGGTAAATGTTTTTTGTTTTTTTATTAACATAACTTAAGCCACATAACATATCTTACTCAATTGTGGAGTTAGTGCAAACATAAATGTGTTTCATTTTAAACAAGTCTTGTTTCATATTGCCTACCGGTGTTTCATATTGCCAGCATTTTAAGCTTTCACAAAACGTTCAATTACTCAGTTCTATGTAATGTCAGGAAACTGTTGTTTTGTTTGAACATGCATGGACACATTACATATTAAAAGCCATGTACAACGTTATGAAACTCTCCTCTGCTTCTGTGTTACTGGACTTTGAAAAACGTGTTCCATATTGGCCCCCTCTCCTCTATATAAAAGTAGAAAATGGAAAACGAAAATAAGCACAAAGTAATATAAAACATGCAAAATACATCCCTAAATTGTAATGCATCAATAACAAAACAAAACCTATTATGATTGACTATTCTCATTATTAACATTAAAAATTTTGAAGTAAGCGCATACACACGGGAAAATAAAACCCAATCCTACTTTTCACACTCAAATATAATTATATTTTATATAATTGACTGATGCATCAGATTATACATATTATGTATCGTTAAAAATTCAGGACTTTCCTGGAGTTGCACTGCCTCCGGGCATTGCCTCCAGGATAGTTCCCACCATCTTTATATCTACTAATGTCCCATATGTGTCTGTTTAGACCGGAGGACGTTAAACGGATTTTCATCACACTCATCTTTAACATTCAGAAATTGAGAAGTGCACCACAAACATATGACACCAAAACAAAAACAACAAAAAACCCAACCTTAATCATACTTTATATACTCATCATTAAAATGTACTTATTTGAAAAGAAACACATGCCCATAATAAAGTCAAACATAGTATTATTTTACCTACTCATCTTAGCATGCACAATTTAAAATGTAAATACATGTGCCCATGGCAAAATTAAACCTATTCCTACATTACATTATTCATTTTTAACATGCACAAATTAAGAGGTAAACGCACACACGTAACAAAAGCAGATCGACCTAGTCATATTGTTTGCATGCGGATACACATATTGAAAAGTAAATACATACAGATGACGAAATCAAGCCTAAGCCTACTTTATATACTCATCTTTAACATGCACATAAGTAAAACTTAGCGCATTGAGTATAAACTCTCTCTATTATGTTACAAGTCGCTGAATGGTTTGGCCCCATCATATCTCTCTGATCTTCTATCGATTTATACTCCCACTAGACTGCTTCGCTCCTCCTCTGACACTCACGTTCTGCAGATCCCTCGTTTCCGTGCCAGAACTCTTGGCGAACGTTCTTTTTCTTTCCAAGCTCCCTCCTCCTGGAACGGCCTCCCTTCTGCACTCCGAACCTCAAACAGCCTCTCTTCTTTCAAGTCCTCCCTCAAAACAACTCTCTTCAAAACATAATCTTTCTCCTCCTCCTCCTGCAAAGGTTATCCATTGAGTAATGTGTGTGCGTGCGCGCGCGCGCGCGCGCGCGCGTGTGTGTGTGTGTGTGTGTGTGTTGTGTTGGTGTGTGTGTGTGTGTGTGTTGGTGTGTGTGTGTGTGTGTGTGTGTGTGACCTCAAGTTCGTGTGAGTGTTTTGTGTGTTGTCTAGCTTTTCATTTTGTTAGTATTGGTTTTTTATCATGATTGTAAGCGCTTGGGGCTTTTGTTAAGATTAAGCGCCCTAAATATTCATTATTATTATTATTATGCTCATCACAAAATCAAGACTAAACCTACTTTACATACTCATAACATTTACACAATTTAAATTTAAAGGCGATACACATAATACAATCAAGCCTAAGCCCACATTACATACTAATCTTTAAAATGCATCAATCGATAATGTAAGCACATACACATGACAAAATAAACCAATTCCTATTCTACATACTCATTTGAGTAAACACGTATACAAAGCAAAATGAAACCTAATCCTGTAATAATTAAAATAATAATATTTCATATAGCGCTACACATCATACAGCAGTATGCTTGATGCGCTTTACAAAAAGCAACAATGAGAGAGAGAGAGAGAGAGAGAGAGAGAGAGAGAGAGAGAGAGAGAGAGAGAGAGAGAGAGAGAGAGAGAGAGAGAGAGAGAGAGAGAAATGACAGATTCTGTGCGTGATTAGATCAGAAGCGCATAATTTGTTAGCACGTTATTTCCAAACTACCATGAAAACATGCTATTTCACGTTTTTGGCACAATAAGTCTAGAAAAGTTAGAGCATATACATCAACACTACACTATGCGCATGGCATTTTTTGGGGAGGGGGGGTGCGGGGGGCCTGTTGTTTAATGGCCTGTTTTCTTTATACGAATGTCATTCGTCAAAAGTTCTTTCAGGACCACAGGGATTTCCATCGGCTCCACTTTTCTGTCTCTCTCCAGTCCCCAGCCAACACGTTTGGTCACGTCCAGGAGACAGAGGTCTTGTAGGGATCTGGGCTCTGATCCTTTGCTGGAGATAAATTTTCTTATGTCTCTGGCAGCATGCACGTCATCTTGTAACGGAAACCTGTTGGTTGGAGATGAAGGTTCCTCTTCCATACTTTCTACTTGGCACCTTTCCTTGAGAATTGGGTGCTGACTCAGCCGGAGGAGCTCAAGGTTGTTGTCTGCTGCTCCAACCTCGTACAAGAATCGGACGAGGTCTGGCTGGTTGTGGAGTACTGCAACCCCAAGAGGTCTGTCAAGTAGGCTTGCTTCATCTGCATCACTACCAAATTTAACTGGCGGGAGAAACTTGGAGAACAGACCGGCCTTACCGGCCATAAACAGACATTTGGAACAGTCAATGCCATTTTGGGTGCTCTGATCTAACTGGTTGAGCATAAATGCCTGCCTCCATTTACAAGTAAGCCGCACAAGACGAGCCAGAAGATTTGGGTTTTTATTTAGAACTTCACAAACAGCGTGCTGGACATGCTTGTTCTCTGAATATAAAAAGAGTTTGATAGGCCCGATTTTGCCACAAATTGAGGCATACGTGAACCAAGCTTCCAGCCATGCACCCTCGAGTCTACGCGTAAGCAGATCAAACACATCTAGTTCGTCTTCCTCCTCCATCTCCCTAAGCCAAGCCATTGCTCGCTGGCGGTCATTTGTACACACCAACAGTCTCAGGGCACAACCCCATCTTTTTTGTGACGTCAAAGAAGCGAACATGGCGTCCCAAAACTTGCTGCCTAGTCTGTGCTTTTTGCTGTTTGTCACGTTCAACTGGTGAACTTTGTACCTATCCACTGCGTGCAGCACAAAGCAATGGAACAATCCCTTTTCCTTTAAAAACGGTAGCACACCGCGGGTCTCCATTTCCTTGTAAAGTCGTCTTTGTTTGTCAAAGGAAGTCGACTCTCCATGCCGAAGGCCTTCCTCAATCCTCTCCATCTTTTTCAGTGTCCATTTTGTTTTAAAGGTGACTGGTCTCATGTTCGCCATCGTTCTTTGTGACGCCGTCTGTAATTCTTGGAGATCCTAGAAATTTGAACAAAGGGAAACAAAATAAATCAATCTCTCTCTCTCTCTCTCTCTCTCTCTCTCTCTCTCTCTCTCTCTCTCTCTCTCTCTCTCTCTCTCAGCAATTGCACCCGTTGTTTACATGACTCATCTCACCTCGCCACCTCCCCCTTTTTTATCAGAGACAAACAAAGAGGGGTTTTGCTTTGCTAAGTACAAAATATGTTATTGGTAGTACAGGGACTCTCTCCCTCCCTCTCTCTCTTACAAACTTCGCCCATTAGCTACACAGCTTATCCCACCTCTCCAGGTGGGAGCAACCCGAATATGACAGAGACAAGTCTCTGTGACTAGAATAATAATACCAAGGAAAACACCAAAATACCTCACTTCCACTTCTGTAACTACACCCCTAATTTTTACCCAGCCAGACAGAGTCTGTGACGGGTATTGTTTTTGGTCTGTCTGTCTGTATGTATGTCTGTCTGTGTATTGATGTTCTCACAAACTGTTGAACGGATTTTTCACTCTCTAGATGTTTCATTTCCCCATTTGCTGTGGCTAACAACAGCTTCTCAATACATCCACTACTTGGTTGCACAAGTTGGGTACTGAATTTCTGCACACTGGGCTATCCAGCCATGATACTCTAATTTTTCAAGCCACATGCTTCGTTCGGCATGTTGAAACAGGTGGGTGGTGCCGTGAATGCCTTCCATTTCAAAAAGCGCATCATCTTGGCCTAGGCCCACTGAGAGGAACCTACGAACGTCAAAAGCTAAGTATGGAAATGCGAGTGTGCATGTGCATAAGCAGATCATGTGATGGAAACGAAGCATTGAATGAAAGCATCAATCACGATCTCTTCATTTTTTCTCTCAATTTTACGAGTTTGTGAAGTCAGCATCCCAATGGTTTCTGCCTAGTAGGATTTGATATATGTAGGACTACAAGCTCGACCGGTGATAGATCTTAAAGGGGTGATTCAAATTGTGCTCATTTTAGAGGGTTTCAAGCACCTATTTGACTGAGTTCAAATTTAAAGGGGTTTCAAGGGCCCTCAAGGGGCGTGCGAATCCTGATATATACCGTGTGTTGCGGACTATAAGGCAATACTTTTTCCTAGACTGAGACCCCTGCGCCTTATGATGTGACTGACAATATAGTAAGAGGCTATAATAACAAAATCTGAATTTTGTGTAAAATTTGGGGGGTGCGCCTTATAATCAGGTGCACCTTGTAGTCAGTATAATATTATGTTCTTGATCGGCATTATTTAGACTAAGGAATGCAGTGGGAGATATTTTGAAGTCTCTTGACCTTGACCTTTGACCTTTTTATCTGTATGTATCTCATACACCGCTTGATGGAATCCCTTCACATTTTGTGTAAAAGTGTCAGATGGGATAGGAGAGGGAGGAGGGGCATGGAAGGGGGGAGGGGGTAGGCAGGGGAGCAGGTGATGGATTTGGGAGTATGGGGGGCAGGCAAAGGACAATTTTGGTTCCCTTGCGGTCAGTTTGTGCTGTATCAGTGGGTGTTTTTTTGTCCAAGCACATGCACAAATGTAAACATATGACAGATCAGACATGATCAAATGGAAACCACTAATCTGGGTACTTGGCAAAGAGTAAAACAAGAGCACTGTCCCTTTAACAAGTAATATAATCTATCTGATTGGCTAGTTGCAGCATATTAACAAAAGTTTGGACAGGTATCACTGTCACAATGAATTTCTAGTTCTCCTTTATAATATTATTACTCGCCTTGGCTTACGGCTGTGTCAGACCAATTGAGCCCTGCGAAGATCTCTCACTTAGGGAGCCTCAATGCGTCCCTATTGTGAGAGTGAACTCCGTAGTCGCACCTCCACGCCACGTTAATGTGGGTGTTCCTGCGGGGACATGGTGCAGAGAGGGCATGACCTAGTCATGGCGAACGCGGCACGTGCGCGTACCACCGGCGCGATAGCAAGACTAGTTCTTGGCCCTTCCTTCAAGGGGGGTCGGAGCTAGACCGGTCAGGCCTAGCCGTAAAAAAACCAATCCGATGAGAAGGAAAACTCGATTCAACACCCGGTGGACAGACCCGTACAACTAACAACTGCTGTCAATGAGCTCCTCCGAAATTCGGAATGTGTCGGCTGAGGACAGCGGGGGGACCAGGCAACTGAAGACCGGACATATACGTAACAATCCAATATGGTCATGCTCGACACTGAGACTTCGCCCTCAAGACCGGATTGGAAATTTAAGCATGACCTGGGGTCGCAGAAGTAGAAAAATTGACATAGGCTAGAACACCAAGGCTACGTCAAAATGTTGTCATGCTCTGCATAGTTATGCGGGGATTGTCTTTAGCCACGACAAGCTCCTAGCATAACATCATCAATCTCCAAAATCCTCCAAAGTCGGAGTGTGGCTGCCCACGTGGAGGGCTAATCAAAAACGTTCGCGCGCGTAATGTTCTCATCCCTAGCTGGTGCATTTGTACCATAGTGTTCAAGTGCTTTGGCTGTTGTCTTTTATCCAGGGTATGTCAACAACGTCATATATTAGAGAGTGGTTTGAGAGGGGAAGGCTAGTGGCTAAGGAAAAGGGAATCAGCAGACCTCCTAAAACTCAGGAGTGCATAATCATGAGTGCATGTTGGACAGTCAACACGGGTAGTGGTATGTAAATTAGACTAAATTCACAAAACGATTGGCTGTTTAGTCTAATTTACATACTACTACCCGTGTTGACCGCCTAATTCACACTCTTCATTATAGGCCCAGAGGACGCTAGGTTAAAAATAATCCCGAAAACTGAATATAACAACCAAGATGGTCATAAAAAGTAACACAGCTTTTAGAAATGAGATGTCTATACTTA
>CM065680.1:74257174-74269674 GCA_017654935.2 Phymorhynchus buccinoides | reverse complement strand
GGATGAAGGAAATTACAACAAGTGCAACGCCGGGCGGCTGCAAAGTCCCCTCGCAGCATCGCCGAGCTACTCCGAAATCGGAATGTGTCAGCTGTACACATACATAAAAACGCATCAAAACAGCACGTAACTACATAAAAACGCATCAAAACAGCACGTAACTGAATAGATTTTTTATATATAGCCTTGGGGTTCGGACCCGTGATTTGAGCGCGCGCGATCATGCGCACACGAGCGCACAGAAAGATTCATGACAACTGTGTTATAGACCATTCATCAAGAAATGTTGTGAAAAAAACTGCATTGAAATACATGCAAAACTTCGCGAGATATTAGCGATTATGTGTTTTGGGGTTTGAACCCCGTAACTGGCGCGACCTTGACCTTAATGTAAAACTAAATACATCAGTGGATAGCTTGCATCTTGGCAAACTAGTATGCCAAATTTGATGATGATAGACTGAATAGTTTTTGAGAAAAACGGACGAATAGCCGGCCGGCCGGACGCCGGCCGGCCGGACGGACCAGACAAAAACAATAGCTCCCCGAACCTTCGGCTCGGGGACTAATAACTACATACTACCAGACAGAGATGTCTACCAGACAATTATTCAAGAACTATCAGGATCTTGACCTCAACGAGAACATACAAGAATAAATTCGACCTCATTGAAGTTGGGGGAGTAAAGAAAATCATCAAAGTAAGTCTATCTGCTTGGCAATCAATCAGTCTGTCAAACACACTCTCTGTCTCTGTCTCTGTCTCTGTCTCTCTCTCTCTCTCTCTCTCTCTCTCTCTCTCTCTCTCTCTCTCTCTCTCTCTCTCTCTCTCTCTCTCTCTCTCTCTCTCTCTCTCTCTCTCTCTCTCTCTCTCTCTCTCTCTCTCTCTCTCTCTCATGGATGACACCTACGGAATAGGAACGCAGCATGGTATTTACAATGCCTGGCTTTCAAGGAACCAAGTTATTAAAGCCGACTTTCCTCTTATTACTTGTGACGAAATCAATGAAGAGGCTGTTCTGCCTTTCCGACGCATTGCATCACTCTATTCAATGCATGGAGGTCAAGGATTCACAACCTACTCATGTCAAGGCAATTGCGCAACAAAGAAGTGTCCATGTTAAAACACACACCACCAGACACCGTGTCACAGCCATTGCCACCCGCAAAGCAAAACATGTAAAAATAAGTGACTCACATGTCTTCTCTTCTTCTTCTGCGTTCCAAGACCATATGGTCATAATGGTAAGGTGTCCGGTTTTCAGTTTTCACTGGTCTCCCAGCTGCGTACAGCCAACACATTCCGATTTCGGAGGAGCTCAAAGGAAAACATTTTTGGGGAAGATTATTTTTAAAAAGAGGCAGGAGAAATGGCCAATAAGTCAGAAATATAGTAGATGATAGAAAGTAAAAGGAAAAGACAAGAGTCAAAGAGGATGGCAGATTAGAGGAAGTTGCAAGCACGTACTTCCAGAAGGTGGGGGAACTATTTTTACGAAAATACCCCCCCCCCCCGGTATCCCCACGGGGAGAGACTCATGGAGGGGGCGGGGTCGTCCAGCTCCCCGTATGGAGGCACAAGGCATCCACCCACTGCCCCGTCTTCTGTTCAACGTTCATTTATTGAACACAATCATGCTAAAACATAGTCCTCTAATTCTCATTTTTGTCACAGCAGACAGACAGACAGACAGACAGGCAATGTACTCAAAAAAGTCATTAAGCTTCTTTGTATGACATCACTGTTGCATTCTTGGTGTTACAATACAGAGGAGCTATGTAAAAGATTAAAACAAGGACTGCCTAATCTGTAGACTAGGCACTCTGCCAAGACTAGGCACTCTGCCAAGACTAGGCACTCTGCCAAGACTAGGCACTCTGCCTAGTCAACAGACTAGGCTGCCTATTCTACAGATTAGGCTGCCAAGTCTGTAGATTAGGCACGTCTGAAAAGTTAGTTTACAAGTTAGGCAGTCCGAGTGCCTAGTTCACAAACCAGGCAAAGTAGTTGCCTAATCTACAGACTAGGCAATTCTGCGAGTTAGGCCCCTGTCCCTCTGCCCCCGTCTCTCTTGTGTCTTTCTATTTCTTTTCCTATCGGTCTGTCTCTCAGTCAGTCTTTCTGTCTCTGCCCCCTCTCCTCTCTCTCTCTCTCTCTCTCTCTCTCTCTCTCTCTCTCTCTCTCTCTCTCTCTCTCTCTCTCTCTCTCTCTCTCTCTCTCTCTCTCTCTCTCAAGGACAGATTGGAAGAATAGGCATTGCCTAAAATCTATATCCTTGGAAAATAAAGTTTAAGTTTTCAAGTTTTCAAGTTTCTCTCTCTCTCTCTCTCTCTCTCTCTCTCTCTCTCTCTCTCTCTCTCTCTCTCTCTCTCTCTCTCTCTCTCTCTCTTTCTCTCTCTCTTTTTTTGTGTCTGTATGTATGTGAGTTTCCCTGGATGAATAAAAAGCATCTCACCCTGGACATGGCTTGTTGGTAATGTGTGTTGGACATGGTGATTGACTCTAGCTGTCTGGATCTTCCTTCAGAATCTTATCTTTTTTAAATTTTTATCTCTTCACTAATCCGCTGGATGAGAGACGCCAAAAACAACAGGACTTTTCTTTTCTTGCGGATGAGATTGGTTTAAACGAGTGAAACGATCTGCCCAAGGTCAGAGTTCAAATCGTTTTATTAATATAAGGGAATAAGAACAGATTCTGTCGAAGATGGTCTACTTGGCGTGGATCAAAGAACACGTAACCCTTTCCCCATCCACACTCGTGTTGCTACAAGGAGCGATGAGGACCTAAAGCGGGTGATCTCGCCTTGGACACAGGTTTTTATACCGTGGCAACCAATGTCTGGTTTTGCCTTTAACCCGTTTGAGGACAAAATAAGCCGCAAACAGTTGTTGGTATGATATCAGTGATGAAAGGATCGAGAGGCAGAAAGCATTGAGTAAGAAGGGAGGGTTGTTATGACACATTTTGTCGCCGGCGACAAAATGTGACGTACTACAAGTCACATTTTGTCGCCCAAAATCACATTTTGTCGCCGGCGTCAAAATGTGACAAAATGCACACCTCCGGAAGGGTCCGTAAAAGCGACAAAAATGTGCCTTCTAGGAAATCACATTTTGTCGTCACAACTCTTGGCTTTTGTTAGTTTGTCAACGTGTTTGGAGTGTTACTCTTAATACACTAATTTGCAGTCAAACAGTGAAAATAGGCCCAAATGACCACTGGTCAGTGACACTGACCACTGGTCAATCACATCAAAAATTGTTCATTTGAACTCCTAATCTCCTACTACACTAATTTGCGATCAAAGAGTGAAAATAGGCCAAAGTGACCACTGGTCAGTGACACTGACCACTGGTGAACCACATCAAAATTTGTTCATTTGAACTCCTAATCTCCTAATACACTAATTTGCAAACAGTGAAAATAGGCTAGGCCAAAACGACCACTGGTCAGTGACACTGGCCACTGGTCAAGCACATCAAAAATTGTTCATTCGAACTCCTAATACACTAATTTGCGATCAAATAGTGAAAATAGGCCAAAATGACCACTGCTCAGTGTCACTGACCACTGGTCAACAACATAAAAAATTGTTCATTTGAACTCCTAATACACTAATTTGCAGTCAAACAGTGAAAATAGGCCAAAGTGACCACTGGTCAGTGACACTGACCACTGGTCAACCACATCAAGTGACACTGACCACTGGTCAACAACATCAAAAATTGTTCATTTGAACTCCTAATACACTAATTTGCAGTCAAACAGTCAAAAAAGGCCAAAATGACCACTGGTCAGCAACACTGACCACTGGTCAACCACATCAAAAAATGGTTTAATTTGTGTGTGTATATATGAGTGTGTGGGTGGGGGGGGGGGGTCTAAGTAAACGCGCATGCTTGTTTGCGTGCAGAGAGAGAGAAAAACGTTCCATAGATTTACCCTTCTAACGTACTGAAGTTGAAAAAGTGATCGGCGACAAAATGTGACTTGTAGTACGTCACATTTTGTCGCCGGCGTCAAAATGTGATCGGCGACAAAATGTGATCGGCGACAAAATGTGATCGGCGACAAAATGTGACTTGTAGTACGTCACATTTTGTCGCCGGCGTCAAAATGTGTCAAAATGTGATCGGCGACAAAATGTGATCGGCGACAAAATGTGACTTGTAGTACGTCACATTTTGTCGCCGGCGTCAAAATGTGATCGGCGACAAAATGTGATCGGCGACAAAATGTGTCATAACAGGTGTTAAGGGGGTTGATAGTTTTGTGTGGGTGCCGTGATAGAAAATGCAGAATTGCGCTGACGATGTTAAAATGGGTACGTATGCACGAGATGTACATGGCCAAAAGGCACATACGTCACACCTGAAATTGGCTGTGTCATAACTTGTAGATGTAGGTGCACGATGGTTCACCTTCATACTTCCCAACCCCACTTCATTTAGTCTTCTTTCATCCTCTTTTATTTAGTTTGTCCCCTTCTCTCCTCGCCTCCCTCCCTCCCCTCCCCCCAACGAGCTGTTGCGAAAATTAATTAAATCTTTTGTTCCCCGAGATTGATGGAGTGTTGTGCACGAGCCTGTAATTAACAGATTACCACGTTAGTTATGCTACCACCTCCACTACCTCCCCGATATCCTTCATTACTATCAACTATCCTCTCTAGTTCGTCATCCACGATATACTTATATATAATACTATATTTTTGTTCAGAACAGCTTAATAAAGAGACCCCTGGACAAAGTCAAGAGACGAAACGTCTGGGAAACTTTTAACCAAGATTGTTTTTTGTCAGCTTTTTGAATGTTGTATAATACTATACTATAGTTATTGAACAAAGGGTAATTACTCTCTTTTTCTAATGAACTCCCCTCCACCAAAGTTGATTACGATACTCTTGGCCTCACTATTTCATTCTTTGATTAACCAAACTTTCTTTCGAGGCTTACCAGTTTGTTCTGTGTTGTATGTTGTTTATGTGTAACATATTCAAGGTTAGAAGGCTATGCCACTCTTGGACATGTGTTGATTTGTCTGTATGTTGTCCTCTCCACCATTGTTGATGTGTACTGTGTGGGTGGAGGGTCATAAAGGCGAGCTTGGCACATTTTTTTTTAAGAATGATGCTTTGCTTGTCTCACTTTGGTTCTGACCCACGCACTGCTAGGTGAATGGTATCGTAATCAACTTTGGTGGAGGGGAGTTAATTAGAAAAAGAGAGTAATTACCCTTTTTTCAATTTCGTCATCTCCTCTCTTGGCCTCACTATTTCATTCTTTGATATACTATAGATAAACTTCTTAACACATAACAAAATGTGTTTAAAAATATATTCACTTAACACATAGCAAAATGTGTTTTAAAAATGTCTTCAAACAATACCCTTAAAGTTATTATTGGTTTTGGCAGTTATAATGCTCTTTATTTCAAAAAGTTTATACCGTTTGTTGTGTGCTTCTCATACGTTGCAATATCCCGTTTTCCCTTCTAACATTGGTTTTGAATTTCCTATCCACATAGCCTATGAACAGTTTGTAAAGACCATAAACAATGAAATGTACCCGCTAATTCATTCCTGATGAATAAAAATCTGTTTAACGTCCTCCGACCTGGGACAGGTAAATATGGGACATTTATAGTTATAAAGACAGCGTTGGTCGATCCTGGAGATCCTGCAATCCTATCTTTTTGTTTGTGGCTCAAGCCACAAACCTATAAATCACTTTGTCGGTCTGTCTGTCGGTCGGTCCAAAATTGTCGCACATATTGGCAAAATTGTCGCACATATTGTAAAAGAGAAAAAAAATACTTGGGCATAAAGTAACATTTCAGTTGTAATATCTACAGTCCTTAGGTATGGAGGAATTTGGTGTTTAACGTCCTCTCGACCCGGGAAGGCACATATGCAACATAGTCTTTAGGTATGCAAAGAATTGTATACTGGACAGAACACATGAATCTTCATTTTAAAGCGTACACAATAATAAACATACGTAATACAGACACTGCAACAGACACGACGAGTATGCGGTGCTTCTTTCGATGACTATAAGTAGGATAAATAGTTTTAAATGTTTTCCAAAAGATATAAAAAGTTACAAAATGGTGCAGAGATAACATTCTGGTTTACAGATTAAAATTATTGAAAAGCCAGGGGAGGCGATGTAATGATTGGAGTGGTAAAAATAGACCGCTGACACAAACGATTGCGAATCCGCGCTTGTTTTGTATTGTGTCTGTCCGTGCACCTTATTTCTGTATTCGTTAAAACATGATAAAACAAAAAGATAATCAACAAACTGAAGCTCATATGATTTGCTCTTGAATTATTTCATTACATTTGTTGGGTTGAATGACTGATTGCACAAGCAATGAATGGATTCCTCATTTCTTCAACGTCTCCGTTTAGTTTCTCTCTGCCTATTTCTACCTCTGTTTCTGATTTAGTGGTGTTTTTTTCTCTTTATCTGTCTGTCTTTCTCTGTCTCTGACTCTCTCGCTCTCCCTGTATCACTTTCAGTCTCTGTCTCCCTGTAGACAGTCTCTCTATCTATCTGTCTCTGTCTCTCTCTGTCTCTCTGTGTCTCTCTCTCTCTCTCTCTCTCTCTCTCTCTCTCTCTCTCTCTCTCTCTCTCTCTCTCTCTTCAAGGACAGATTGTAAGAATAGGCATTGCCTAAAATCTTCATCCTTGTTATGTAAATGTTTTCAGTGTTCAGTGTTCAGAGTTCTCTCTCCCTCTTTCTCTCTCTCTCCTCTCTCTCTCTCTTTCTCTCTCTCTCTCTCTCTCTCTCTCTCTCTCTCTCTCTCTCTCTCTCTCTCTCTCTCTCTCTCTCTCTCTCTCTCTCTCTCTCTTTTCTTGCCCCCCCCCCAAAAAAAAAAAGAAGTATGAATGCAGGTTGAGTGCCTACAATATTATTCACGATATAAATTGTTCTTTGTTTATTATAATATTTTGTGAACTCTATTGGCCAGAGACCGAACAATTAAAAACATTCTTGACTTTGACTCTCTCTCTCTCTCTCTCTCTCTCTCTTTCTCTCCCCCCTCTCTCTCTCTCTCTCCCTCTCTCTCTCTCTCTCTCTCTCTCTCTCTCTCTCTCTCTCTCTCTCTCTCTCTCTCTCTCTCTCTCTCTCTCTCTCTCTCTCTCTCGTTATTAGATCAGTAATCTTTGATCCCGTAGCGTATATTCAATTATTTTCACAGTGGATGTATGCTCGCCATATGTTTATGCTGCAGTTATCATTGTGTATTGTTTCTCTAATATTTGTGTTTGATTAGCGGTTAGTATATGTGTAATTATTAGTCCCCGAGCCGAAGGTTCGGGGAGCTATTGTTTTTGTCTGGTCCGTCCGTCCGTCCGGTGTCCGTCCGTCCGTCCGGCGTGCCTCCGTCCGTCCGGCTATTCGTCCGTTTTTCTCAAAAACTATTCAGTCTATCATCATCAAATTTGGCATACTAGTTTGCCAAGATGCAAGCTATCCACTGATGTATTTAGTTTTACATTAAGGTCAAGGTCGCGCCAGTTACGGGGTTCAAACCCCGAAACACATAATCGCTAATATCTCACGAAGTTTTGCCTGTATTTTAATGCAGTTCTTTTCCACAACATTTCTTGATGAATGGTCTATAACACAGTTGTCATAATTTTTCTGTGCGCTCAAATCACGGGTCCGAACCCCAAGGCTATATAAAAAAACCTATTCAGTTACGTGCTGTTTTGATGCGTTTTTATGTATGTGTACAGCCGACACATTCCGATTTCGGAGTACCTCGGCGATGCTGCGAGGGGACTTTGCAGTCGCTCGGCGTTGCACTTGTTTTTGTTTTGTTCCTGTTTTGTCTGTTATTTTTGTGTGTGTGTTTGTGTAAAGTTGTTGTACATGGGTCAATGGCCAAAGTATATTAACTATCTGAAGTCTGAAGTCTCTCTCTCTCTCTCTCTCTCTCTCTCTCTCTCTCTCTCTCTCTCTCATCTCTCTCTCTCACTCTCTCTCTCTCTCTGTGTATGTCTACACCCCCCTCTCTTTCCCTTTCTGTTTATATGCCTCTTTCTATTTGTCTATTTGTCAGTCTGTCTGCTTGTCCTCCCTCTTTCTCTAATATATATAAGAGCATAGGGTGTAGAGTGGCACAGTGGCATCTCTGCACAGTGGTAGCGCGTTCGCTTCGTGTCAAGTAAACCCGAGTTCGAACCTGGGTACAGGGGATTTTTCCTCTCATTTTGCACTAGGCCTTACGGTCTGAACGTGGAGTCTTTTTTCGGATGAGACGATAAACCGAGGTCCCGTGTGCCCATGCACTTAGCATACGTTAAACCCAGTGGCAACGGAAAAAGTTGTCATTTGGTCAAAATTTCCCCCCCCCCCCCCCCCCCCCCATTTCCTTCCTCATCAGTCACACAACAATCGCATGCAAATTTTTTAATTTTAAATTGGGTGGCGCGCCTCTGGCTGCGACGCGCTCTCCAGGTGGGAGCAACCCGAATTTCACATGACGATCAAGCAGGCCTGGCTGTATGAAAACAGTTATATTATTAGGTATTAGGTACTTTATAGTCACAGAGGTGTCACTGTGAAATTCGGGTTGCTCCCACCTGGAGAGCGCGTTCATCCTGTAGGCCTGGCCTACAACATTCGATAGAACGAAAGAACAAACAAACATCTGTTATAATTGATCTACTGGTCGTGGGATAATGTTTTCAGAGTATCCAGGGATATTCATTAATTGTATCCATACTAATGCTCCAGCAAAGCAGCCCCTTTCTTTCTCCTAATCAATTCTTCTGAATTACCCCCACCCCTCACCCCCGAACAACTAGTGCGCGCGCAAGCACAGAGAGAGAGAGAGAGTGAGAGAGAGAGAGAGAGAGAGAGAGAGAGAGAGAGAGAGAGAGAGAGAGAGAGAGAGAGAGAGAGAGAGAGACGAGAGAGAGAGAGAGAGAGAGAGACCATAAGCAAAGGTAAAATGAGATTAACGACCAGCCATCCCAACATCTATGATCTTCCCATCCTTACCTTTTTTCAGCAGTCTGTACCTCTTCATAGGAGTCTTATATCAATTGTCGTTCCATAGCCCCACTTTCATTAACTAAAAATGCATGCAACAATAAAAGGGTACGAGCTCTCTATCGATCTGTCTGTGTCTGTATATAATTATATATATTATCTCTTACACACACACACACGCGCGCGCGCGCGCGCGCGCGCGCGCGCACACGCACGCACGCACGCACACACACATACACACACACACACACACACACACACACACACACACACACACACATATATATACATATATAATTATATATACGCGCGGGTGTAATTCACGCACGCACACACACAAATGCGCGCACACACACATGTTGCCTTACCCTCCCTCCCCCTACCCATTCTATTAGAAGTCACGTTCCCCTCTTCCACTTTTTGCATCCCCCCTTATAGCATTGTTCCTTACTCACACCACACCCCCTCCGGGTAGATTACAGATCTATGAAGGGCACCTTGAATGCCAAAAAAAACAGCAAAACGCACACTGACACAGAAAAAGAACCCTTTTTTTGTTGGAGTCATTTTTGAAAGTTCGTTTTGTTGAACGAAAAAAAAAGTAGCCCTAAGTCAGTGATCGATGCACTGTCGGTGTGGGTGGATGGGTGGGTGGGGGTGTGGGGGCGAAACAAATCGGCGAAGAATCCTTGGAGTTATTCACTGTAAACGTGTAACACGTGCAAGGGGGGGGGGGGGGCAGAAACAAATGATCGAAGAATCTTTGGAGTTATTCACTGTCAACGTGTAACACAGGGTGCAGGGGGGGGGGGGGGGGGGGGGGGGGGGGGGGGGGGGGGGGGGGGGGGGGGGTGGGGGGGGGGGGGGGTGGGGGGCAAACAAAGACTTAAAATTTATCATCAAACCCAAAAAAGGAATGGTTCCAGCAAAAAAATAGTATAAGTGCATGGCTTTGTACATCGATTTGAACGTGCAAATATGTAGATTTACACCCTCCTGCTCTATTTCTTGGTTCTTTCCGTGGTTAGGGATAGGGTTAGGGTTAGGGTTAGGGTTAGGGTTAGGGTTAGGGTTAGATGGTCTTTTCGTTTGCCACAAGCATCTGTTTTTTTGTCAAAATCATCTATTTTTTTTGGAGCATTAAATCGCTGCCGAAACAAATCAACGAAGAAACTTTGGAGTTATTCACTGTGAACGTGTAACCCGTGCAAGGGGGGGGGGGGGGGGGGGGGGGGACCAGAACCAAGCAAATCGGGAGTCATTCAGGAGACGTGGGGGGGGGGGGGGGGGGGGGGGGGGGGGGGGGGGGGGGGGGGGGGGGGGGGGGGGGGGGGGGGGGGACAGAAACAAATCAACGAAGAAACTTTGGAGTCATTCACTGTGAACGTGTAACCCGTGCAAGGGGGGGGTGTGGGGGTGGGGGGGGGGGGGGGGGGGGGGGGGGACAGAAACAAATCAACGAAGAAACTTTGGAGTTATTCACTGTGAACGTGTAACCCGTGCTGGGGGGGGGTGGGGGGGGGGGGGGGGGGGGGGGGGGGGGGGGGGGGGGGGGGGGGGGACAGAAACAAATCAACGAAGAAACTTTGGAGTTATTCACTGTGAACGTGTAACCCGTGCAAGGGGGTGGGGGTGGTAGGGGACAGAAAAAGATCAACGAAGAAACTTTGGAGTTATTCACTGTGAACGTGTAACCCGTGCAGGGGGGTGGGGGTGGTAGGGGACAGAAACAAATCAACGAAGAAATCTTGGAGTTATTCACTGTGAACATGTAATACGTGGCGCAGGCCATCATCAAATTATGGCCGTAATAGGTGAACTACGTATGTGTCTGTTTTCAGAACGGTTAATAAAGACCGATGGCAGCATTCTCGCTGCTTTTTTTTGTTTAACTTGAAAACTTTAACTTTATTTTTCAAGGATAAAGATTTTAGGCAACGCCTAGTCTTCCAATCTGTCCTTGGTTCATATACGAACATAGAATACAAACATGGCAAGGCACATTACACATACAAATTTGAACATAAAGGTAGCATCTTTGTACATATACGAACATAGAATACAAACATGGCAAGGCATAGAATGACACATACATAATTAAACATAAAGGTAGCAAAGCAGGTATTGTGATAAAGACAGGTTTTCAGTGAACAAGCTAGGTTCCCATTTCGGAGGAGCTCAAATGAGAACATTTCGATTGCTTAGAGTCAAAACGGACTATCTTTAGATAGTCCATTGACTTAGTATTGATGCTATTGAAAAAACTAAGAACTTGTAGTTAAAAAGACTGCAAATTTTACAACACGGGGATTATGCTTTTTATATTTCTGCAGTCTTTTTTTTTATATTCAAGTTATTAGTTTTCGCAATAGGTTCAATAATACGTCAATGGACTATCTAAAGATAGTCCGTTTTGACTCCAAGCCATCGACTTGTTTTGAAGATTGGAAAAAGACTAGAGATCAGGGCCTGTATTCATGTCGAGATAGCATGAGACTTAGCATGATGCTAACTTAGAAGCTCTTCCAAAAGTCCTATTAAATCCTATAGGACATTGGAAGAGCTTCTAAGTTAGCATGATGCTAAGTCTCATGCTATCTCGACGTGAATACAGGCCCAGGCCACTAAGGCAGGAAAGTGGTAGGTTACAACAACAAAAGGAAAATGCGGTGTCAAGAAAAATGACGAATTAAAGGAAGTTTCTAGCATGGAACTTCCAGAAGGCGAGGGAACCGTTTGCACTGAAAGATCATCCCGGTATCGCCACTGGACAAACTAAACATCTTTAACACAATGCTATAACAACAATGCTATAAGCTTATGTGGTTTATAATGCTTCGCTCATATTTCCATTCCAAACTCCCTTCCCCGATCCCTCCCATTTAAAAAAACACCCATTATCCCAACCCAATCCCTTCACACACACCCCCCTCCCCTACCCCACCCCCCACCCCCCGACTAGAATACTGAAGAACACTCCCGGCAAACAATTATCTTCCAATTTATCAACAAAGTTTGTTAATATAGGGGCTGCATCTGTGACAACGGTGCTGGCCGTTGTCTTGATTAAGGTAAATTGGATGCTCTGTACAAATCAGAAATTAATTAACGACATACTCAATCGAACACCGCGTGCTGCTTATAATCCGCGGGACGTGAACGGATTAACGCGGGACGGTTTAATTAATTAGTCTTCCGTAAATCAATTAACGATGATTGGTTATTGGTTTTGCGTACTATTCCTTAATTCAGAACTTAAATAAGACATGACCACACCTCGCCAACAGTTTGACGTGGATTGTGTTTAGGCGATGCATGATATAGCAATGTACAGGCCTATTTATGTGGGTAGGCTAAGGCAAGAATTAAAAAATAAAATAAGATAGAGAGAGAGAGAGAGAGAGAGAGAGAGAGAGAGAGAGAGAGAGAGAGAGAGAGAGAGAGAGGAGAGAGAGAGAGAGAGAGAGAGAGGGAGAGAAAACGA
>CM065680.1:74252174-74254674 GCA_017654935.2 Phymorhynchus buccinoides | reverse complement strand
AATTAAATCGAAATAAAGAAAATACATATCCACACATATTCATCACTTAGCAAGCAAGTATGTGTGTGTGTGTGTGTGTGTGCGTGTGTGTGCGTGCGTGCGTGCGTGCGTGCGTGCGTGTGTATGTGTGTGTGTGCAACATGTGTGTGTGTGTGTGTGTGTGTGTGTGAAAAGTATGGCCTACGTAAAGTCATAATCTTAATCACATTTTAATCCAAATTTGTTTCCATCTTCAGTTTGAGTTCCATTTTCCAACATCTCCATAGTTTGCTTCTCTTTCTGGACATAGTTGCTGTTGTTGCTGCTATTTTTGTTGGTGTTGTACTTGCTGTTGTTCTTGCTGTTGTCACGAATTCTCCATAAATCCGTACACTCCAAACTATCCACATGGAACCTGTCATCATTTAATAAAAACAACAATAACAACTGATTTCTGATTAAATGAATCAACCAATCAAAAATAATTATATCAGTGTTTCCAATTCCAAAGGGGTTATGTTCTTCAAATCGATGATGATGACAACGACGACGACTACGATGATGATGATGAGATGATGGTGGTGGTGGTGAACGCAATGATGAATAGGGCATTTGCCACGAGTGTTCGTTCTCTATACTAGACTACTAATTTTCCCGCTCTCGTTCTGCCCGAGTTACGCTGAACTTCAACTCTCTAAATTCAACTCGGTGAAATTCAAGGTCACCCTCACGTGGCAAATGCGCTATTGGCGCACACAGATGCACGCATGGAATATTATAGGCCTATAGATCGTCATCCGGGTAGGCTATGTCTGGGTATCAGCTGTCGTCTTAGCCGCCATCTTGGGATAAATCTAAGTAGTGAACCAGTTAGATGCGACGCTATCTTTATCCCGAGATGGCGGCTGGATCCCTCTTAAGTCATTGCTCGAAAAAGGAAAAAGACTAGGCGACGACTACTCTCCTGTCATGGACCAGATTGATCTAAATGCCGGTCCCTACTCACCCGTAAACGTTGCTGTTGTTGTTGCCTGTCTGTCGTTTCCGACAATGACTGCCAGATAGCAGAGGAGGCAGCTGCTATTCCGGCGGGCTGGGCTACAATTTGTTAACAGTGGATAAGCCTTTGCCCAGGGTACATCCCCACTCTCTCTGCCCAAGGGATTTGAGGACGAGAGTTGGCGTTATGGAAGGTCCCCAAAGGCCAACCAGTCCCATTGGCTGCAGCACTAGAGCCAGTGCAAATGCCCCCTAGTTAGAGAGTCATGGTCTTCGACGTAAGAATAAGCTGTAGAAATATTCCAATACTGTAGAAAATCATTTATAGTACATGTACAGCCTATTCAAGTTTCAGTAATTTTCTGATCAGTGCTGGAGACTCCAGTAATTTGATGAACTCTCTAAAATCTTACTAAGTTTACGACCCCCCCCCCCCCCCCCCCCCTTAAATATCAAATATTTTACATAAATTTACTGTTTTCAAGCGTTTGTAAGTATGTGTAATTCTTTTCAATCAGTTGCATGTGATTATGTATGATTATTATTTTTTGTTGTAGATCAGGCTGCAAACATAAAATAATTCAAAATGAAGCTACAGAGACACAAACGTTCGCACACACAGACATAGACATACACACACGCGCACGCACGCACGCACAGACACACACACTCTCTCTATCTCTCTCACTCTCTCCCACACCCACTTACCGATCAGTCTACAGAAACCCGCCAGTGGCCACACCAATCAGCCCCTTCACTATCAGATCCCCCAGAAAACCACCGCCACCACCATTTCTCCTTCTTCGTTCCCGCTTATGTCTCACTGGCGGCAGGTCCTCGTCACAAGGGAGATCATCGCTGTAATGCTGATGACGCTTAGGATGGCGGTGGTGCTTTCCCTTGTGCCTTCTCTCTCTTCGTTTTCCTCGTGGTGAAGTATCATCAACTGCTGGGGTGATGTGGGTGATGGTTTCGTGGTGGAAGTTGTAGTTGTTGTCGTAGTGGTAGTGCATGATAGGTTGCTGTTGTTGTTGGACTTGGTGGTGGTGGGAGTAGTAGGGGTCATAATTGTAGGGGTCCGCGATGGGAGGGAAGCGGGAAGCCACTTGAGAAACAGAAAGATTATGAAGGTTTTAATAGGATAAAATAAGGAACACTTTTCATTCTGCCTTTGTCTGCACAAACACACAAAACTTCTTCTTCTACTTCTAGGTACTGGACAGGGCCCTGTCGCGGGCGTTTGAAATCCAAAATCTCTCTGTCTCACTCCGTCTTTGTTTCTGTTTGTCTGCCTGTCTGCCTCAGTGTTTGTCTCTATCTGAACCTATATGTCTGTCATACGTCTCTCTTTTGCACACACACACACACACACACACACACACACACACACACACACACACACACACACACACACACACACATGTACGGAATGTCAGTCTGTCGTTTCCGACTATGACTGCCAGTTATAAGAAGGGCCAGCGCTATTCTGGATGGCTGGGCTAGGATTTGTGTATGGTGGAGA
>CM065680.1:74194674-74249674 GCA_017654935.2 Phymorhynchus buccinoides | reverse complement strand
CCCCCCCACACACACACACACCTCACACACAAACACTAATCAATCATAATATGTCCGAAACAAGTGAGTTTTAAGGGCAGAGCGAAAGGCGGAAATAGAGTCAGATGAGCGGACATGTTGTGGGAGGGAATTCCATAAGTGAGGTGCTAAATAGTAGAAAGATCGTTCACCAAACGATTTCGTGTGGACCCGAGGAACCTTGAGTGTGCAGCAGTCAGAGGAAGAACGTAGGGAGCGAGCAGGTAAGTAGACAGTTACTAGTTCGGAGAGATAGACGGGACCAGAGGAGTGAACAGCACCGAAACAAAGGCAAGCTATTTTATACTTGATTCTAGTCTCTAAGGCTTGACATCAGGGCACACGGTAGGTAGACTGTAAAGGAATGTATGTATCAGGTAGTTTTCCTTCCGGGTTGGCTTCCACGTCATTGTGACTTGTATGATTGGATCAGCTAATGTGTGTGTGTGTGTGTGTGTGTGTGTGTGTGTGTGTGTGTGTGTGTGTGTGTGTGTGTGTGTGTGTGTGTGTGTGTGTGTGTGTGTGTGTGTGTGTGTGTGCTATAGTCTTGTTTGTACAAGCGCAGAGAGAGAGAGAGAGAGAGAGAGAGAGAGAGAGAGAGAGAGAGAGAGAGAGAGAGGGGGGGGGGGGGGGGGGGGGCAGGCTTAACCCAAGCTGGACATAGCAAGCTGACATAGCAAAAGGAAGCGTACACGACATCGAAATAAACGCGAAAATTCCAGGAACTCTGTGGCACGCAACCAGAAAAAAAGCAATCTAATTGTCACGCATGATTGGTAGACAGTGCACTGGCTTCTAATCAAATCCTTAACGAATGCATAAAGAAAAGTGGTCGCGTGCCTCTGTAAACGGATTTACATCATACAAGAAAAACATACTACTACTACTACTAGTAGTAGTACTACTACTACTACTACTACTACTACTACTACTACTACTACTACTACTACTACTACTACTACTCATAAGGAAAAGAAGGAGAGCATAGAGAAACGGAATTTTGTCTTAGGTGTATTTGCAAAAACAATGCCCTGTTTTGGTTTCTTTAAATGGACATTTGCAATGTTGGTGCTTGATATTCTTTGAATAAAGAACAATCATTCTTCAACAATGATTCTTGTTATGACACATTTTGTCGCCGATCACATTTTGACGCCGGCGATAAAATGTGACGTACTACAAGTCACATTTTGTCGCCGATCACTTTTTCAACTTCTGTACGTTAGAAGGGTAAATCCACGAACTTACATTGTAATGTAGGTCCGTGGGTAAATCTATGGAACGTTTATTTTTCCTCTCTCTCTCTCTCTCTCTCTCTCTCTCTCTCTCTCTCTCTCTCTCTCTCTCTCTCTCTCTCTCTCTCTCTCGCTCTCTGCACGCAAACAAGCATGCGCGTTCACGTAGACCCACCCACCCACACACTCATATATACACACACAAATTAAACAATTTTTGATGTGGTTGACCAGTGGTCAGTGTTACTGACCAGTGCTCATTTTGGCCTATTTTGACTGACTGCAAATTAGTGTATTAGGAGTTCAAATGAACAATTGTTGATGTGGTTGACCAGTGGTCAGTGTCACTTGATGTGCTTGACCAGTGGTCAGTGTCACTGACCAGTGGCCACTTTGGCCTATTTTCACTGTTTGACTGCAAATTAGTGTATTAGGAGTTCAAATGAACAATTTTGTATGTTGTTGACCAGTGGTCAGTGACAGTGAGCAGTGGTCATTTTGGCCTATTTTCACTATTTGATCGCAAATTAGTGTATTAGGAGTTCAAATGAAATTTTTTTTGATGTGGTTGGTCAGTGGCCAGTGTCACTGACCAGTGGTCGTTTTGGCCTAGACTATTTTCACTGTTTGCAAATGAGTGTATTAGGAGATTAGGAGTTCAAATGAACAAATTTTGATGTGCTTGACCAGTGGTCAGTGTCACTGACCAGTGGTCACTTTGGCCTATTTTCACTCTTTGATCGCAAATTAGTGTATTAGGAGTTCAAATGATTTTTTAAAAATGTTGTTGACCAGTGGTCAGTGACACTGAGCAGTGGTCATTTTGGTCTATTTTCACTATTTGATCGCAAATTAGTGTATTAGGAGTTCAAATGAACAATTTTTGATGTGGTTGACCAGTGGCCAGTGTCACTGACCAGTGGTCACTTGGGCCTATTTTCACTCTTTGATCGCAAATTAGTGTATTAGGAGTTCAAATGAACAATTTTTGATGTGGTTGACCAGTGGTCAGTGTCACTGACCACTACTGACCACTGGTCAACCACATCAAACCTTGTTCATTTGAACTCTTTATAGGCCAAAATAGGCCAAAATGACCACTGCTCAGTGTCACTGACCACTGGTCAACAACATAAAAAAAGAAGTTCATTTGAACTAATAATACACTAATTTGCAGTCAAACAGTGAAAATAGGCCAAAGTGACCACTGGTCAGTGACACTGACCACTGGTCAAGCACATCAAGTGACACTGACCACTGGTCAACCACATAATTTTTTTTCATTTGAACTCCTAATACACTAATTTGCAGTCAAAATAGACCAAAATGACCACTGGTCAGTAACACTGACCACTGGTCAACCACATCAAAAATTGTTTAATTTGTGTGTGTATATATGAGTGTGTGTGTGTGTGTGGGGGGGGGGGGTCTAAGTGAATGCGCATGCTTGTTTGCGTTTGATCAGAGAGAGAGAGAGAGAGAGAGAGAGAGAGAGAGAGAGAGAGAGAGAGAGAGAGAGAGAGAGAGAGAGAGAGAGAGAGAGAGAGAGAGAGAGAGAGAGGAGAGAGAGAGAGAGAGAGAGGAGAGAGAGAGAGAGAGGAGAGAGAGAGAGAGAGAGAGAGAGAGAGAGAGAGAGAGAGAGAGAGAGAGAGAGAGAGAGAGAGAGAGAGAGAGAGAGAGAGAGAGAGAGAGAGAGAGAGAGAGAGAGAGAGAGAGAGAGAGAGAGAGAGAGAGAGAGAGAGAGAGAGAGAGAGAGAGTGATTGAGAAACAGAGAAACAGAGAGTGGTGAGAGATAATGAGAGAGTATGTGTTGGTGCTTATAGGAAAGTGGGTGGTGGTGTGGGTGGTGGTGTGGGTGGGGGCGGGTGGGGGACTATAACACTCCAAACACGTTGACAAACTAACAAAAGCCAAGAGTTGTGACGACAAAATGTGATTTCCTACAACTTGTAGTAGAAGGCACATTTTGTCGCTTTTACGGACCCTTCCGGAGGTGTGCATTTTGTCACATTTTGACGCCGGCGACAAAATGTGATTTTTGGCGACAAAATGTGATCGGCGACAAAATGTGTCATAACATTTCTTCCTCCTCCTCTTCTTTTTTCCTGTCTTCCAGCCCAGATGTTCGTTCATGTATTCATGACACACCCCCCCCCCCCCCCCCCCCTCCCCCCTCATCTCTTACGATCTGACAGCACTCGCTTTCCCGCTGCATCTCCGCCTTTTCACTTAAAGATCACAGACAGAATTGTAAACGTTTTCAAATACATTTGGCTCTGATTGCGTTGTTTAGATGAACATAAATAAAATAAATGCAGTGAAAGGGAGAATTTTCTGGATTTCTATTTTGTTTTTGAAATAAAACGATGCTCAGAAATGGGGAAAAAATTTGTCTGCTAAACAAGACTTTGAGTCGAACTAGGAAATGGCGAAACAGATATCGAATGTAAAGAAACTACAATTGCACTATGCCAATGTACATGCGCCCGTATCTCCGGCATTTCGATTCGCTTCCGGTTTGGTACACGGATAGTCACAGTGCCCGGTCATCTTCCTGCCAAATTCGGAGGCAATCGGCCCAGAAACACCGGAGATACGGGCCTTATAACTCCGCCGTTTTTCGACCGAATCGCTTCAAATTTGCTGTGAGCCCTAACCGAGGCGGCCGTGTCATTTGCGCGGTTTAACAAATGCGCGAAACGCGTATCCACCGGCCTCTCGGCGCCCGTATCTCCGGTATTGCTGGACGGATTGCCCTCAAATTTGGTAGGTAGATGACCGGGGACGGTGACTATTGAAGTGCCAAACCGGAAGCGAGTCGATGCAGAAACGTGCGCGATATACGCCGCTTCACCTTTTCACAAGTAACTCCGCCGTGTTTTTTTAACTGAATCGCTTCAAATTTGCTGTCAGGCTTGCTGTGGCAGGGGCAAAGCCTGGCAGCAAATTTGAAGAGAATCAGGAGAGCGCGTCGCTTTCAGAGCAGCGTCAACGGGAAACGGGGCCTTATAACTCTGCCGTTTCTTAACCGAATCGCTTCAAATTTGCTGTACTCAGCGTTACCGTTACTAGGCGTTACCGTTACTAGGGAGAGTGCATCACTCTCAGAGCAGCACCAACGGGAAACAGGGCCTTATGACACCGCCTTTTCTTAACCGAATCGCTTCAAATTTGCTGTACTCAGCGTTACCAGTACTTGGCGTTACCGTTACTAGGCGTTGCCGTTACTAGGGAGAGCGCGTCACTCTCAGAGCAGCGCCAACGGGAAACGGGGCATTATAACTCTGCCGTTTCTTAACCGAATCGCTTCAAATTTGCTGTACTCAGCGTTACCAGTACTTGGCGTTACCGTTACTAGGCGTTACCAGTACTCGGCGTTGCGCTAGTTGGAAATAAAAAGGGGAAAGCTGTGTCCTGTAGGCTATTATTAGTAGGAGATGGCACCACAGCCGATGTCTCAGCACCGCCATAATTAATTTAGGCCTATGTGGGAGATCTCTCTCTCTCTCTCTCTCTCTCTCTCTCTCTCTCTCTCTCTCTCTCTCTCTCTCTCTCTCTCTCTCTCTCTCTCTCTCTGTCTCTCTTCTCTCTCTCTCGCTCTCTGCCTCTCTCTCTCGCTCTCTGTCTGTCCCCGCTCTCTCTCTCTCTCTCTCTCTCTCTCTCTCTCTCTCTCTCTCTCTCTCTCTCTCTCTCTCTCTCTCTCTCTCTCTTTTCTTTTTCCTGTGTCAATAATAATAAATACAAAATCAATTTAAAAAAATCAGTCGTCTATCTAGACTGAAATAAAAAATCAACCCATCATCTGTAATTTCCCAAATCTCATTGTATGGAAATGATATATTTGTTAATAGTACTGCTGTGGCTTAAAAGAGGTTAAAAGTTGGTAAGACGTTTGTTGGAAAAAACATTCTGGACTTCCCAGATAGCACGCCGCTCAAATGCCGACGTCGGCAAATCATCGGTTCCGGACATCGGCTACCTGTCGTTTCTGCCCATCCTGTCGACGCCGAGCCGACGCGTCGGCCCAACGTCGGCCCGACGTCATTGACCGACCATGGGATATTTTCAGGTGGCATGCCGACGTTCATTCACCCTGAATCCGAGCCTTTGCCACCCATAATCCGATGGGGTGGTTGGTTTAAGGTCGGCAGGCCGCTGTCGTGTCGACCACGGATGCCACCCATTTGCCGAGGTTGCCACCCACTTGCCATGGGGTGGTCTAAGGTTGGCTAGCCGATGTTAATTCACTCTGAACTTAACCCTTTGCCACCCATTAGCCGACAGCTGGTTTAAGGTTGGCTGGCCGACGTCTCTTCGACCATATTTAATACTATGGTAATGGTATGGATGTTAATGTTGTGTGTGTGTGTGTGTGTGTGTGTGTGTGTGTGTGTGTGTGTGTGTGTGTGTATGTGTGTGTGTGTGTGTGTGTGTGTGTGTGTGTGTGTGTGTGTGTGTGTGTGTGTGTGTGCGTGCGTGTGCGTGCGTGCGTGTGTGTGTGTGCGCGCGCGCGCGCGCACTATTTGTGTGTGCACGCATGGGTGCAAGCGCACCTGGTGAGTCTCAATGTCGGATTTGCTATGTGAATCACTACACAGGCAGCATGCATGTATATAGCTTCATCATGTAAAATCTATAGTAATTTACGGCATGATTGCTTTGTTTAACCCCCCTTCACTGCCAGATTAAATAATGACATTTTATTATTGAAACAGAAGGTCACACTCAGTCTGACAAACACTGGAGATAATTAACCCATATATGCCCACTGGGACTAGGTTTTAAGGGTATACTCCATCAAATATACTTCTACAGAAACATTTTTGTATCAGGCATGTCAAATGCAGTTGCATCTATCAAACTATTGTGATCTTGATTTTTTTTATATCCAATGCATAGGCTACATTTCCATGGTTAGCCGCCATTTTTATTTTTGTAAGGGATGGTACACATAAAAATGATTGGCCTACAATGCCTATGCAATTCATATTTTTATACTGTACCTGACAAAGAAGAAAATATGGAGATGATTATATATAAAAATAGGTTTTAGTGGTTGTTCAACAAAAAATCATACAAGTTGCATGTGTAGCTCTGCAAAGTATTGTCCCAAAACTTGGACACTGTGCACAGAGGGGTAGACCCTAGGGTTTTTAAAACTATGAAAATGTAAGGCTTGCTCAGAACCATGGTATATGACTGCTTCTTGCCATATCTAATATTATTCCACCGGAGGTTCGCTTAAAATGACAGTTGCATTAAAAAAAAAGTTTTAACATTTTAGCGAAATCAGATAAAAAATGTGAATTGAAGAAAAAAGTTTTGCACAGTCAAAATGAGTTAAAAAAAACCTTTTTAAAATGTTATTGTTAAAATCGGATCGAAAAGAGTGTGACTTTAAAATAAACATTATTTACAAATATGTGCAGATCTAATAAATATTGCCAACTGGAACTTTCGTGTCCCAGTTGACTAGACTAGAAAGTTAAAAAAAAAATCACTGCAAATACATACATCTGTATCGTTAGAAAATCGACTTTCCTCCGGGCATTGCCTCAAGGATCGTTTCCACCATCTTTGTATCTACTATCCTAATGTCCCATATGTGTCTGTTTCACACCGGAGGACGTTAAACGGATTTTCATCATAAAAAAAATTGTTTCCAAGGGGGGGGGGGGGGGGGGGGGGGGGGGCTATGCCTAAATAATGGTGTGTTATGATTTATCTTGTACATGTTTGTTGTAACAAGGAAGGTGTTGCCCTCTTTTCTGTGTTGACTTGAGGTTAACTTGGTGATGTTTTTGTCTCTAAAAAGGTAGAAATTAGTGTTTCACCCTTTTTAGTGTACGTTTACAACTTTGTTTACATGGGTTTCTTCGAGCCAAAGACTATACAGTATCTTTGATCGAGCTCTAGATGTGTTGTGCCTTTCTTGGCACTAATTAGATTAGCTAGTTTGTTTGTCTGGGAGCTCAGGGCCCACAGGAGAGTGTACGATGGGGGTATTCTTTGCCCGGCCGGGACATGTAAGGTCGGTGGATTTATACTTACCCTGTCCCCGTCCCGCGCGGGGAGTACGTCATCTCAGGGGGGGGAGATCCGCGAGGTAAGTAAACATGTAACATATGAACATTTACCACATTGCCAGAAAGCAGTGGCACTCAAACTTTTTTGACGTTTCACTTTAAAATTTATCAAGTGTTCAGAGTAGTAAATTATGTCAAACCAGAAAAAAATGTACTATTCACTTGAGACCACAAAACAAACAAACAACAACAGTATTTTATAATACATACATCTAACATAAAATACAATCATGCTCAGTTTCTCATTTCAACTAATAATATATTTGATTTTTTATAACATATCAGAATCTTTATTTGAAATCAAATGAGAAAATCTATGACTTTTGCTGTATTAAAAAAGTTATTTCCAAACAATAACTCTGTATCGAGTCATGACTACATGGTAAAGTTGTTTCCCTTGCAACTCGAAACTTTTATAACCGACTGTTGTCCGTCTCTGTCTGTCATCTAGGCTTCATTTTCGACCACAGTAAAGAAGCGGTTGCCCAGCTAACGACAAAATAAACACAATGTTGGTAAATAAAGAAAACAGCAAGGGCGTACAAGGGCCGAGAGGCCCACTTCTAATGTTCAGTATATCTAGATTTATATATTGCTGTCATTTGAAATGAGCTGAAGAAATTAGACTAAACGGAGGTCGTTCGCCAAGTCGGCGAATAGGGATAAGGTTAGAATTGATTGACCAGAAAAGGGATAGGGTTAGAAATGGGGTAAGGGATAGGGTTAGAACTGTAAACAACTGAAATAAATGTTAACAAATTTCATCACCAAAATAATTGACGGAAACTTTCTGGATGTGAGAACGAAAAAACAAAAACACAAGTTAAGTGTTCATACTGTCGCATGTGTAACCACCCCTTGTTGTGGTTGTTGTGGTGCGGTGTGATGTGTGAATTTAGTAAGTGTGAGGATGCAGTGTGTGACTGCAGTGTTGAAAGTGTAACTGTATCTGTTTATGAAGGAGTGGTTTCACAGGGTGTGAGGTCCAGTCAACCAAGTATTATAATTCAAAACACTATCAACACCAATATTACATTTACTGATTTTTTCTTTAATACTTTTCTTTTATAAATCAATTTACAAACTGATAACTAAACCTATTACAGACGAATAATTTTAAATACAGAGACGAAGAGTTAGGGATTACAGTGGCTACATGTCTCTCTGAAACATAAACAATTAAACATTGGCATAAGTATTACAATTACATCATAAATCAACCTAAAAGGAAAATAGTGTAATGAACATTCTCAAACAGTAACGAACACATGAGGCATTAGTTTAAGCATCACTGACAACTACGATGCTTACATCCCAAAACACTAAGTTATTCATCAAAAGTATTATTATCATAATCTATTATTCATTGATCAATATAATCTCACTAAGATTATACATGAATAATTGTTATTATGTTTGTGATGGCTTTTAAGTCATCAACAAAAATGTTAGAAGTCTGCACCCCAGACTCTATCACCCATGCCTTCTCAGTTCATGAAGAACTCAATCTCCAAGACAATGCCCATGAAATTCAATTAAAGTAGCCTCAAAATAAAATAAACAAATCTTCTGGACATTAAACATTAATATAAACACGCCAAACAGACACAGAAGTATGTTAAAAAGTATCTTAACTAACAGAAAGCACCATTAGATTACATAAGGTCGTTACAGCTCGTCAGTTGTTCTGAATAATACATAAATTGACATGTTTTCCAGTCTATTTACAATTTAAACTGACTACAACACCTTTCTAAACCTTTTAGTGAAATAAAACAACACCCACCTGCTTTAGAGAAACGGCGGTGACAAGAAAATAGACAACAGAGCTGATGGAAACGGCTCTGGGTCCAACGATCTTTTTCTTAGTGATGTGGATGATTTGGCTAGCAACAATAGTTCTAGCCAATGAAAATGGAAATTTACTAAAGTTATGCAATACTATTTTTATTAAATAATAAAAATGAACTTAAAATTTATAAACGTTAGTGAATTTGGCAGTAAATTTGATAGTTTAATTAATAAAAATAAAGACGTAATAGCAGACGATAACGGTCATTCTAGTTTCGCTCTGACGGACGTTAGAAAAACAGAGTTACTTTCCCTTGATTTATTTAACTTATTTCCGGTAAGGGAAACTACTCTATCTGAAAGTATCAAAACAAAACGTGATGTAGGCCTACCGCGAATACTAAGATCGAAGGACTACTGGCTAGTAACTGGTAATAATAAACTATCTAGGTTTGACATTAGTTATCCAGGCTACACATGAAAATAGGTAGCTCGTAAAAATAAGTAGCTCGCTACTATGACAGTGTGTATTTGCGACAACCACAAATTTCACCTTTTCTGTACTTTAATCATTTACCTAACCCTAACCCACATACGACTGTTGTGGTTAGGGTTAGAACTTACCGTCGGGATAGGGATTAGGACTACATCTAAAAAAACAAAAGAGAAACGAAGAGTAAACTTCGATTGTGCGAAAACTATTGAAACTTACACCTTCATCAGGCACAATTAAATAAAAAAGATGGCTTCTGCTGGTATATCTGATCTCTGGCGAACGACCTCTGTTTAGACGCATATGGCGGCTATACACTTTTCATTTTCAAATGGATAATAAATATAGCGCAAGGAGGAAGAAAGCGGGGGGAGGGAGGGGGGGGGGGCGGGGGGGGGGGGGGGGGGGGGTGTAAATAGACGATTTTCGGAAAAAAAAACCTAGGGAAGAGCACTTTGTGAAAATTAGAATTGTTTACCTCCATTACTCGGTCAAATTCCATAGCAACAATGCAACAATGGCGTTCAAGCTTGAAACCGCAGGATGCGAGTCAGCAACTTGCCAAAATTTTTTTAGAGAAAAATTAGGGGTGGCCAGTGTCGCATGAAAAAAGGTAGCTCGTTAAAAAAAGTAGCTCGCTACCTATGAGAGTCTGTATTTGCGGCATTTTGCGACATTGAGCATGAACCACAAATTTCACTTTTTTCTAGGGTTAGGGATAGGGTTAGGGTTAGGGTTAGGTAAATGGTTAAAGCAAAGAAAGAGTGAAATTTGTGGTTGTCGCAAATACAGACTCTCATAATAGCAAACTTAGAGAACTTGCCAAATGTGACTTAAAATTATAAATGACATAATTTTTTAGAACTGATGACCCACGGTGTTCTAAGTGCTGTATGTCTGCTCAGTCACACGAGTCGATAGGCTACGAGAGCTGATGGTAGAGTGACCTCCCCTGTTTGACTGACTAAATTAGGCAAGATTACTCCCACACATATGTAAAATACATGTACATTATGTACACTTTCTATATTTACACACTATTTACACAACAGTAAACATCATATACACATTATGTTCTTTAACTTATGCCTACAAACTCGATTCATTTCAAGATAAAAGTTATTAAAATGTTTTATTTGTTTACAGCCACAGGGAATGCCGGGCAGCCCCCGCCCGCCCAGCTAAAAAACCCAAGGGAAAACCTTCTCCTCAAAATTCATTCTGATGCTTTATGGTGTAATAATAATAATAATAATAATAATAATAATAACTCGCTGTGGGTAAACATTCAGCATACGATTGAGGATCAACGTCCACTTGGTGAATGCGTCAATATAATAGAAAGTGTGGTTACTTATTAGTATTACCACAAAACCTTACAGCTCAATATCATCATTCGTTTAGTCAAAGCTGTGGTCGAACTACTCTCTCATTTAACTTATTAGGATTGCATTAAAAAAAGAAAGAAGAGAATACGAGAGCTTTGAGGGACAATAGAAAAGGTCAAACACTGTCTTTTTACATTTGAAATTGAATTTTTCTACTGGAAAGTTATGACTACAAACGCTAAAATTGCACATATAAGTATCTAAATAGCTTTAGAGCTTATGCAAACAGTTTTCGCGCATTTCCAAGAGACACGAATGCAGACAGTTCATGAATTTCCGCGAATCCGTCTCTGCGCAGTCGCGGAAGGAAGTGACGACAATGATCATGTAGTCGGGAAACAAGTTGTAGGGAACTCCATAGCCGTCAGGGGTGGTAGGACCGTAGAACCCCAACTGTGCCATGTCGGTTGGAACCTGTAGGGACAGGAATTGAAAGGACAATGATCGAGTGATAATAATATAATATATACTACTCCACATTTGCTTTGCATCACTTAAAAATACATTAGACATTCCGTATTTTGAATTCCATTGGCTTATTTATTCATATAAAACTAATTAATGCTATTGTTTTGGTATCAGGCAACACGACAGACTTGTAAGCAGCAAAGAGTTTTCCCATAAAAAAAAAGTTGTGAGGACACAGAAACAAACCTACTCTCAAATTTGAGGACAATCAGCATATGGAGGAAAACATAATGTCGTTAAAAACTGTGTAAACAACACATACTGGAATGTCAATAATATAATGTGGTTCCCAGGTATATGAATGGAACCCTGAAGCACAATGCAGAGTCTGAAGGAACAATGCAGATTCTGGACCTTCTGCTGGGGAGTCATTTCCCACTCTTCTTTGACGACCTATTCAGGATGATCCGGCTTGAGGAACTGGGTTACACATGCACAGGCGGGAATCATGTCATGTCTCATACATGTTTTAGAGATTTAAGTCATGGAACCTGGCTGACCTCTCAATTCGCTCTGTTGATTCATCCTCAAAGTAGTGGCCACTATCGTTTAATCCATGCGGTCAGGCGTTATTGTCCATGAAAATGAAATCCACACCAAACTCACCAGAGTTAGGTCTCAAGAGGAGATCGAAGACCTCATTTTGATTCATTACAGTTGTCAGGTTTCCGATCCTGGCCACATGAAGGGCTGTATTTCCCTGTATGTGGACTCCACATCAGACAATTGATGAGCTACCTCAATAACGGACATGCTGGGGACATAATCATTGTGGAATTGATGGTTCCTGCTACTCACATCCTATGCCTGTGTTATTGTTTTCCTCCAAATTGTGACCCACCACTAAGCAAGATGGACGTCCAGTCATAATAATGGTCCATGTGGCATTCTGTTACGCCCAAGTTAGTCTGGCTTGCCTGTGCCGTCGGGTCAAGGGAATCCAGATGGAGGTGTTCTTGACCTCAGACCACCTTCAGAAAGCCTTATCCTTTCGGGTTCAAAGGAAGTTCTATTCATATTTGCATGGTCAAGGCCGTTTGAAAAAAAGTTAAACTGCAGTCCAGAAGATATGTCGGCGAGCTTTATGACAAGAAATCCGACCTCTCACTGAATGGAAATACCAGTTCTCCTGCCAGAATACCTTCTTTTGTCAATACCTGTAACTTGGAACAAGTCCTACATTCCTGACACCACACCTGGGTCGACATCCATGGCCTGTGCCCTATGGTGCTGAGATAACCCAGATTCAAGCACTCTACCAGCTCACATCATATCAATGCCTGTCAAACGCTTTTGGAGTAATCGCCCAGCCATGGTGAACCAGTCAGTGAGACAAAACTGTAAATGTTCTTCATCCAGCACGAAAAACAGGTTTTGGCTGGAGCACTGTCCATGTCAATTTTAGGGGGATGAATCAGAAGTTTGCATAATGCTGCCTGTATTGAGTGCTGTTCAATTGGTTGCGAACGCGGTGACAATGATTAATGATGCCAGTGTCAGTATAAATAAAAACAAGTTAGGTAAACAAAGCAATGGTTTTTGACAATTCAGAAAACAAAACATGACGCAAAGCAATTGTGGAGCAGTATAAAATGGTGTGCAAAACAATTACATTCTATTCTTTGCTCGAGTTCTGGGGAACCCAGAGAGGCAGCTACAGTTCAAAGAAACACATTTCCAGTTTTGTTTCAGCTATCCTCAGCACTGGAGTAAGTAGGCCTATTTCTATCCATAATGAGCTTTAATCAAGGAACATAGACACAAACAATGTAACAATTAATGACATGAAACAACATACATTCATGTTTGGTCAGTGGTGTGCTCACTGTGCTGTTATGTTATTGTTGCACTGGCGGTGATGTCGGTGTTTGATATTGTAACGGTGACTTATGACTTATGACTTATGGTGGTGGCGGTGGAAAAAAAACCTAGTGTTTTGCGCTAGTGTTCGTGGGTTTTAATATTAATATAAGCACTTCGTGACCTTAAACACGAAAATATGATATAATTAAAATTGCACATAAATGTTCAGAACGGCCGTACAACCTACAACTATTCTCTCTCTCACTCTTTCTGTCTCTGCCTGCCTGTCTGTCTGTTAAAGTTTTGAGAAGCAGATATTTCTTAACCCTTTCACCGCCAGCCATCTTTGAGCTAAACATTTCCATTAAACTTACTTGGATACAAACAAGATTGTGTCTGCAATATTGTGGGATTTCTCTGTAACACATTTAGAATGGGGTCAATCCTCACTGCCTAAATTTAGGAACACAATGTCATTGAATAACAGACCCTGATTTCAAGGGTTTTTATGACATGGGTGCTAAATCGTTGTGCATGTGGAGCAACAATGATACATTGGCGGTAAAAGGGTTAATAGACTAGTGAGTTTTCAAGCAGAGCACCGAACAGCAGATTACGAAAGAAGAGGCGAAACTGAAAACGCTGAACAATCATTATTTGAAGACCTGTTATTCACTTATTGACTTAAAAAAAAATAGCCCATGTTTTATGTCAAAATGAGTTTTCATGAATCATCACAGTGCAATGATTTTACAGACGCTGTGTCGTGTTTATCACCAATCTCCGTTGTTGTCGGTCATACTGTGTGCGCTATTATACTGGTCTCTCAGAACATCAAACAAATCATATTACGGGCTGTACACTGATGAAAATGACCCCCCCCCCCCCCCCCCCAAAAAAAAAGCAGAAAAAAGCCTAGGCTTGTTACCAGCCGCGCAGGGAAGCTAATAGGGGAGACTTATTGAATTGGTACCCCCTAAGGATTTAGATCTTTCTCTCAAGGGCAGATAATCCGAAAGCTATAACACTTTCAACATGGATACCGCTGGTATAGGGCTATAATTGCCGAATAACTATAATTATACAAATAAGGTATATATTTTTGGCTTAATAGTAAAAATATTTTTTCTTCAATTACAAGACCTGTTGTGTAATTCGTACCACCCAGTTACTGATATCGTACCAGGGGGTTTATAGCAGTAATTCAACAGTAGGATGCGCGTGGTTTGGCATACACTTTAGGCCATGTTTTCTTCTAAATGTGTCAGTTAGTAATCCTATCGCATTGTACCATCGATCGAGTTTCATGATACATGTATTGCATGACTCATGCTTGGTACAGTCTAAATCAAATCGTTGATGTATGTATGTATGTATGTATGTATGTATGTATGTATGTATGTATGTATGTATGTGTGTGTGTTACGACGATAACGTTTGAACGGAGGGACCTAGGAGGCTCAAAGGGTAGTTACGACATCTAGGCCAAATTCGAAAACGATGGTCATTTGGTCAAAGGTCAGGACATGGAGCAAAACAATGTGCCACGCGGCTGGTGATATAGCGTCCTATCGCTCTAGTTTCGTCTGCTGCTGTTTTCCTGAATAAAAGCAGCCCGTGGAAGTGCAACAGACTCTTGTGCTCAATATTTGATTCGTGCCTGTGGTAACCTTCTGATATGTGTGTGTGTATGTGTGTGTGTGTGTGTGTGTGTGTGTGTGTGTGTGTGTGTGTGTGTGTGTGTGTGTGTGTGTGTGTGTGTGTGTTTTAACCCTTTCACCGCCAGCCATCTTTGAGCCAAAAATGTCCGTTAAACTTACCTGGCTACAGAAAAGATTTTGTCTGCAATACTGTGGGATTTCTCTGTGACACATTTAGAATAGGGTCAACCCTCACTGCCCAAATTTAGGAACACAATATCATTGAATAACAGACCCTGATTTCAAGAGCTTTTATGACATGGTTGTTAATTCACTGTGGTGCAAAAATGCAACCTTGGCGGTGAAAGGGTTAAGATTTATTTTCTTGTAAAGCGCTATGACTTTAGTTTTTGACTTTGCAGTTTATAACTAGCCCCGGTAACTTTCTGATATGTGTGTGTTTTTAAGATTTATGTTCTTGTAAAGCGCTACCACTTGAGGTTTTGACTGTGCAATGTATAACTAGCCCCATATACAAGAGAGAGAGAGAGAATGAATGTGTGTTTGTGCCTAAAAATCAAATTGTATGTTTTGTGTATATTTTTGATACAATTTCGTTTTATTCTTCGCAAGATCACTTTAAACGGCTTCTGCAGTGGATTAAGGTGAGTATATCTTTGTATCAGAACAATGCTGCTCGCCTTGTACTGAGGTGTTCCAAATTCTCTCACTCTACCCCAATGTTTGAATCTCTTCACTGGCTTCCTGTCGGAAGGCGTATCGAATACAAGCTCTCTCTGCTCTGTTACAAATCCCTGAATGGTCTGGCTCCTTCTTATCTCGCTGATCTTCTGAACCTTTACACACCTCTTAGACAGTTACGCTCCTCTTCTGACACTTCTCTCCTCCAGATCCCTCGTTACCGCACCAAGACCCTTGGCGAACGCTCCTTCTCTTTCCAGGCCCCTTCCTCTTGGAATAGACTCCCTTTACCTCTCCGTTCTGCCAACTCCCTTTCTTCATTTAAGTCTTCTATCAAAACTACTCTTTTCAAATCATAGCCTGCTATATTTCTTTTCAAAGTATTGTGCCCATTCCATCCGTGGTGTTTGTGTGCATGCGTGTTGTTTGTGCGTGTGTGTTGCGTGTGCGTGTGTGTGTGTGTGTGTGTGTGTGTGTGTGTGTGTGTGTGTGTGCGTGTGCGTGCGTGTGTGCGTGTGCGTGTGCGTGTGCGTGTGCGTGCGTGCGTGCGTGTGCGTGTGCGTGTGCGCGTGCGCGTGTGTGTGTGTGTGTGTGTGCGCGTGCGCGTGTGGTGCGTGTGTGTGTGTGTGTTTGTGTGTGTGTGTGTGTCTGTTTAGTGCGTGCGTGTGTCTGTGTTTAGTGCGTGCGTGTGTGCGCGCGCGTGTGTATAATATGTTTTTGTCGTTGCTGGTTTATTCATTTATTATTGTAAGCGCTTAGGGATTTTTTAAGATTAGGCGCTATAAATGCTAATTATTATTATTATTATTATTATTATTATTATTATTATTATTATTATTATTATTATTATTATTATTATTATCCATTTACAAATATTTAATTCAGCTTCTTATTTGTTTATTGATGATGAATCAGATTCATGGCATGTGGCAATGGGAAAATGTCAGGCACGCGAAAGCATGTTTAAAACAATCAACACACACACACACACACATACACGCACGCACGCACACAGGCACACAGGCACGCACACACACACACACGCACGCACGCACGCACGCACACGCACACACACACACACACACACACACACACACACACACACACACACGCACGCACGCACGCACGCACACACACACACACACACACACACACACACACACACACACACGCACACGTCACACACACAACACACACACACACACACACACACACACACACACACACACACACACACACACACACACACACACACACACACACACACACACACACACACACACACACACACACACACGTCACACACAAAAGTCACACACAAGTCACACACAGACGTCACACACAAACGTCACACAGAAGTCACACACAAAACTCACACACACACAGAACACACACACACATACACACACACACACACACACACACACACACACACACACACACACACACACACACACACACACACACACACACACACACACACACACACACACACACACACACACACACACACACACACACACACACACACACACACACATTGAAAACAGCTTGAGCTTACGAATAACAAATCTTGTTTAAAATTAGGCTTATATGCACATCAAAATATGGAAATGAGTCAAAACACACAGATGCTCGTGCTCATATCCTTCGCATAATTAAAATGGTAGTTCACTGGAGCTCTTCAGCTTCAAATAATTTTGATAATGAAACAGACTGATAACCAGAATGAAAGAGATTCCTGAAATGAGTTGGACACATTATGGATGCGTGGAGTGATACTAAAAAGCCTTACCTGGTGTAATTATGACCTCAGGCTTTTGCTTGGGCCCTTTGATTGTGGATACTAAAATTAGTGTAGAGCTGATTTAACAGTTTGTCACAACAGCTGCTGCCATCATGATCAAAGTGACTGTTGGAGAGAGAGAGAGAGATCTCTCTCCAACAGTCACTTTGATCATGATGGCATCTCTCTCTCTCTCTCTCTCTCTCTCTCTCTCTCTCTCTCTCTCTCTCTCTCTCTCTCTCTCTCTCTCTCTCTCTCTCTCTCTCTCCAACAGTCACTTTGATCATGATGGCAGCAGCTCTCTCTCTCTCTCTCTCTCTCTCTCTCTCTCTCTCTCTCTCTCTCTCTCTCTCTCTCTCTCTCTCTCTCTCTCTCTTCTCTCTCTTTTTTTTTTAATATGTTTGTGCACTTCTCTATTTTGAATGTTTAAGGATGAGTGTGAAAAGTAGGATTGGGTTTTATTTTCCCGTGTGTATGCGCTTACTTCACACATTTTGAATGTTAATAATTAGCATAGTTAATAATAACAGGTTTGATTTTGTTATTGATGTGTTACAATATAGGGATGTTTTTTGCATGCTTTATATGATGTGTTAATTTTCGTTTTCCATTTTCTACTTTTATATATGTATTTTGTCCAGAGGGCTGGATGCAAAAAACATGTTATTGCTTACTCTATTACCCTCTATAAATAAAATTCAATCAATCAATCAATCAATCTCTCTCTCTCTCTCTCTCTCTCTCTCTCTCTCTCTCTCTCTCTCTCTCTCTCTCTCTCTCTCTCTCTCTCTCTCTCTCTCTCTCTCTCTCTCTCTCTCTCTCTCTCTCTCTCTCTGTTTCTGTGTCTCTGTCTGACGATAATAGTAAATGAGAACTGTACAATAAATGATTTTCAACAGCATAATAGCAAAGCTTCATCGTTTCTTTATGACTCTTAAACTAGGGCGCATATGCACTGGTTCTTGAGCTGCAGACAAAGGGGTTAGTTGGCCTGTTGGGACTTTCCCCAACGCGAGGTGTCTCAAATCCCTTTATCCGAAAGAGTGAGGATGTGTCCCGCGGAAGGCTTCTATTATAAACAAATTTAGCCCATCACACCGGAATAGCAGTTGCCCCCTTTGCTATCTCATAGTCTGGCAGTCATGGTCGGAAACGACAGACAGGCATACACATACATACACTGTATGTACATACACACACATCTATGTATGCATACACACTCATTTCAGTGGTGGTTTTCTTTTGTGAGCAATTGTTGTCTTGTAAGCAAGTGTCTTGTGAGTAAGTGTCTTGTGAGCAAGTGTCTTGTGAGCAAGTGTCTTGTGAGCATTTGTCTTTTGAGCATATGCCTCAACACCACTTTGTAGGCGAAGCAATAGACGAGCAAAACAATGTGGGTACATCATGACATAGGAAGCTCACAAGTAATGCAGCTGTGCACAGAGAGAGGGAGGGAGGGAGGGAGGGAGAGAGAGAGAGAGAGAGAGAGAGAGAGAGAGAGAGAGAGAGAGAGAGAGAGAGAGAGAGAGAGAGAGAGAGAGAGAGAGAGAGAGAGAGAGAGAGAGAGAGAGAGAGAGAGAGAGAGAGAGAGAGAGAGAGAGAGAGAGAGAGAGAGAGAACACAATTGAATACAATTTTAATGTTTCAGGCCTCCGGCCTATAACATAGGAGGTGCGGTGTACACATAAAAAGACATATACTAATTACAGCATCAATCATAAATGTTGCTTATCCTATCTGAAGCACGAGTTCTTCTCTTTTCCTCAGTGCATAGTAGATGTACATAGCAATATCTCTAGTAACATATATGTTATCATTCGCAAGTAGTTGTTTCAGTTCGATAGAATCAACATTTGAAAACTGTCTGTGCTTCAATATGTATTTTTCTCTGAGAGGACTATAAACATTGCATCTCAATAAAATAAAAATGCAGTTCGTTCTCAATTTGGTTACAGAATGGGCATGTTTGAACATTTTCTTTGTATCTGATATTGACGTTCAGGTCGTTTACGCCGAGACGAAATCTTGTAAAATGTATTCTAAACTTGTTAACTGTTAAGTAGGCTAAATAGGATTCTGGTTGTAAGAGAGACTTGAATGAATAGTAAGTACTGAAGCGATCACTTGAATTAAGCTTACTAACCCAATCCTGCTGATAACAATCAACCATCCTTTGCCTGAAGATCTTTTTAAAGATTTTAACATTACCAACCCCTCCCGCTAACCAGACATCAGAGAATCCATATCTATCAATACAGCATTTATATCGTAAGCCCAGATATTTTGTATTGTTCTACCCTCGGTGATGTTCATAAAGCTATTTGTCAAGGAAAGATAGGCTTGCTTGGGGATTCTGTTCAGAGAGAGAGAGAGAGAGAGAGAGAGAGAGAGAGAGAGAGAGAGAGAGAGAGAGAGAGAGAGAGAGAGAGAGAGAGAGAGAGAGAGAGAGAGAGAGAGAGAGAGAGAACTCGAACTCGAACTCGAAAATTTTAATGAATAGGCCTCACTGCCCGTATTATGTGGGAGGGTGGGGAGGGGGATTACATAAGGCATAATAACATTATTATCAAAGCATTCCATAATTGGAAATGCAAACACAAACAACCAAGGAAATAATGAATAGACAAACAAACCAACACACCAAATACATGGATGACTAAACACAGAAATATGTAAATAATTAGTTAAACAATTAAATAAATAGAATACGCACCATCTTATTCAACAGTTAAACAAACAATCAATCATTATTATTTGTGAAATAATAATAGAAAATAATACTCAGCAATCAATCAGCTACTATTTATCAACATAAACAAATCAAACTATAATCTGAGGAATAAGCTATCTTAAAAAATAAATACATGGATCAACCTAACCAGCCACAGTTGACGATTTAAACATGAACCAATCTACTAGTCATGTGATAGATACTCAAACTATCAATAAATAAATCGGTTAATATTATCAATTAACATATAAATCAGACTAATAAACAATCAATCAACTACCCTGAGAGAGAGAGAGAGAGAGAGAGAGAGAGAGAGAGAGAGAGAGAGAGAGAGAGAGAGAGAGAGAGAGAGAGAGAGAGAGAGAGAGGGTAGTAAGGGAGCGAGGAAGGGAGAAAGATAGACAGACAGATACAAACAGATAGACATTTGACATAAAACAAGAGAGAGAGAGAGAGAGAGAGAGAGAGAGAGAGAGAGAGAGAGAGAGAGAGAGAGAGAGAGAGAGAGAGAGATAGAGAGAGAGAGAGAGAGAGAGAGAGAGAGAGAGAGAGAGAGAGAGAGAGAGAGACAGACAGACAGACAGACAGACAGACAGACAGACAAGCTATCAAACACTATCATAACTATCATAACTATCATACACGCACCTGCTGCTCGTGTGTTTGCGCGCTCGAATGCGTGCTGGTGTACGTGTGAGCGCTGCTCATTCTTGTATATTATTTTTGTGTGACTGATTTTTTATTTGAAAAGTTATAATAGTTTTACTTGCGTATCAAACTTGATTCTATTTGATATTCTCCAGCCCCACCATTCTTTACTTTAAATTGACCAGTTGCCCAGTCCATGAAAGCACTTCTCTCTATATATATCACCTGACAAACGCACCCTATTTAATTCCTTAGATTCCGCCTTGTCTTAAGGCTGTTGACAGACCAACTGACATATATAGACTAGAACACCAAGCCTACATCAAAATGTTGTTATGCTATGCATAGTTATGCGTGGATGGTCTTTAGCCATGACAAGCTCCTAGCATAACATCACCAGTCTCCCAAATCCCCCGAAGATGGAGTGTGGCTGCCCACGTGTTGGGGTAATAAAAAACGGTCACACACGTAAAGTTCTCATCCGTAGCTGATGCTTTTGTACCATAGTGTTCAAGTGCCTCCGTTGTCGGAATGATCCAATGAGTCTTTTAGCCAGGGTAAGGCAACAACAACAAATCCTTAGATTGACGTTCCTAAAGCCCGCAATGATTGAACAAATGAAGCGTGATCTATGTAAGTTACCTGGCTGGTGGATAAAGGAAAGCGGAAAGCCCTGAGAAAAGCAGGGTCAGAGAAGAGAGGGATGGAGTCCAAGACGTTCAGGTCACGCGCCGCCTCTCGTAGACCAATCAGATGACAGTCTATGCCATAGCCTGTAACAGCCTGAATTCGACAACGTTTGCTATCAAACCAGTACAACTTTCCGATGACTTTTTAAAGGTGTATCTTCAATACCCTACCCTTTCCCCCCCCATGGGGATACGGGTGGGTGGGGGTGGGGGGTGTCTCTTGTATATATAGTTCCCCCATCTTCTGGAAGAGCTGTGCTTGTAAATTATCTAATCTGTCACTCTCTTCCTCTCTGCCTTTTCCCTTTGCTTGCTGTCTTTTACTATCTTTCTGCCTTACTATTCCATTCTCCTGCCTTTAAAAAAAAATCTTAAACCGATTTTCTCCAGCCGAAGACGGACATGCTGGGCCTAACTATTTTCTTAATTAGGCGCATAATGACAGCATGACGCATCTGCGCTCATTTGACAGGAAACTGTGTCTGAACGATTGATGAAGAAAAGAATACCCTTTCACCCAGCAGAGAGGAATAATTACCATGATCTGATTTCACCGCCAACGTTGCATATTTTCCCATTTAATAATAATAATAATAATAATAATAATAGGGGATACTTATATAGCGCGATACCCCACATTGGGCTCATCGCGCCGTACAACAATATAAATGCATTACAAATCATTAAAAAAAAACCCACCAAAAAACCCATACTAAAAACAGCATCATATGTCATACATAAAATCACAAATTGAATAAAAACATTTATCAATTAAGACGATATAAAACAGCACGTCACACGAAAACTATGGGAAATATACAACTTTTAAAATATGACTGCACAGAAACAACAATGCAATAATAATAATTTCTCGTAGAACAGCTACGTTACTAAGGTGCATTTGAAAGCAGGGTCTATTTTCTGATCATGCCGTGTCCTCTTCGTTTTAGAAGTTCAGGGAAAGTCTGTTCTTGTACATGTCATTGTGGAAAATCAATACTTCAGATGTCACATCTTTTCTGGCAAGGGATGGTTGGCAAAATGTTAACACAAAATGCCAGCCATTTTCCAGCCCAAGAATACCATTGAACTTACCTGTGTAGAGAAGAAAAAAATCAGCAATATTGCGAATTCCTCTGTGGCATGTACAACATTAGAAAATTACGAAAATAGGGTCTTCGGATAACAGGTCCTGATTTGATGCCTTTTAGTGACCTTGGAAGAGCTTCTAAGTTAGCATCATGCTAAGTCTCATGCTATCTCAACGTGAATACAGGCCCTGGGTGTTAAGCCATTGTGGTGCAGAAATGCGACATTGGCGGTGAAAGGGTTAATAAGCCTAGACAAGTCAACTAGATGTGTACTTCCTAAATAAAACATTGTATTGGTATTGCCCATATGCGTACCTCTACTTGGTATCGTTTTTGCCATTCCGCTGCTACCCGGAACAAGGCCTGTTTTTTCGATTCCTGGAAAGGAAGTCAAAAACGATATTGAGAAAAGCAATCAAAGCACTGAAAAAAATTGAATATAATAGCAAGTACAAAGTACTGAGAGCTCTTTAAACGATTGTTTTGATTGACTGAAATAAGAAACTGCATGCGGCTAAAAGCAAATGTCTACAAAGATCTACCATTCCGACATGAAAAGATAATGCAGTAACACTCTTCTGTCGACTTGCTTAAAATTGATAAACAAAATTTATACGTGAATCAGTTTTGTTTGGTTTGCGTAAAAAAGGTATCAATTGCCTTTATCAAATTTGACACGCTTTTAAAAAGTCAAATATGTGCCACAAATACAATCATTTTTTACCAAATTTAATATAAACCTGCAAAATAATGTCCCAAGCAAGATGTTTTGTCAGTTATTCAGACGTTTCTTGTCCAAACATGCTATACTAAATCGAAGAAGAAACGCAAAAACCACGAAAATTGGCCTTATGTTTGGATGCCCTTAGCTGAAAAAGCAGAACTATACACGTTAAATAATGCTCTGCACGGTCAAGACATGTTCATGGTGAACACATTTCAGTCAGCGGAACACAAACCAGCGTTACTGGGGCTTATTTCACCATGCCTCCAAGAGACGAATGACAGAGGTTTAGATTAAGATGACGCTAGCTTGGCTCTGGGAAAGCGTGGCTCCGTGCAAATTCACCTGGATTACTTCTGAGTCTGCCTGCAAATTTTCACAGAGCCACGCCTTCCTAGAGCCAAGCTAACGTCATGTTGATCTGAACTTCTGTCAGTCGTCTCCTGGGGGCATGCTGAAATAAGCCCCAGTAACGCAGCCATGAATACCCACTGGTTTATTCAGCCAGACTGAAATGTGCTCACCATGAACATGTCTTGACTGTACAAAGAAGTTTTTAACCGTGCAGATTTCTAGTTTTTCAGCTAAGGGCATCCAAAACTAAGGCCACTTTTCGTGGTTTTTGCGTTTCTTTTTCGGGTTAGTGTAGCATGTTTGGACAAGAAACGTCTGAATAATTGTCAACAACATGTTGCTTGGGGCATTATTTTTCAGGTTCATATTATGAAGTTTGATCAGGAATGTTTGTATTTGTGATAACAATATAAATTTGAAAAAGAGCACGCCAAATAATACATGAGAATGGCCCTTGAATTATTTTGAATAGTAGGTAATATAAGACTACACTTCCAGCGCAACACACGTACACACTTACCCACATCCACCCATCCACACGCGCGCGCGAGTGCACAATAGACGATTTTCGGAAAAACCTAGGGGAGAGCACTTCGTGAAAATTAGAGTTGATTACCTCGACTTACTCGGTCAAAGCCATAGCAACCATGGCGGCATGGCGTCGAAGCTTGAAACCGCAGGATGTGAGTCAGCGACTTGCAAACTCATTTTTTTTGTTGCAAAAATGAGGGGTGGCCAGTAGCCACAAACTGATAGAACTTGCAAAATGTGACGTAAAAATATAAATGACATCAGTTTTAGAATGACACACGGTGTTCTAAGTGATGTATGTCTACTCAAACACACGAGGCGAGAGGTGAGGATCTACCTGATGGTAGAGTAACTTCCCCTGTTTGACCGATTGAATTAGGCAAGATCGCTCCCACACACCATGAAATTGCTCCCCTTAATTATTTCCGAACAATTCATATTAACACGAACATTAACACAATTCTCTCTCTGTCTCTCTGTCTCTCTCTGTCTCTCTCTCTCTCTCTCTCTCTCTCTCTCTCTCTCTCTCTCTCTCTCTCTCTCTCTCTCTCTCTCTCTCTCTCTCTCTCTCTCTCTCTCTCTCTCTCTCTCTCTCACCGTTGCCTCCACCTCTCCACACATTGTCTGGATCCACGCTAGCGCAGCTGGTGAATTGGACCTGATGTTGTCCACGCGGCCGCTACGGAAACGTCTTAAAGAGGCACTCTCATAGGCCATGGGCACCCGGCCATGAGTTCTGATCGAAATATAACAGGAAATGAATAACGCAACTGCATCATTTAAAAAAGTCAATTCTATTAATATTCTGTACTGTAATCCCCAGTATTGTCACGCAAAAAAAGCACAAAATTACTTGAGCTGAACTAAGTTTGCATTACTAATAATGGCAAAGTTTATTTATAACAAAACGCCTCAGCAATCGATGTTTCATTGAACCAGTCAAAGGCTCATGACCCGTGTATGCCACCACAAAAGGCGGGGAGGGAGGGGGGTGGGGCTGCACATGATATGTCTGGGTAAAAGAACAGTTAGCCATATGTTATTATCACAACTTACCAAAGGCAAAGACAAAAAAAGTTAGCCATAATTATGTTTTTTTGTTCTTTTTTTGCTGTCCCATCTTCTGGGCCGTACAGTGGCGTTGCTCCCACGCCGCTCATTCTGAATCCCAATTCGCAGCTACACCCCAGCTTGTTCAGGTCGCAGAATCCGAGACCAGCAGTCCAAGGGGAGCGAATCTATGTTAGGACGTCAGGAGGTTAAGTTAGCCATATGTTGTTATTAAAACTTACCAAAGGCAGAGACAGAAAAAGTTAGCCATATGTTATTATTAAAACTTACCAAAAGGCAAAGACAGAACAAGTTAGCCATATGTTATTATTAAAACTTACCAAAGGCAAAGACAGAAAACGTTAGCCATAATTATGTTATTATTAAAACTTACCAAAGGCAAAGACAGAAAACGTTAGCCATATGTTATTATTAAAACTTACCAAAGGCAAAGACAGAAAACGTTAGCCATATGTTATTATTAAAACTTACCAAAGGCAAAGACAGAAAACGTTAGCCATATGTTATTATTAAAACTTACTAAAAAGGGAGAGACAGAAAAGGTTAGCCATATGTCATTATTAAAACTTACCAAAAGGCAAAGACAGAAAAAGTTAGCCATATGTTATCATTAAAGCTTATCAAAAGGCAAAGACAGAAAAGGTTAGCCATATGTTATTATTATTAAAACTTACCAAAAAGGCAGAGACAGAAAAAGTTAGCCATATGTTATCATTAAAGCTTATCAAAAGGCAAAGACAGAAAAGGTTAGCCATATGTTATTATTATTAAAACTTACCAAAAAGGCAGAGACAGAAAAAGTTAGCCATATGTTTTCATTAAAGCTTATCAAAAGGCAAAGACAGAAAAGGTTAGCCATATGTTATTATTATTAAAACTTACCAAAAAGGCAGAGACAGAAAAAGTTAGCCATATGTTATCATTAAAGCTTATCAAAAGGCAAAGACAGAAAAGGTTAGCCATATGTCATTATTAAAACTTACCAAAGGCAAAGACAGAAAAAAGTTAGCCATATGTTATTATTAAAACTTGCCAAAAGGCAAAGACAGAAAAAGTTAGCCATATGTTATTATTATTAAAACTTACCAAAAAGGCAGAGACAGAAAAGGATAGCCATATGTTATTATTAAAACGTACCAAAGGCAAAGACAGAAAAAGTTAGCCATTATATGTTAATATTAAAACGTACCAAAGACAAAGACAGAAAACAACAACAAAACAGACAAACATAAATCTCCACACAAAAATAAGACCTGTCGGATCAAAGAATATTTTGGATTATTGTTCAGCTGTGATGAAGACTTCAACCCCAATGAAGTGCCAATAATGGCGTCATCAAGAGTTCCCTTTGTGGTGTGCAATCAGGATTATATGATAATACAAAGCGTCGTTGATTACATTTACTCCTGTGATCGCGCTAGGACTTTTGAACACCAGTCCGACAACCGGTATTAAAACCAATGACATGGACACAAAAAGCAGTGAAATCCACATAAACTCACAAATATAAAAGCCTCTGTTAATACCATAATTCAGTCCTAGTAAAAGCGTATCAGTCCCTGGGACTCAAAGGTCAATTTTTGTTTTCAGTACTTTTTTGCAATCAGTAGTTTACTGATGATTACCAGATGATTACTGATGAAGGCCATCACTGCATTTGATTCACTCCTTAAAACAAAACAAACACAGAAGCAAGCAAACAAAACCTCTTTCTTTTTCTTTAACTGAAAACTACCGTAACGTTCATATTAAGTACACAGTTAGGGGAGGAAAGTGGCAGAGTAGTTAAGACGTTCGCCTGCCAATTTCAACGAGTGGGTGATTTGGGTTCGAATCCCGGCATCGCCCTTTCTTTCTAGTTCAACGGGAAATCGAACTGAACGTCAAGTCCTTCGGATGGAGACTTAAACCCTTTTTTCGCCACTGTCGCCTCTTGGCACTACAATGATTTAACACCCATGTCACTAAAGGGTATCAAATGAGGGTCTGGTATCCAGTGACCTCATGTTCTTAATTTTGGGAGGTCAGGACAGGCCTTATTTTATTCATATCAGAGAGCAATCACGAAATATTGCTAACGAAATCTTTTCTCTACCCAGGCAAGTTTAATGGAAAGATTTGGCTGAAAAATGGCTGGCGCAAAAGTCGGTAAGAGTAGGGAGAAATCCCGCTGCCTGGTATGACCAAATTGATAGCTATGTTTCCCAAGTCCGCCCCCCCCCTCCAAAGAGAGATAAATAAAATGGCTGCGCTGCGCTTGCAGCGACGCGCTCTCCAGGTGGGAGCAGCCCGAATTTCACAGACAAGTATCTGTGAGTAGAATATACTAAATATCAGTATTCTAATAAGGTTGATATTATTCAGAAGTAGTGACATTAACCTGTAGTAGGCCATTTGGAGCGCCAGCTGTAGAAAGGCATCAGGACTGAAGCCTTGACTTTTGGGAAAGTCGCTTCCAAATCCGTCAAAATATTGTACCCAAATATCCACATTGTTGACGTTTCTGAAAAGGAACAACACACACAATGCTTTCAAAAAAAAAGCATGTATATTTGCTTATTCAATGTCTATCTCTAAATAAAAATTGACTTTGACTTTGACATACTGTGACACACACACAGTGACACACACAGTGACACAAACAAACATACACAGAGTGACACACACAATGCCACACACACACACACACGCACACACGCACGCACGCACGCACACACACACGCACACATACGCACGCACGCACGCACACACAATACCGTGACAGTAATAATGTGGGTGTGTCATTGTGTGCTTGTGTAGTTTGGGTTTACAATTCTAATCATGATTTCAAATTACTTTGTAAAAAAAGTGGTGATGATGTATACACAATTTTGATATAATTTTTTTGGTCAAATTAGAATCATGGGAATATGTCATCAAGATGGCTTATAGCTTTTGCTCAAAATGAACAGTCAACAACGGGATCGGGGAGAAGAACAATATTTGTTTTACCTCCTACCACCTTCTCCGCAGTGCCTCTGGTGATATTGTAAAGCTGTGCCTCTGATGGTATTGTAAAGCAGTACCTCTGATGGTATTGTAAAGCAGTACCTCTGGTGGAATTGTAAAGCAACGCCTCTGATGGTATTGTAAAGCAGTACCCCTGGTGGTATTGTAAAGTAGTGCCTCTGGTGGTATTGTAAAGTAGTGCCTCTGGTGGTATTGTAAAGCAGTACCTCTGGCGGTATTGTAAAGCAGTACCTCTGGTGGTATTAAAAAGCAGTGCCTCTGGTGGTATTGTAAAGCAGCACCTCTGGTGGTATTGTAAAACAGTGCCTCTGGTGGCATTGTAAAGTAGTGCCTCTGGTGATATTGCGAAGCCGTGACTGGTGATATTGTAAAGCTGTGCCTCTGGTAGTATTGTAAAGCAGTGCCTCTGGTGGTATTGTAAAGCAATGCCTTTGGTGGTATTATAAAGCAACGCATCTGGTGGTATTATAAAGCAGTGTCTCTGGTGGTATTGCAAAGCAGTACCTCTGGTGGTATTGTAAAGCAGTACCTTTGGTGGTATTGTAAAGCAGTGCCTCTGGTGGTAGTGTAAAGCAGTACCTCTGGTGGTATTGTAAAACAGTGCATCTGGTGGTAGTGTAAAGCAGTACCTCTAGTGGTATTGTAAAGCAACGCCTCTGATGGTATTGCAAAGCAGTACCTCTGGTGGTATTGTAAAGCAGTACCTCTGGTGGTATTGTAAAGCAGTGCCTCTGGTGGTATTGTAAAGCAGTGCCTCTGGTGGTAGTGTAAAGCAGTGCCTCTGGTGGTATTGTAAAGCAGTGCCTCTGGTGGTAGTGTAAAGCAGTGCCTCTGGTGGTAGTGTAAAGCAGTGCCTCTGGTGGTAGTGTAAAGCAGTGCCTCTGGTGGTAGTGTAAAGCAGTACCTCTGGTGGTAGTGTAAAGCAGTACCTCTAATAATAATAATAATAATAATAATAATAATAATAATAATAATAATAATAATAATAATAATAGGGGATACTTATATAGCGCGATACCCCACATTGGGCTCATCGCGCTTTACAACAGTATAAAGGAATTACAAATCATAAAAAGGTTCAACATATATGAATTGCACAAAAAAACACCCCCAAAACACACCACAAATAGTGAACAGCATCATATTAAATAGTAAAAGATTCAATGTGCATAACTTATACAAAGCACATAATGATATAGTTATTAGTGTCATACATAAAATCACAAATTGAATAAAAACATTTATCAATTAACACAATATAAAACAGCAGGTCACAACAAAAAGTGTAGAACAGTGCCTCTGGATGTATTGTAAAGCCGTGCCTCTGGTGGTACTGTAAATGTCTTTGCAAACAGCCTGTCGTTTTCGACTACGGTTGCGATATAGCAGAGAACGCAATAGCTGATCTGAATAACTGGGCTAGAATGTGTTAGCAGTGAAGATGCCTGACTCAGGGTATATCCCCACTCTCTCAGTCAAAAGAATGCAAGGACAGCTGGCTCTGAGGAAGGTCCCCAAAGGCCAACGAATCCCTTTGACTGCAGCACCAAGAGCCATTGCAGACGCCTCCTTGTTTAAAATCACAGTTGTTCACAAAAAGACTGGCATGTAGCATGGTGTCCCATTCACTGTATAACATCATTTATTGCACAGATCTCACTATACTTATGGGTGCAGCTACATATAGTCCAACCGATGACACAAAAAACCCACATTAGAATTATGACATGTCACCATTTCTTGTTCACAACGCAACAAGTCATAGCCTGTTTTTGTCACACTCCCGTAAGCAAGAGAGTGCTTCTTGTGTCTGTGCCTGTCCATATCTTCCCCACGTCTGACTTCCGGTCGGGCATGGTTGAATCTAATTTCCTTCTGTGCCCAACCAGACGCCAGGCGACAGTCACTGGTTTGACTCCGGAAAAGAATCAGATCGTTCAGTGTATAAAGACTGCGTGAAAGGATAAAGGTAACACTTATTTAGTTATTAGAAAGAACATTTGCTTAAATGTAAAAATAATCAAACCACCAGAATCAGAAAGTGTCTGCTCGAAACTCAATTATTCGATTAACACAAACAAACAAAAACCAATTCAACCCATGTACTTGTGTGTTTTGTCACTAACCAAAGACCACTGAAGAGAAAACAATGACAGCTTGTACATTTTGCCATAAAGTTGATTTTGTATTCATTTACGGCTTTTTATTTGCAAAGCGTATCCAACCTGTCAGAAAATTAGTTCGAGTTTATCAAATCATGTTCAGCCACAGTTGAGCAGACATAATTCGAGACGTAAGTCGAGAAAACAAAAGGGCTATAGTGACTGGAAATGTAAGATGTCAATTAATGTACATAATTGTGACGCTGAATGGCTATGGTATTATTGCCAACTAAGAAGTGTGAATGACAAACAGAACACACTGATATTTTATCTGTTTTACAATTAGTTCAACTTTTCAAGAATTTGGAGCAAGATATCAAAAATTCTGACCATCATTTTTTGTTTACAGCAATCTTAAAAACTCTACATTATTTTCACAATTGAGAAAAAAACACCCACTATGAACGGTTATAAATCCGTAACTCTGTCTAATACAATGCCTCTGGTGATAGACAGACAGACAGATAAACAGACACACACAGAGACACACGCATGCACGCACGCAAGCACACGCACGCATGCGCACGAATGCACATTCCTTGTTCCATGTTTTTGTGGACCGATGGTAAAAACAATGACAAGATGTGTCTAGAAGTGTACTGCACAAAACAGCTTTACTTTTGTATTATTATAATACATCTGATGCAAAAATATTGTGGGTCTGATGATTTCTCGGATTTTGTTAATACTAAAAGACAGATACAGCCAATCAGACAAAAACAAAAGACAAAGATGACTACCACAACACAAGTTGAAGAAAGACTTGTACATTTACAGTGTTGGAGGAAAAAAGGTAGAAAGCATGTAAATAACGTGACTAATTGTAAGCACTCGCATGCTAGAAGTGGCAGGGTGCCAAGAAACGTATTTTCCTTTTAATTCTCGAGATATCACTTACATAAAGGAAGCTTTTATACCTTTTTTGTTTTTCACTTTTTATCAGTCCACAATTTTCACTCACAAAGAAGTGAATTATTTAACACTCAAAATTTACAGAAGAATAAAATGTGGTATTTAAAATTGTCATTTTGATATTTGAAATGTTCGGATTTTCCATGCACATCAAGTAAATTTTGAATTCACGTTGATTTTAACTTTATTGTAATGACTAAGCGTGAGTACTATGAAGTCTTAGTATAGAGCAAGAAAGTGAATTCTATGTCTAAGCACAAGTCAAAGATGCAATTGACAGGGGTTCAAACCTTGAACAACCCCTACGAAATGCAACTTTGGCAGGGATGTCGTTATTAAGTGTCATATAATTATATTCTACATAGAACATTTAACTATACTGGTCTCCAAAAGTTAAGGGCCGGCTTCTGTTTTCAGTAGCTTGATATCTATTTATTATACACAAAAACAACAATGAAGAAAATGGCAAAACTTAGGCTACTCAATAACTTTCCTTCCTGTTGCACGTGCCTGAATCAGTTTTGCAGACATTGCAGTACAGCAACAGCGTTTTCAGGTACCTTAAAATGTGGCAAATTCATGAGAATTTCACGAATGTTTGGTCTCTTTTCGCTGACGAATCAGGGCTGATGCATGTTTCTTGCCTATTGCACGTGCAATGCATGACTGTAATGAACACTGCTGAGCAAAAGTTAGACACGAATGTGTATTTAAGGGCGGCAACCAGAGCTCTCAATAAGCATGCCACAAAGACAGAGACTGTCAACACTGAATCGCGGACGGGCGCTGGGATGGCTCCAGGACGGAGTTTCCGGCCGAGAAGTCTCCAGAAGGCTGGGAGTGAGCCACTCCGTCATTCAACGCCTCCAGGAACGCTTCCAGACCACCGGAAGTGCAGATGAACGGCCCCGCTCTGGACGCCCAAGAGCAACAAATGGACGTGACGATCGTTTCCTCTAGTTGTTGGCGCTACGTAACCGAACCGTGTCCGCCAGGACGTTAAGAAGCAACCTCAGGATGGCAGCTAACGTCAACATAAGCCAAACCACTGTCCGCCGACGCCTTCATGAGGTGGGCCTCCAGTCCAGGGCACCTGCCGTCTGTGTGCCTCTCACACCACGTCACCGCCAGGCTCGGGTGGCGTTCGGCCACAACCACCAGCGCTGGAACAGGCAGCAGTGGGGCAGAGTCCTCTTCACCGATGAGTCCCGCTTCACTCTGTCCAACAGTGATGCCCGGAGGCGTGTGTGGCGACGTGTAGGCGAGCGATTTGTCGACGCCTGCGTTCAGGAGCATGACCGGTATGGAGGGGGGTCTGTGATGGTGTGGGGGGGGGCTTCCACCTTCATGGGAGGACCCCTCTGTACCTCATCCAAGGCAATCTGACCGGCGTCAGGTACAGAGACGAGATTGTAAGGCCTCTCATGGGACGAGGATCTATCCTCCAGGATGACAATGCCACGCCTCATCGCGCTCTGGTGGTGAGGGACTTCCTGCAACGTCAGCAGGTTGTCCGTATGGACTGGCCTGCCCGATCCCCGGACCTTGCGCCCATTGAACACCTCTGGGACATCCTTGGACGCCATGTCAATGACAACCATCCTCCGCCTGTTGATGTTGCTCAACTGTTCCAGTTCCTGCAGCAGGAGTGGCTCGCCATCCCTCATCAGATGCTGCAGAACCTTGTGAACTCAATGCGGCAACGGGTAGTGGAATGCCTCGCAGCAAATGGTGGCCACACCAGGTACTGAACCTGAACAAACTGATTGGACTTTACTTGCAACTTGTCGAAGGGGGGGTGGGGGTGATTCAGCCCGAATTAACGCGAATGAAATTGGTCGTATCGATGATTTCTTCGCTTGAATTGAACGATGACATATCAAATTAAACCATTCTATGAGATGAAGATGTTTTCTTGAGTCTTTTAATTTTGAGAGAAGATCGTTCTTCCGGCCCTTAAATTTTGGAGACCAGTGTATATATACTTGGACACCATAACCATAAGGTGCGTCACAGAACTGATTGCACTGACAATCTGAACGGATAAACAACACAGCAGACATCAGCAAAATCATCATGGGAAGTAAGAAATATACTGTGAACGTTTTTCGATGACTACATTCTGGATGCTCCTCAGGGACTCTTCGGGGAGACCTAGGAAGACCAGTTTATTCTCCTAACCTCGTGTAGGACTGGGTGCTTTATCTTGAGCCAATGACGGAGTGGGCTGTCGGTGGGGTTGTGGGGTGATGATGAGAGGAACTCTGTGTTAAGCAGGCTTCTTATTATTCTCCTGCAATGGTTTAGTTTATTGTCCGTAAAAGCAATTTATTTCGTTTTTAATCCACGTTTTCTTGCTTTTATGAACAATATTCAACACAGGAAAACATACTTGAAACACTGCCGATTCATGGTTTGCTTTGGTGGATATTTGTCTGAATGCTAGCCCGTAATTTTAGTATTTTCAACATTTTGTCTTCCCTCGCTCGTCCCTGTAATTCATGATGTAAACAACAGGAAACCACTTGAACGCCTGGAGATCACCATAACGAGTAAAGATGGTCAGACGACACAGACCAGATTGGCCATGGACACCCCAGTGTGATAAACCAGGAAGAAATGGAATCACTGACAACACAATTCCGACACACCACATTGCAGAGAAGGCTATGTATATTATATATTTATGTTCCTGCTTTGTCTTAGAGGGAAAGCAAAAGATGACCAGTTGATTCAAGCTGATAGACATGATGACCAAAAGAGACACTTCATTGGACACAAACCACAGAAAACCACTCACTTTGCAAGGTATACTGTTGATCCATTCTTTTTCTGCTTGAATATATGTTCCATTCAGAATTTCATCTGCTACAATCGTGATCCCAACATGTACCCCTGTACATGTATTTACAAACTGTAAATGCACAATAGCTTTTGAGAAATTCTTGTCACTTATTTTAGAGAGTGCAAACAAAGCCAAAAAACAAGCCACATTTCCCAGTATGGCAAATATACTTATCAGCAGGAAAAATATTCGATCTAATTCTGATGGCAACAGCCTTTCACATGCCTGTAAAATGGTGAAAGGCGAAACACACTGCAGTTGTACCAAATGTTGATGAAATAAACTCTTACAGCAAAATCTGTAATCAGATGAAAAGATTGTTTTTAAGTGCACAGAATCTGACAAAGAATTCCAAGGAAAACTACCAACTGAATTCCATCGTACATCAACTTCAGACAGCCGTGGTGTATTTTGAAAACCTAGAGAAATGAAAATGTCAATACCAGAAAGAGAAAGATTAAGGTATTCTATATGATAAAATAATACAGACAATAAAGTGTTGACAATATTGGGGTGTGTTTGGGACAGATCCACTCGTCTCGCAGCATAGTTGACATGTGTTCCCAATGTATTTGTACTGTAGCTTATAGGATTGTCTGCCAAGATAAGAGTTTTCAGATGTGGTATCTGAAGAACATGGGCAACATTAAGAGTCTTTATCTGGTTCTGGGAAAGGTCAATGTATTGCAGATTTTTATTATTTATGCTAGATACATTAAACGCAAAGCAATTAGACAGAATCAGTATAACTAAATAATCATTCATTTTGAAGTCTGCCAAAGACATTCCAGTGCCTGTAACGTCTGAATATCGAAGTCCGGGGAAGAGATCAGAAAGAAATTTGTTGCTGCACACGAACCAATGCCCTTGACATAGACAGCCTTGGGGACAGGCCATGTCACACATCAGTTCATCATCCCGCTTTGGACACTGACTCCAGCCATCACACAGGTGATCTCCATGCACACACACTCTGGAATCTTGACACTGATAGAACCCAGGGCAGGTCGCCCTTTTACAGTCCTGTTCGTCTTCTCCATAAACACAATCAGACATTCCGTTACACCGAGTGTAGACAGGCAGACAGTACAGCCATTCTGCTATACAACGATAATGACTGTCAGGGCATGGCTCGTTATCTCCTATCAGCTGCCGGGTGAAGTAGCCAGTGCCATCTAAGTTTATGTGAAGGCCTTTGTTGCGGGGATTAAAGGTAAGGTTTTCTTGTCTATTGTATGAGCAATTGTGGGGTAAAAGCTCATCAGAGTTATCCAAACAGTCAGAGTATCCATTACACCGCTGAACGTCTAACACACACTGGCCATTTTGACACAGAAATCCAGGACAGTGGGGATGTTCACAGAATGACTCATCACTAAGGTCCAGACAGTCGTTGTTGAAGTCACACACCAGAGTGTAATACACTGTCTTTTCATCGTTGTCACATTCAAACATGGCCATTCCACTGGCCAACTTCCTGGGATTAAACATAGTGTCATTTTGTTTGCCACGTAGGCCTGTGTCCGTCAACAGTGTGTCATGTGTTCTTTGAAGACAACTGTAACTGATGTAATCACCCAACATGAACTGATGCATGACATGTCTGTCACTGCCAACTGATACCATCTGCCGAGTGTTCCTGAACACAAACGAACCCGATTTTAATTTTGGAATTAAAGCAGAAGAAAAAGAAAGGCCGGGCTCTTGTGATTTAGTTTCACATAAAACGCTTTCGTACGCCCATAGTAATGCCAACATCACTATATCATTAAAAAGTGTATAACGAGTGAAATCATCCGTCAATGTAGAATCTCCAGATTGGAAATGATCTATTGTGTAAGCCACAGTGTTGTCAATCCAGTAAACATTGAAACGATAAATGAATGGTAGAGTGAACCGTCCTTCCAATAAACCAACAACTGTCGCAAACAATCTATAATGTTTAAATATATTCCAAGTGTCTTTCTTTTCCTGAAACGTTTTTATGCTAGCAAGAGTTTTGTTTTTAATCTCACAATGAGGACTTGGGTGAAACCCCCACAAGAACAGATTAGCCTGTATCAGTTGATAACATTTGTTGTGTGAAGCCACCAGACCCTGACATCCAGGACTGCTGAAGGGACAGTGTTCTGTCTCATCCCGCCCTCCTTCACATTCTGTCTTCAGGTTACACTGCAGGATGTCTTGGAGTTTAGGATAGTGGACTACAGAGCAATTGAGCAAACCACCCGGGAGTTTTTCCAGTCTCGTGTCCCCAGGAATCACAGAGAAATGGGCCAGTAAAAACTCAGGCCTCTCGGAAAAGTTATTATCAGGATTAAATCCAGATTGAATTTGAAGACAGGATTCAAAAAACATCTTTGTCGTACTTTGAAATGCATGCTCCACGAAACCGCACAGAACTAGTTCTCTGCCTCTTTTGCATAAAAATTCCAGAAGATTTGTTTCTGCAGAGAAGTCGAATAAAGGTTGTTGAATGCCTACTACCATGGTAGATCTAGATGCTGCTTTTAGTTCGTGTTGTATTTTGTAATTTATGGTGAATTCACTGCATTTTAGAGCAGGCACTGCAATGCATCCTGTGTTTTCTGTAATATATTTTATGACGATATCATACGTGTCAGTTGCATCAATGTTCATGCTGATCAAAGGATTATTGATGCTTTCTATAGAAACTGATTTTTTATACTTAAAAATAATTTCATTTAGGTAATAAAATCCACACTTAATTAAATCATGGACATTTGTAGTTCTACACTCCATTCTAATTCTCCACTGACTGGGATAGCATTCAACTTCTAAACGTTTTATATGAATTCTCAGAAACACATATCTACTCATCAGCCGCATCCTACAGAAATACGTGGAATGGTGACACACACCATACACCACTCCCTGTTGTGCTGGGTACTGGGGTAAATCATTATCACAGTCTGACACATTGACTTGCAGGAAATCACTGTGTGTGTAGTTCTCATTCAGGAGGAACTCTACTCCTGGGCAGATACTACTGATGTTCAATGAATGGGGAACTGCTGTAGTCGGTGTTACATGTCTGGACACTGAATTTATAAAATGGTGACATCAGACAGGAATATCTATGTTGTTGTTGATGTTGCTGCTGCTGGCTTAAAGACTCCAGGGATCATCCCAACAGCTGAAGCACTTGAACACTATTGTACAAATGCACCAGCTAGGGATGAGAACATTACGTGTGTGATCATTTTTTATTACCCCGCTACGTGGACAACCACAATCCGACTTTGGAGGATTATGGACTGATAATGTCATGCCAGAAGCTTGCCGTGGCTAAATACAATACCCACATAACTATACAGAACTTAAACATTTTGATGTAGCCTTGCTGTTCTAGCTTATGTGATCGGTCTGACACAGCCTTATGCCAAGGTGAAGGAATAGCTATGACTCTGAGCGTGCAAAGTTATATACAAAACAATTCTCTCTCTCTCTCTCTCTCTCTCTCTCTCTCTCTCTCTCTCTCTCTCTCTCTCTCTCTCTCTCTCTCTCTCTCTCTCTCTCTCGGGGGGTGTACCAAGATGGCGACCTAGGAGCACGCCATGAAATGAGCTGCTGCTGAAAAAGTGTACTCTGAAGGCTACAACAGACCCTACATGGAACTTTATTGCTCAAAGTCAAGGCAAGTGACTGTTAATACCGTTGTTTTGCCAAAATGATAAGTGTGGAGCTTTGGAGAGCCAGAATTGGATCATTTTGCTTGTCAGTTGGATGTAGGTCAAAATACCGGCTAAAAATCAACAGTGGGTCAAAATCCAACACAGCAACTGGTGGCGATGTTCTTCAGGCTTATGCGAGTGTGTGCATTCTTGCAATGCTCCTCATGTGTGCAAAGAACCTTCTCAAAAGTTCTTTCGTGGTATCTGACCTCGATGACTTTTCGGTAAACGAGCAAGTACAAGAGACTATGTTTTGGGCGGCAGAAAATGTGTCAGTGTTAGATGCAAGTCGCAGTGGAGCCCCGTATCTAGGTCAAGGCGCGCCTGTGTACTTCACCGATGTTTACAATGTGTTGCAGCAAGGTAGGCCACTCGCTGACTGTGTTGTTGTGTTCTCCATGGCTGTGAACTGCTTCTACCTGTTGTCTCGGATCCTGCAGAGTAACGACGTACAGATTCAACCGGGTCCTGTAGGGGATGAAACATCACAACAGAAAGTCGAGGAGGTGGCGAAGAATACAGAGAAAGAGGCGAAGAACATGGAGAAGAAGGTAAAGAATGTGGAGAGTGAGATTAAGAATGTGGAGAAAGAGGTGAAGAATGTGGAGAAAAAGCTGTCAGACAAATTTGATGGTGTTGAATCGAAAGTCTCAGAAGTACTACAAGCTGTACAAGCACTGACTGTATCCCTGAACAACCAAACTGAAGCCATCCACCGACTGGAATCCAAGCACAACGAGATTAGCGCCACTATTACAACCTGTAAGGAGGTAGCAGACACCAAACAAACTGCGCCAGAAAACCAGTCAGCCGTGAGACAGCTGGATCAGAAGCAGGACGAGATGAAACGACCATAGAAAACCTTGAAGATGAAATCGGCCGCCTTGAAGGCTTCTCTCGTCGCAACAACGTCAAGATACTCAGTATTCCAGAGTCAGGCGAAGGTACTGTGCCAGAGGATTGCTCTAGTAAAGTGAAACATGTGCTGAACACTTTTGCTCCTGATGTAAAGTGGGAAGACGATACGATCGAGAGGGCACACAGGCTGGGAAAACGTAACCCATATAACCCCAGACCTAGGCCAATACTTGCCAAATTTCAGAGATGGGGAGACGCGATGAAGTTGATGACGAACAGAAAAGCAAAAGAAAGAATGCTAAACGATGGTTTGAAGCCTGTGCAAGATCTCACTCGTCGCCAATCTGAAAAACTGAGACAACTCAAAGATGAAGGTTTGTCTGGCTACTTTGTAAGGGGCATTCTCCACATCAGAGATCAACAGGATCGTGGTTACCCCCCTCGCGCAGCCTACAGTCTAGGTCACAGAGTTCCTGACCCCAGTCAACCCCGCTACGTCACGGAATCCCCTGACGTCACGACCAATCAGAACGTTCAAAACGAAGATGTGACATGCATTGACCCAAAGACTTTCTCAGAAGTCAACGAGTGTACCGTTACCGGGCTTGTTGGAAAATTAACAGACCCAGATTTTGTTCACTATGTCACATCATTTGATTTTTGTTCTTTATCAGAAACTTTTACTTTCAAGGAATTCGATTTCAGTATATACTTTAATGATTTTGTTGTTCTTCATTCCCCTGCAGTAAAGTTTACGCGCATGGGTAGGCCTTCAGGAGGCGTGGTTCTCTTATTTCGTAAATCGTTATCCAGTTATGTTAAATGTGTTGAAACAAACATTGAAAATATTCTTTGTGTTCGTATTTCTAAAGTTTTGTTTAATTGTGAAAAAGACGTTATGTTTTTTGGTTGATACAATCATCCAGTAAATAGTGTCTTCTATCAAGATAAAGATTTTGACTCTACTCTTGAAATGCTCGAAACGTTTCTTGTTACATTGACAGAAAAGAATGATGATGTTTATTTCATTTTTGGTGGTGACTTGAATGCAAGAATTGGTGATTGGTATGCAAGTATATCAACAGACAAAAATGATGAGAGAATGGAAGATGAATGTCTGAAGCGTAAATCTGAAGACGGCGTTGTGAATGGTTTTGGCCAAATGTTGATTGAATTTTGTACTGTGTTTGAGATAACGCCCTTGAATGGCTTGTGTGAAAGAAATTTTGATGGACACTTTACATTTCATTCAGAGCGTGGCAATAGTGCTATTGATTATTTTCTTTGTTCAATTGATTTGTTACATTGTATGAAGTCTTTCCATGTAGTTAACCATGTGGAATCACAGCATATGCCTGTTCATTTAGTGGTCAATAGTGTAGAGATAATAGGGAATCAAGAACAAAAGGCACAATATATTGAAAAGATAAGATGGGACCCTAGTAAATTGCATGATTTTATTAATTCTATGACATCAGAAGATACAAGCAAACAACTTGAAGCAGTAACAGAAGAAGTCAGTCATGATGTGGAGTCTAGTTTAGCCAAGTTTACACATTTATTGCTAAAAGCCGGAGAATGTATGCGTCAAACTGTGGGTACTGGGGGTGGTGATAAAATCAACAAAAAATGGCATGATGCGGAATGCAAATACCTTAAGCGAGACACAAGACATGCACTGTGTAGATATGCTCGTCTTAAGCGCTCTGTTAATCCAAGATTGTATGATGAAAGGAAAACAGAATATTACAGCAAAAGATCTTCCTATCAAAGTAAGTTAAAAGAAAAAAGGCAACAATTCAGACAAAATACATATGAAATGTTGTTGCAAAGTAAAAATGATAGCATTAAATTTTGGAAAATTATAAGAAATGCAAGAAGGAAGAAAAGAACTCCACCTCCAATATCAATTAATGCATGGAAAGACCATTTTGAACATATTTTAAGTAATCCAGCAGAAACTCAGCCAAAAGTTAAAAATTCAGACCAGACACATATTGATGAAGAAATTTACGTTCAAGAACTAGATTCAGATATTACTGAGGAAGAAGTTAAGCTAGCAATTCGTGGACTAAAAACTGGTAAAGCGTCAGGTCTAGATGAAATACCACCCGAGTTTCTAAAAGAAACAGAATCCATAGTATCTCCATTTCTAACAAAGCTATTTAATAAATTGTACAATGAAGGATATTTCCCAGTTGGATGGACCCAGTCAGTTATTATTCCACTACACAAAAAAGGTAACATAGCTAACCCAGGGAATTACAGAGGAATTTCACTACTTAGTATAATTAGCAAGGTGTTTACATCCATCCTAAATAAGCGTTTATATAAATGGGCCGAATTAGAAAATAAAATATGTGAAGAGCAAGCAGGTTTTCGCAAGTGGTTTTCCATGATTGATCATATTTATACACTAATGTCTATGATTAAAAACTCTTTAAACAGTTAATACAAGAGTAAATTTTGTATTGCTTTCATCGACTACCAGAAAGCGTTTGATACCGTAGACCGTGATAAACTCTGGTCAGTTCTGCATAAAGTTAAAACCTCTACCAAAATGCTTAATATGCTAAAAGGAATGTATAAATCTGTACAGGCATGTGTAAGAAGTGGGGCAGAGTTAACAGAATTCTTTGATTGCCCTGCGGGGGTGAAGCAAGGCTGCTTATTATCTCCCTTGATTTTTTCACTATTGATTACAGATGTAGCTGAAGCAGTGACACTTAATGGCAAACATGGTTATCAGTTCCTGCCAGGTCTTAGAGAAATTTTCTTGTTATTGTTCGCCGATGACATATCTCTACTCTCTGTCACACCGTCTGGCCTACAAAATCAAATAAATAACTTACAAAAAGCCTCAGAATTACTTGGTTTGACTGTTAATCTACAAAAAACAAAAGTCATGGTTTTCAGAAAGGGTGGTTTTTTGAGCAAATACGAAAAATGGTATTACAGAGGACAAGAAATCGAAGTAGTTAATAGTTACAAATATTTAGGGTTTACTTTGTCAACTAAGCTATCTATGGATGTATCATTAGCAGAATTTTCAGGTAGGGCTAAATGTAAGGTAATTGATATTTTGAAAACTATGTACAGTCTTGGAAGAATTAACATGTTTGTATATTTTAAATTGTTTGACGCTCAAGTCAAGCCAATGTTGTTGTATGCGTCAGAAATTTGGGGTCTGACTCGTTTTAAGGTAATAGAAAATGTACACCTTTTCGCTTGTAAACGCTTCCTCAAAGTATACAAAAAACCTCTGAATACCTTAGTTTATGGTGAGCTGGGTAGATACCCACTCTATATTGATAGCAATGTGAGAGCTTTAAAATACTGGTTCAAGTTACAACGAATGGCTTTGTGTCGACTACCCAGGCAAGCTTACGAAAGAAATTTAAATGATACAGCAATACAGAATTGGCATATGAAATAAAAAAACCCTGTTTAGATTCTTTTGGATTTTCAGAAGTTTGGATGCATGGTGGAGTAGGAGATGAACGTTCCTTTTTAAAAATGTACAGGCAAAGAACGGTTGACTGTTTTATGCAAGAATGGGCCGAAAAACTGGAGAACAGTGATCGTGTTTGTGTTTACCGATCATTTAAATCTCTATTAGTACCAGAAAAATACTTAAGTGATATCACAATAAGTAAATTTAGAGTAGCATTGACAAAAATACGTCTTGGAATAAATGAACTGAGAGTTAACGAAAGATACTGTGAAATAGAACTGTCAAAAAAATGCCCTTTTTGTGATGATTTAGAAAACGAAGTTCACTTTCGTTTGAAATGTCCCATGTATGCCAGATTACGTGGAAAATATATAGACAAGCATTACAATTATAGCTGCATTCACCCACTAAAGTTTTTTTTGCATAATGAGAACAAATATATAACGAGAGATGTGGCTATGTTCGTTCACTATGCACTTTGTCTAAGAGAAGAATCGATGTAAATTGTTTAAAGTGGTTTTTGAGTTATTTTTACTAGCTTGATTGAATGTTATGCAGTTGATTGTACATGTCCCCATGTGGATAGGCCGGAGGCCTCACATTAAAAATCCAGTGTTCCAGTGTTCCAGTGTTCTCTCTCTCTCTCTCTCTCTCTCTCTCTCTCTCTCTCTCTCTCTCTCTCTCTCTCTCTCTCTCTCTCTGTGAGCGAGTGAGTGAGTGTGTGAGTGTATCTCTGTGTGTGTTAGAGATGGAGGTATAATAGACACTAATAACCATGCGATCCATTGATCAGCATCACACGAGACTGCATGTAAAGCATATTTGAGCCCCCCAGTGCAAACCTCCGTGACGTGCCCAATCTTTGACTGAACTCTTGGCAATGCAACTCGCGAACGTTTAGTTGTAGACCCCAAGAACCGTATCTTCTTGATCAGCATTATGTAAGGAGTAGAGTGAGGGACATATTTACTGTGCGAACTTCCATTGCCAGCTTCCAACGTGGACCCATTTATTAACCCAGACTGATTTTACTCCTCAAAATAAATCAGATGCATAAAAATATCATTAAAATTTATAAAATTGTTGTTATGTGTCATTTGACTTCGTTGTATGAACATGACAAAGGGTAGCGAGACGCTTACGGCGTGGTCTTAATCATTATCCATGTCCGGTCACTGCTAACATTTTAACACTTATCGTAACGATGTGCACATGCGTCGCATGTGAACATTTCATGTGGCATCTCTATTTAAAAGACTTTACAGCAAAGCATTATTAATGTTGATCATGACGTTTTTGATTTGCATGAAATTGCTATCCCTAGGCTTGAATGCTACTTGATTAAGAAGCGTATAACTAGTTAAAAAAAGTTTTTTTTAAAGCAGCGTCCGAAGTTTTGTCATTTTCGTTCGTAATATTCTTGTCATTTCCAGTAGAAAAACCTGGAAATATTCTGCTAAATGTGTATGTACACTATCTTCATAGAAATTAAAATCAGTCTATGCACAATACTGGTTTTACCTTAACCCATCCGTTTATTTTTCTGTTCTTGATCGTATAATCTCTGAGTGAGCCACGGCACGATTAATATGAAAAGCAAATGAAGCCCTTACCAAAAGGAAAAACGAATTTTCAAATGGCATGTATTTCTGTGAGTTTTCGCAAACAAAGTTTAGCTGCCTATTGACGAAAGATCTGGGACTCGGAATGAGCGGCGTGGAAGTAACGCCACTGTTGGGCCCGGAAGATGGGACAGCCAAAAGAAAAAAATTAGACATCTGAAAAGAAAAAAAAGAAAAACGCAGAAACACCGTTTCTAAAATAGAACCAAGCCCCATAAATCAATACATCTGTGAACGTAAAGGTAGGACAAGCAGCAAGGCCTTCAAGGCTCACTGTGATTTATTGTCACAATGATACATTTATTTGTGCAAGAAATATTGATGTGGTGTTTGCGCATGATGTGTGTGTGTGTGTGTGTGTGTGTGTGTGTGTGTGTGTGTGTGTGTGTGTGTGTGTGTGTGTGTGTGTGTGTGTGTGTGTGTGTGTGTGTGTGTGTGTGTTTGTGCGTGAGCATGCGTGTGCGCGTGATATGCCTGATTTTGAAAGAATGTTTATTTTAAAATGTTTTATTGTGTTTGTTTATTTTAAGATGTTTCCAAAGTTACTTTAACCCTTGGAATGGAATTTCTTGGTTGAAATATGGTTGGCGGTGAAAGGGTTAAGGATGGTGTACCACCCAAGAGCATCAAAGAAGTGTAACATTTATTGATATAATAGACACAATTAGCCTTTGTGTATGAATGCTTGATTGATATAGATGTGAAATCTAGAATGCTTTCCAAAAAGATGGATATTTATGATAAAGATAAGTATTCTAACATGAAACCTTAAAAAAAATAACGTTTAAAGAAAATGATATCTCTTACTCAATCCCCGAATAATTGCTGCCGTTTATGTCAAATTTTAAAGCAGTTCTGCTACGCCTGATTGTGAAAAATATATGAATTTAAGCAGACTTGTTATTCATTCGTGGACAAAGGAAAACAAATAATATACATGTACAACCACTATGAAATACACTATTTCTGAATTTGGTCCTAAACGTAATGCACCTCTACATCAATTATTCTCTTCTGTCCTGCAACAGAGTAGATTGTAAGAGATCTGCTTGTTCTGAGCACTGATTTTCCTCCAAATTTCGCCTTGGGTTAGAATCAGTTTAAAGTTATTTTCATGTCACTGAACATTTCAAAAGTTAAAAATAAAAGTTACAATCCACATTGAAAATTTGAACAGCTAAAATTGTCCAGATGACAAGAAAAAAATGTAACGGTTCTTAGTCGGCAGGAATTCTGGACTTGATGGACAATCTAGGTAGATGAACAGTCTGCTTTCTTGGGGTCCCACAAGGAAAACAAAGGCAGGATAAAGATGGAATGGGTGATTTTAAAAATCCAATTGATCTGTCCCTTAAAGTAAGCCAAACATGTCCACATTATACATTGTTCAAAGACAGAAGTTGTGGCTTTACTTCATAGTCTCTCTGTAAGATTGATTGCTTAGTGATGTTTTACAATCATACAGAAAATCAAGGATCCCCTGAAGTCATCCTGGAACTCAACACCCTGGAAAAGGGGTGTCAAGGTCACTTAATCTATTCCAAGTTACCTAATGACCTTTACACAAGTGTTGAATCATTTGGATATAGTGGTGTCAGCCAGAAGCAAGCCAGTGATCATTGTACTTCACTGGGAGGACGGCTCGCTTTTCCTAGTTGTCTTCAAAAGTTCTTTAATAGCAATCAATACGAAGATGGGATTGGAATGTGCGTTGAGTCTTATTCGTTACGAGAATACAACTGCACTCCGCCTTCTTTCGTCGGGCTGTCCATGTCTGCAAAACATCATCCTATGTACCGATATAGTTGGATAACTGAAGACAATGGTATTTTTCATCATACGTTTAAGAGGGATATGCGTTGCTATGTTTTTACAGGCACATGTTTAATAGTACGAATTTGTAAGGAAGCTAAGAAGTGGGCCCAGAATGATGCATCTAAATGCATTCGATTATCCTATGACGGTCCTGCTGGCGTAATATGTCTGTTCAATGGCAGTTCACCCGACCAGAATTCTCACAATTCCGACTCTATTTCCCTAACAATGGCACCAGTGCGGCAATCTTCTTTAGTTACATGTCGTGGTGGCTACGCGACCTACAAATCCTTCCTCTGTGATCCTGATGTTTTTACAGAGTTTTGTCAAACTAAAATATATTGTGGTTTTCCTTACAACGGGCTACACTTGGATGATAAATCAGATTCAGCCAATCATCACTCCCCTCTTTTTTCTTTGTTTTCATGTAGTGATAACCATCACAAGTTGTCCTTCAATCTGGTGTGTAACTTTGTAGCTGAGTGCAATGACAACAGTGATGAGGCCTTCTGTCACCACCCCCCTTGTGAGAATAAAATCAGGTGTAAAAACGGGCAATGCTTAGAAAGCATTGGATACTTGTGTGACAGAATACCCAACTGCTGGGGTGAATCAGACGAGGAAAAGTGTCCAAGTTATAGATTCTTTAAAGACAGAGAATATCCCCAGCCATCCCCAGTATTCATCAATTTTAACAATCGGTACTTCACCTCAACGCCAATGAAATGGAACGAGTCCTGCCCTGATAGTCATTACCGTTGTCCTAGTGAGTTCAATGACTGCCTGCCTGTCTACACACTGTGCAATGGGCTTTACGACTGTATTGATCACATGGATGAACAAGGATGTGACAACATGACATGTTCAGGGTATATTCGTTGTAGAGATTCTAAGACCTGTTTGCATACTGATCATATATGTGATGGCTGGTCTCATTGTCCAAAGCATGATGATGAATTATTCTGTAACATCACCTGTCCTTCACATTGCCAGTGTCAGGAACACACACTCCAATGTGGTCAGCCATTTAGTGCAGCATCCTTCCCTCAGCTCCGTTACCTGGATGTCACAGGTTCTGGCATGACACTGTTTGATGTCAGCCATAACACCTATCTTATATACTCGGTCTTTGCCCAGTGTTCAATAACTCATTTACCTGATGTGACATTGCAGAATTTAAAGTTCCTGGACCTCAGTGGTAATCAACTGAAGCAGGTGAGCTTGGCATCCTTCCTCAATCTGCAGCAGTTAGAAACACTGTCACTGTCAGGGAATCATATAACAGTACTGATTGGGGACCACATCTCTGGAGTCCAGCAAAACTCACTGATATCTGTAGATCTGTCTTATACCAAACTCACAGTGTTTGATCCTCGACTGTTCTCCTCCCTTTCCCGTATAAAGAAACTAAATTTGACATCCACTACCATTCACACTTTCCTGAGCAGTTTTCAGACCTTATCTCAACTCGCTGAATTGTATATGGAAGGCAGCCCAGTAAAAACATTCCCATCCGACATTTTTACACATCTTCAGCATTTAGTGTCTGTACATTCAGACAATTATAAGCTTTGCTGCAATAAATTCCTTCCCATTGGCTTTGACGACAGTTCTTGTTATGCCCCCAAGGACGAGATTTCCTCATGCGACGATTTACTGCAGTCATGGACTTACCGTGTGTTTTTGTGGATGATGGGCTTTCTATCTCTGTCAGGCAATCTGCTCTCCTTTTGTACACGTTTATTTTTGACCAACACGCGCTCTGTGTCTGGCTTCACTATATTTGTCATCACACTTACCATGGGGGATTTCCTGATGGGATTGTACGTGGTCCTTATTGGAGCTGCCGATGAAAGGTTTCGTGGTCAGTATCTCTACTTTGACGACTTGTGGAAACACAGTGTGACTTGTCAGGTGGCTGGCTTCTTGTCTCTGCTGTCCAGTGAAGTGTCAGCTCTGATAATCTGCTTCATTACACTCGATCGATTCATCGTTCTTCGCTTTCCATTCAGCACTCTGCGATTTGCGAAAACGTCGGCATCTGTGGCTTGTCTCTTGACTTGGCTGGTTGGTTGGGTTTTAGCATCCTTCCCGTTGCTCCCAATCGCAAAACACTGGGAGTTTTACAGTCAATCAGGTGTATGCATTCCATTGCCAGTTACCAGACAGGAGTTTAAAGGCAGATTTTATTCTGTGGGCATAATGATCATCTTTAATTTTACCTTATTCCTGCTCATCTCCTGTGGTCAAATCATAATCTTTTGGTCCGTACAGAGCAATGTCTTAAAAACAGACACTACCCAAATATCACGGGACATGACCATAGCCCGGCGCTTGATCAACATTGCTGTGACAGATTTCCTGTGCTGGTTTCCCATTGGACTGTGTGGTATGTTGGCATTGAACGATGTTCCAGTTCCAGGAGAAGTCAATGTGGCCTTGGCTATATTCGTACTGCCTTTGAATTCTGCCCTCAACCCTTTTATCTATACCTACAACACATGGGCAGAGAGAAGGCGAAAATATCAAGAAGCCAAACTAACAAAATGGCTGCAAACTAATGTCCACTCGCTGAAGGACCAACAATGATTAAGAGCACTATTTTGGCATGCGTGCATGCAAATACCTGGTATAAGCATGCGCATGTGTGTGAGCAGGGTATGCCTGCATGTATGTATAGTCATATTATCTGTGTGTGTGGGTGATTGGGTATGTGTGTGTGTGTTTGTGCACGCGCGCACGCGTGTGTATGTGTGCGCGCGCGTGTGTGTATGTGTGCGCGTGTGGCGTGCATTTGCATGCGCGAGTATGTGCATGCACACGTGTGCGCATCTGTCTCTATCTCTGTATCCACTGATATGAAAATATCTGCCTCAGTAATGACACTCGCGCACGCGTCAGGTTAGCCAATAATGAAAAAGAAACACCCGAAGGTGCTGATGGGACTCAGAGACGTAATGGACGCACCTGCCCTACCAGCACAAGAGCAGACATACACCAACCATGGTAACCCGTGCTATGTTATGCAGATGTAGGCATGCACGTGCGCTTTCTTACCTGTCCACTTCCTCCCTAGCACGTGCGATGTGGGTCTCAATGTCAGGGGTGGTGGTCCATTGAAGCCACACTGGGTCCTTCAGACTGCGGCACTCCCGACCATCCTCTGTCCGCTCTTCTGATGATACCAAGGAATCGCTGAAATATGTAGTTTGAGGTTAAAAAAGAAAGAAAAGTTCAACCGCACGTTGTGAAGTTGTAAGGTAGGATATATTGATGGACTAACTTCTTGTAAGCGTGAATAATGTCATTTAACCAACTAGGAGTAGGCTGATTAGGCATAGTTATGGTCCTTAACCCTTGACACTCGGTGGCGTTTAATTTTGCAGCTAGTCTTATTTTAGCAGTGATAAACACACTCTCTCTGTCTCTGTCTCTGTCTCTGTCTCTCTCTCTCTCTCTCTCTCTCTCTCTCTCTCTCTCTCTCTCTCTCTCTCTCTCTCTCTCTCTCTCTCTCTCTCTCTCTCTCTCTCGATCAACGCGCAGCAAAAAATAGATGTTGCCTTCTGTTTGACAAAGGGAAGTAATAGAAGCCGGTAGAGGGATGTCCCGTTTATGCGGTTAGAAGCGCTCATTCAAATGATATATTTGATCGAGATGCTGTGCAGTGATTGGATTTTCAAAATGTATAGGTAAACTTGTACGGAAACTAGGGGCCTACAGTACACATGAATTATTGAAAGAAAACAAAGACTATGATATGAATATGACTATGGCATCTACGTGTCCGGTGAGAGAACTGTACACAAAGTGTGTGAAGAGAATACATCGCATAAAATATAGTTATGGGCCAATGTGATCGTGCATATACGAGGGATGTAGAATTGGGAGTGGCGGGGAGGTGGGGGCGAAAGATAGATAGATAGATAAATATATGGAGGAGAGAGAGAGAGAGAGAGAGAGAGAGAGAGAGAGAGAGAGAGAGAGAGAGAGAGAGAGAGAGAGAGAGAGAGAGAGAGAGAGAGAGAGAGAGAGAGAGAGAGAGAGAGAGAGAGAGAGAGAGAGAGAAAGAGGTATACAAAGCCACAAACAAAACAAAAACGAAAAGCCCTAACCTTAAAAGAAAAATAAGTTACACACACACGCACACACACACGCACACGCACGCACGCACGCACGCACGCACGCACGCACGCACGCACACACACACACACACACACACACACACACACACACGCACGCACGCACACGACGCACATGAACGACACTAATGTAAAAGTTAGTTATAAAGGATCTTTACATGTAGATTATATATAGCAACAAAGATGAGAGCTACTAAATCTCAAGTCCTTAGTGCCCAGCGATTCTCACCAGACGTTTTGCACATGTCCGAGCAACCCAAAAATAGCGCCCCCCTCAAACATCGAGTGCTCGCAGTTCATTCCGACTGTTCCGTCCTCCGACACCAGAATCTACAAACAGCAGGGGTAAAAGATTTGACTGATTTGATTTCAAAATTCCAACATTAAATGGGGCCTTCCAACTGCATTCGTACGACCATCCAAAACCGACATTTGTGAGGCATGAATTTGATGAAATACTACGGAATAAATCAATCTAATTAAATCCTACTAGTTTTATTCACTAACTTTGTATATCCCTGCACACAAATCTGATGAAATATCTGATTTAAAAAAAATAAATCAGAAATTGAACAAAGGGGAAGAACTCTCTTTCTAATTAACTTGGCACATTACTTTTTGAAATGATGCTTTGTTTGGGAACTTTGGCTCTGATCCAGGCATTGCTAGGTGATTGGTACGTAAACCTTTAAAGGAGGGGAGTTAATTATTAAAAGAGATAGGTCCCCCTTTGTTCAATTTCGGTTACCTCATCGGCTATGGCCTCACTATTTCAGTATTTTGGTTATATAAATCACAAACAGCAAGGGGTCTGCAAAAGATTTGACTGATTGTGATTTCAAAATTCCAACATTAAATGGGGCCATCAGACTGCATGCGTCACGACCATCCAAAGCCGATGGTTTGTGAGGCAGTTGAATTGTGATGAAATACTACGGAATAAATCAATCTACATTTAAATCCTACTAGTTTTATTCACTAACTTTGTATATCCCTGCACACAAATCTGATGAAATATCTGATTTTTAAAAAAAAACCAGAAATTAAACAAAGGGGAAGAACTCTCTTTCTAATTAACTTTTCTTTTACTTTTTTGAGAATGATGCTGTTGTTTGATATCTCCCTTTGGCTCTGATCCACGTCAAATTTAGGTGATTGGTATCGTAATCAACTTTTGGTTTTGGGGAGTGACCTTTTGAAAGACCTTGAGTTCTCCCCCTTTTTTCAATTTCGGCATCTCCTCTCTTGGCCTCAGGTATTTCATTCTTTTCTGGTCAGGTGTTTCATCAGATTCGGGCAACGGGGTCTGCGTGAACTGAAAATGAGGGTGATTTTTTTCTGTAAGATTTCAATAGGATTCATTTAAACGGGTATAATGCATTTCATCAGAATCATGCCTCACAGAGGAATGCATCGTCATTTTGCCGTCGGGATGGTGGTAAGACTGCAGTTGGACGTGTGGAGCTTTCCTTAACTCCCTTTCACCGTTAGTGTTAGAGTCTTCAAAGCACCACAATGGTTTAACACCCATGCCCACTGAAAAGGCATCAAATCAGGTCCTGTTATCCGAAGACCCTATTTTCTTGAAATTGGTAGGGGTCTACGGATAGGCCTAATGTTATATATTTCACAGAGGAATTCGCAAGCGCTGCAGATTGTTGTTTTTTTGTATACCCAGTTAAGTTTAATGAGCATAAATTATCACCATTGGGCTGAAAAATGGCTGGCGGCGAAAGGGTTAATCGCCACGGAGCGATCTTCAAAAGAGGGAGACGTGAACTGAAGACAGAACATTTAGTCTCCTGTCTACTGCAGATCGCTTCTTGTTTGATCACTCCCAAGCTGTTGAGGTGTACAGACCTTGGTTGTTTTTTTGTTTTATAAAATGAAAATGACAAACGATTGATTTTGGCAGAATTTATTCCAATTTATTTAGTTTAAGGTCACATTTAGAACCTTTTGGCGAATTTAAACCAAAAATAAACAAACCGCGGTCTCCTATGTCTACCCCAAGCTCCTGGAGCAGCCGTCAATTTTGCTTCTATCAGTATCCCGTAACCCCCGCAGCGGCCGCTGAACGCCAGGTCTAGTATTTTCACTTTCACTTTCGCCCTACCCACAATGCAATATACTAAGTTAGTTCTTCCTGTTCCTGACTCTCCCTGGTCCGTTTTTGGTCTTTACAGCAAGGGAAAGCACCCACTAGTCTTTTTGAACGGATTTTTCAAAGTGACGCCAAGTTTTGTTTCTTCACGTGACGTGAGCAGTATTGACCCGATGCGATGTTTGGAGTGCCATTACGGATTTTTTCTTCTAATTCATGGTTTGTTGTGTGACATTGTGTTAGCTTTCGAATGAAAATATCATCATTGCTATTCAATATGCATCTTTCAGAAATTAAAGGTGAGTTAGACTTTATTCTGGGTGATTTTTTTAAATGAAAGATTTGGTGTGACGTTCGGAGTTACTCCCCTTCCCTTAGGAAATAGGATCGATTCTCGGTTCGAGTGGTCGGTAGGCATAGGGTTAAAGACCCACCAGATCACGTGTCAAAATCACGGCTTTCACGTGTTTTCCCTCTTATATCTGGAAATAAATCTTGTTTTGACCAGGTCTCACTACCATACAAATGCCCCCAAATTCAAAGCGATACATCATTTTAAAGAGCAGCCTCAATTTGAACATGGGGACTTTTCTATATGGGTCACAGCTACCCAGAAAAAAATCAAGGGACTTAATCGTGGCGCGTCTGTGTATCTAAGAAAGAGAAAAGAAATATCGCCTACCTGAACGGACTTATCGAACCAGCGGTTACACGAGTTGTAGTCAGTGCCCTCGCCGTGGAAGGCGTAGTTGGCCTGGGCAGTGAGGTCCTCGTCAGCACCATCATGTCCACCAGCCTCAGTCACCGACTTACTGGTGGCGGTCAGCCCTTTCGTGGCCTTGTCCAGACACACCACGGTCACACAGTTCTCCAGGGCTTCCAGGTTCCGCTGGTTGTTCGGTTCTGAGGAGGATGGATTTTTTCAACCCTTGTCAATCTCAGTCAGTTTTTGTCATCTGTTGACAGATTGGATTGTAGAGGGGAAAGTATTGTTTTTGCTCCTTTTGCTAGCTTTGCTGTTTTCTTGTGTGTCTATGTTGATAAAGGCGCATTCGCCGAAATATCCAGTTGTTTTGTTGTTTTTCTTGTGAATAAAATAACGTCCCTTTATGAAGACATCCCTGTTTGAAGACAAGATGATCACGAAGTTTGTAGTTTGTACCCTTGTTGTGTGGTTGTTTGTTTGTTGTATGTTCCAGTGACGTTCCAGTCTGTTTCGGTGTCTTTAAAGATACCTTAAAGACCCACCAGATCACGTGTCAAAATCACGGGTTTCTTGTTTTGACCAGGTTTGACTCCCATACAAATGTCCCCAAATTGAAAACGAAACATCATTTTAAAGAGCAGCCTCAATTTGAAGTTGGGGACATTTGTATGTGGGTCACAGCTACCCCCCAAAAAAAACCAAGGGACTTAATCGTGGTGCGTCAGCGTGTCTTTAAAGCTGGGCCGAATGGTAACCTGAGAGTGGGGAATTATTTTACATCGTTTTATGTGTCAATGTGTTTCTCTAAAGCTAGGCGACGGTGCACTGATTCTAAGTACTGCAGCCTTGGGGATTAAGTAATCAACTTTCTTCACAACAATTGTGATTCTAAATAATATGATATAATTATGAATAAGAAAAGAATAGAATGTTTACCGAAGTCATGCTAAAGTGACTCCACCGAACGGTAGACAGGTCCTGACTCTCCTGAGCGAAGCGACCCAGAACTGTTCTCGATTCTATAGTTTGAAGACAAGATGATCACGAAGTTTGTAGTGACCCTCTATAATGAGGCTTTATACTACTCCTTGCCGACACGAAAGGGCGATAATATTGCCGATGCCCCCTGGTGACGAGTCAGGAACAGATAATTTTCTGTGGCTATAACTACTAGTTCTTGACAGGCTAGGGGCGTTACCGGGCACGAGACAGGGGCGTTGCGCTAGTTGACATTGATTATCCTGACCTCTGCTACTCCGAGCATTGCACAGAAAACACCGAGGTCATGGCAACGGCAACCGATAGGCCTCATTTGCGCTTGAAACGCGTATCCGCCATCAGGGTATCTCCGGCATTGCCTTCAAATTTGGCAGGTAGATGACCGGGGACGGTGACTATCGGTGTGCCAAACCGGAAGCGAATCGGTTCAGAAACGCGTGCGCTATACGCCGCTTCACCTTTTCACGAATAACTCCGCCGTTTCTTAACCGAATCGCTTCAAATTTGCTGTACTCAGCGTTACCAGTACTTGGCGTTACCGTTACTAGGGAAACAGCGTCACTCTCAGAGTTTCTCAAGGGAAACGGGGTCGCCGTCGCGCATAACTGTTACGCTAAAAGGTGTCTAAGAAACACTTATAGCCGTTTCTTAACCAAACGTTTGCGTTACCAGTACTTGGCGTTACCGTTAAGGCGTTACCGTTACTAGGCAACTCGGCGTTGCGCTAGTTGACATTGATTATCCTGACCTCTGCTACTCCGAGCATTGCACAGAAAACACCGAAGTCAGGGCTATAGGCCTACTTGAAACATCAGACGACGGTCGCCGTGCGCATAACTGTTACGCTAAAAGGTGTCTAAGAAACACTTTAGAAAACGTTTGCGGAATAATATTACAAGCTCTTGTCTGATTGGTCAAAAAAATATTATTTTAACCAAACTTTAATGGACCAATCAACAACAAGAAATGTATTAATCCCCCTACTAATTCCGGATAGTTCGCCGCTTGCTCGGTGTTTGGCAAGAACAAAACGTCACGCGAATCATCGGCAAACGTAGTTTTTCTTAGACCGTTTTTGCCGATTTGAGCGAGCGCAACGTAACGTTAGCCCTTGTGAAACGGTCCCCAGCATCACAGCAAGTGAAGATAAAAAGATGGACTAATTTACGTGGTCTTTGAAACCATTTTATATGATATGTGGTTGTTCGCCTGCATGGTTGAACACACTAGTTGAATACGATTTAATGGGGATAGGGAATATGCGATAGTGCGTGGTAGGGCTATGGCTATTTTGTTCAGTCAAAAAAATGTTGAAAGTAAAAAATGGGGGCTGAACTGTAGGCCTATGAGAGGGTGTGATGACGATGGTGAAAGAAATAAGCACCTACCTAATTTTTGAAGCCACTAAAACTACTCTGTCTTTAAAAATG
>CM065680.1:74177174-74187174 GCA_017654935.2 Phymorhynchus buccinoides | reverse complement strand
AGAGAGTGGTTTTGAGGGAAGACTTAAATGAAGAAAGGGAGTTGGCAGAACGGAGAGGAAGAGGGAGTTTGTTCCAAGTAGTGGAGGCCTGAAAAGAGAAGGAACGTTCACCGAGAGCTTACTCATACACACATCCAACCACCCTCCCACCCCCACCCACCCTCCCTACACATACTGCAGCCATTGATGAACTGTTGAAGAGGCGCTCTACTGTCGGAAGGTATGACAGCCTCAGTCTGTCAGTGCGTGCACCGAAACTGATCAGTCTGCCTGATCTGCCATAAGTCGATCTGCGCCTGTAGTACCTCACACAGTGGGTGACTGGAGTCACCCTGGATGGCCCTCAAACTGCCCTCTTCTCGAATACGTCCTGAAGGCTGTCAACAGGAGCACCGATCAGCCTGCCATCTGTCTTGGTGATCTTCGTCAGCCTGGCCTTGTCATGCTCCTTGAGGCTGCCGAAGTGGCTGAGGATGTTGAAGGTTAGGACGAACTCCACTGTGGCTCTATAGAACAGGCCCAGCAGTCTCTGGCACACCCCAAACTTGTTCAGCTTCCTCAGGAAGATGAGGCGCTGGTTGCCCTTCTTGAGCAGGGCCTGGGAGTTGGCTTACCAGTCAAGCCTGCTGTCGATGATGGTTCCCAGGTACTTAAACTGGTCCACCAACTCCCCCTCCTCCCCCTTTGACTGACATACTCTATTTCTTTACCCGTGCATTAGTCATGCTTTGTATTCACATATTATAGGCCACATCTATCTATCTATAACATGCTTACCTATCAGCCTTCAATTTGAAATCCAGCACTCCCTGTATGAGTTTAGATGCGTAACTGCAAATTAGAAAATTAACAGTTTGATTAGTTGTTTTGTTCGCCCTACATTCTCTCATTTCTTCTCTGTATCTCACTTCTTTTTCTATGTTTGTATCTGTCTATCTTTCTCTCTTCCTCGCTCCCTTACTACCTCCTCGCTCTCTCTCTCTCTCTCTCTCTCTCTCTCTCTCTCTCTCTCTCTCTCTCTCTCTCTCTCTCTCTCTCTCTCTCTCTCTCTCTCTCTCTCTCTCTCTCTCTCTCTCTCTCTCTCTCTCTCGCTGCGCGCGCGCGCGCGCGCGCGCGCGCGCGCGCGCGCGTGTGTGTGTGTGTGTGTGTGCATGCGTGCGTGTGTCTGTGTGCGTGTTGTGCGCGCGCGCGTGTGTGTATCTGTGCTATTGATTAAATAGTTTCTGTATTGAGTCGCACAGAACAACACGATTGTGTATACGCATGCATATTCAACTAAGATACAGTGTAAATTCATGCACAAATGCTCAAATATATAATATAAGCATATGAGCATCCAGATGGAGGGAAGGAAAGAGTTAAGAAAGGTACACAGCTAAACACTCACAAATGCGCATGCATGGTTGTGCCCCCACCCACCTACCCACCCACGTGGCCACGCGCACACGCATCCCGCACGCACTTACCGCAGGTGCTGTTCTTTGTTCAGGAAGTGTTGTTTATTAAACAGTAATGCTGTATTGGAGTTGATCAGCAGTGGAAGACGAACGCTCAGGTACATGTCATGGAGCCAATAGTCGTAGGCCTGATACATAGATAGCCAGCCATCTTGATAATTAACTCTCTCTCTCTCTCTCTCTCTCTCTCTCTCTCTCTCTCTCTCTCTCTCTCTCTCTCTCCCCACCCCCATCCCCTCTCCCTTTCTATGTGCGCGAGCCTGAATAATTGTATAGAAGATTACGTCATTGTTTAAAACATTTTCCTTTAAGAGTGCATCATAAAATAAATTATTTAGGAATCTAAACATCAGCGCACTGTGTTCAGTCGTATTATCTTATCAATGAATAAACAAATCATAATGCATCTTGGAGTTATCTGAGATACTGGGCATCGACTTCAAACAATAAAAATCTACCCCCCCCCCTACCCCCCCCCCCCCCACCCCTAGTCTTCTTCGGATCAATCATGTGATTTAGGGTGTGACCGTTATTTTCTTTTATATAAATATATGCATAATTATATATGTTCAAACGCGCACTGGCACCAACACTTTCAACACACACACAGGCACACTCGCATATTATACGACCATAATATAACACGGACACACATTCACACATTTGCTCGCTCTCATGTACGCATGCACGCGCTCGTTCAAATGCTTACCCAGTTGTCCGTTTCACTCCGTCGTTTCACCAAATAGTCCTGCAGTTTGCTTCCCCATCCCCCAGGGGTCATGAACTGTTGCACGTGCTGTTGGGTCACGTGCAGCTCGTGGGGACTGAGCACAGTGCTGAGCACTGTCAGGTATTTGTTCATCGTGTCCTTCACCTCGGGCACGGGAAGCTTGGGAAGGGGTCTCTGTTAAAGACCCACCAGGTCACGTGTCAAAATCACGGGTTTCACGGGTTTTCCCTCTTATAGCTGGTAAGAAATCTTGTTTTGACCAGGTTTGACTCCCATACAAATGTCCCCAAATTGAAAACGAAACATCATTTTAAAGAGCAGCCTCAATTTGAAGTAGGGGGCATTTGTATGTGGGTCACAGCTACCCAGAAAAAACCCAAGGGACTTAATCGTGGTGGGTCAGTGTGTCTTTAAACAATTGATATGGATGAGCAGCGATAGAAGGTCCAGCATTACATCTCTTTTAAAGTCAAGCGAATGATCATCACTACTGAATATGGGTTTGAATGAGTGAGTGAATGTGGACAGGTAAGTGAATGTATGGGTGAGAGAAAGAGTGATCAAATCAATTATGAATTAATTGACCCTACTGTCTGTTTCCAGCTTACGATCCTCTTTATCTATCTTTCCTTTTAATTATCATACACGTAATCCCTTCTCTGGCCTACTAAAGCCCATTTCTTCCGGCGTAATATGCGGTTGAACCTCCCCGGTTCCGTGGCAAAATAATCAACGCATTGATTGTGGCCATGCACAGTCAAGAAGAAGAAGAAGATGAAGATGTAAAGGCTGTGAGTGCTTACGAGTCCTGACTCCGGAACATTATCACATCACCTGCTCTTGTTAAAACAGATGAAAACGTTGTAGACCTTTAAGCGTATATGGTGTGAATGTCAGACATAGCAAGAAATGAATTCATGTGAAGTAAGTTGTGGTTAACCCTTTCATCGCCAATGTCGCATTTTTGCACCACAATGGTTTAACACCCATGTCACTAAAAAGCATCAAATCATGGGCCTGTTATCCAAAGACCCTATTTTTGTCATTTTGGGAGGTAAGGATAGTCCTAATGTTATACATGTCACTGAAAAAAAATGCAAAATTGCAGATATTTTTTTCTCTGTAACTCAGGTAAGTTTAATGATATTTTTTGGCTGATAAATGGCTGGCGGCGAAAGGGTTAATATTGATTTGCTTTCCCAAAAGCATGACCGTTGGCAACTTGAAAGTAGCTAACGGAATGTCCCTCAAACTGAAACGTATTCCCTTGGCAGAAAAATGATTGGTTTTCTGCCCCCCCCCCCTCCTTCCATTAAGGAGTCAAATGACTCCAGATGCTGATAGAATCAAGCGATAACACAAAATGCACCAAACATCTTGGAACTGCTTGTAAATTAGTCCACTTTGGGGGGGGGGCACACATAATCAAATACTTACACATAACACATCACACACATTATAACAAGGTTGACCTTCGCCTATTCATGGCATAAAATACATACCTAGATAATAATACGAACATATGATCATCATTATATGCTTTTAACACTTGAAGTGCAGACACAGTATGACCTTTGCTGATGTTTAGAAATGTGAGTCTTAAGCCAGTGTACATAGTGCATTCCAACAAACATGGCTTTCATTTTCGACTTTCGTCTTACAGGATTGGCATTTTTTTTCTCTCCTGACTATGATGACTAAAACGGTGAACATTATTGTGAAGAGATAAAACGTGATGCGTTTGGGCTATAGAACACTAAACAAACAATACGCATACTTTTATGCTTAACCGGTTTCAATTTCGTCTGACTGTATCAGAGTATTGGGCCTATTGGCAATGTGAAGATGTTTCTGGGCGGATTTAAACAAAGATTATTGACATTTTTATACAAGAGTGGACAGGCAGCATTAGAGATCGCGACAGGTATGGCAGTTAGGTCTACATGTAGTTTAAAACAATATTTGAGAGAGAAAGAGAGAGAGAGAGAGAGAGAGAGAGAGAGAGAGAGAGAGAGAGAGAGAGAGAGAGAGAGAGAGAGAGAGAGAGAGAGAGAGAGAGAGAGAGAGAGAGAGAGAGAGAGAGAGAGAGAGAGAGAGAGAGAGAGAGAGAGAGAGAGAGAGAGAGAGAGAGAGAGAGAGAGAGAGAGAGAGAGAGAGAAAGAGAGAGAGAGAGAGAGAGAGAGAGAGAGAGAGAGAGAGAGAGAGAGAGAGAGAGCGAGAGAGCGCAAACACAAGTCTTACAAAATATGAATGATAACAAACTTAAATGTATCGAAACAAATGCCCACCTGCGAACGAACACAATCACTGGCATTTCTCTTGAACAACATCTTTTCCGTACGGTATTGACATCTACTACCACCACAACCTCTGCAATCGCTGCTGCCACTATTCGTTCCTCTTCCCCAACCATCCTCCGTCCAGATATGGCGGTGATTATGATGATGAGGAGAGGTCACCACCACCAACCTCTGATGTGAAGAACCCCCGAGAAAACACCCTCTCTTCTTGTGGGCTCCACAAGAACTGGGTGCAAGAAACGCATCTGCCGCGACGGCGGTACCGAAGAAGCTGGAAACAGAGGCACTAAGAGGCACCAAGGCCCGTGGAATTTGGGTAGGTTTGGCCTTGGTTATGGCGAGTAAGAGAGGGCTGAGCATGCCGCATTTTTGACGAAGCGTCCACATGACTGGTGGCGATAGGGGGTCTCGTCCCGTTGGAAGTCTGTAAAACATAATATACTATCATTGACCAGCCGCCAGGCGAGGCGAAAGCTGGTTAATGTTTTTCAGAGCAGTCTGTTTGTTCCTGGCTATCCTTGCGACTATGTGACTATCTATCTATGTGACTATGTGACTCATGACCCTTTATGACCCTCACCCACACAGTACACATCAACAATGGTGGAGAGGACGACATACAAACAAATCAACACATGTCCAAGAGTGGCATAGCCTTCTAACCTTGAATATGTTACACACAAACAACACACAACACAGAACAAACTGGTAAGCCTCGAAAGAAAGTTTGGTTAATCAAAGAATGAAATAGTGTAATTAATTACCCTTTGTTCAATTTCGTCATCTCCTCTCTTGGCCTCACTATTTCATTCTTTATAACTTGATTAATTTTAGTCAAATAGCTTCCTGTATCGGCCATTGCAAGATGGAAGAAAAAGATGACGCAGTTAATTTCCCTGTACATATATGCTATATTTAGAGAGCTTTAAAAACTAGATTCATACTTTGAAGTGTTTAATCAAAGACTGTATAGGGGAAGATAAGCATCCGGTCTCTTTTCCCTTATTATGAGTAGTGAGGACAGAAACACTGGTTATGTCCCTTTTAAACAGGACACATTTTACACATCGATAGGCCAGTTGAATTCTCCGTTCAAGTTCCAGTCTGAGTTTTTGGATAGCCTCCACTGTGAAACGTGTACTGTCGACACTAACGATAACTCTATCAGCCCGGTTCGCCGAGCTCTTAAGTAGTCCATCTTACCCTTTTAGAATATCTTTGGTTTAATTTCTTAGCTATAACTTGATTAGTTTTAGAAAGATACCGGTTTCAGTCAAATAGCTTCCTGTATCGACCACTGCAAGATGGAACAAAAAGATGACGCCGTTAATTTCCAAGTCTATGCGCCCTTACCAAAGTAGAGGGTTAAATACAATCTTTGCCCTTACCCAAAACGCTGTACTGAGACACACAGACAGCAGTTGTTAGATTGACAAGAATGTATCCAAACCCACACAGCAGGAGGTTAAATATTTCAGTGGATTGTTTACTAGATAATTAACAACGGAATGAGATATCATAAAACTTAATTAAATCCGAAAACAACAAGAAGATAAGGTAACAGTCATTAAACTGGAATTCGAGACAACAACAAACGACATTATTGCTTGGACGGGGTGTGTGTGTCTTTCATTTAACGTCTATCCATTTCTCGTGATATTAGACGGGATTGGATGGGGTGTGCGCGCGCGCGCGTGTGTGTGCGTGCGTGCGTACGTGCGCGTGCGTGTGTGTGCGTGCGTGCGTGCGTACGTGCGCGTGCGTGTGTGTGCGTGCGTGCGTACGTGCGCGTGCGTGTGTGTGCGTGCGTGCATGCGTGCCTGTATGCCTGTGCGCGCGGGCGCGTGTGTACTTGCATGCGTGCGTGCGTGCGTGTTCTAGCATGCCAAAGATAACTCTGAGCATATGTCATAGTTGCTCAAAACATCACGGCACACCGGTGTGATTACAGCGGGTTTGTTTTAAACTTTAATAAACCAAGAACTCTTTTAATTTAGCCCACATATTAACCTTCTGATCCTAGTGTCCAACAAAACAACCGAAGTTTTCAGGTAAAGAGACACTGTCCATTTTAATTAATAGCCACCCATATAGTGATGTTTTAATGACAGCTCATATTTATTCATTAACGTTGCTGGAAAGGGAGGGAAAATGAAATGAATATTATGCAAAGAGAGGTGAAAACACAGACACTGTCACAGAGAGAGAGAGAGAGAGAGAGAGAGAGAGAGAGAGAGAGAGAGAGAGAGAGGCAATGCCCGGAGGCAGTGCTAAACCAGTAAAGTCCCGATTTTTTAATAATACAGATACGTGTAGTGTCATCCCCTTGTAATCTCCACTGGTTCGGTTAAACAACGGCGGAGTTATTCGTGAAAAGGTGAAGCGCGCGCGTTTCTGAACCGATTCGCTTCCGGTTTGGCACACGGATAGTCCCCGGCCCCGGTCATCTTCCTTCAAATTCGAAGGCAATCGGCCCAGAAACGCCGGAGATACGGGCGCCGAGAGGCTGGCTGATGCGCATTTCGCGCATTTGAGAAACCGCGCAAATGATACGGCAGCCTCGGTTGCCGTTGCCATCGCCCCGTTAGGGCTCACAGCAAATTTGAAGCGATTCGGTCGAAAAACGGCGGAGTTATAAGGCCCGTTTTGTGCTTCACACACACACACACACACACACACACACACGGACGGACAGTTGGCTTTTTACTATATGATTGTCTATTTCTGTTTCCACATAATACTGTTTGATGGGGGTATGTACAGTGAAACCTCCCCTATAAGACCTCCCATTATAAGACTCCCTCCCACATAAGACCTACTTCTCTGAGACATTGCCCTTCTTTGTAAGTATTAAAATTACCTCCCTTACAAGACCCCTCCATTATAAGACCTCATTTTGGATGATTTTTGTAGGTCTTATAAGGGAGGTTCCACTGTATATGCCTATTAAAAAGCAGTCCGAAAATAAACCAGTCAGAGAGAGAGAGAGGGAGAGAGAGAGAGAGAGAGAGAGAGAGAGAGAGAGAGAGAGGAGGGGGTGTAAATATGACAGTTAAAAATCGATCATTGCGTGCGCGCGCTGTGTGTGTGCGTGTGCGTGTGTGTGTGTGTGTGTGTGTGTGTGTGTGTGTGTGTGTGTGTGTGCGCGCGTACGTGTGCGTGCGCGTGCGCGCGTGTGTGTGTGTGTGTGTGTGTGTGTGGTCACGATAATTTGTTTGCTCCAACAATCTAATTAAGCCCTCAATGACTTGTGAATGGAGGCGTATATCAACATTCGTCATGATTAAAAAATAACAAGATACGGAAAATAGGGTTTTACGCCCTCTTCGGCCATGTTGGGCATTTGTAAATATAAAGATGGTGGGAACAATACTGGAGGCAATACCCGGAGGCAGTGCTTATCCAGTACAGTCCCGATCTTTTTTAAAATACAGATATGTGCAGCATTAACCACGCCTCGGATAAACCTCATCGGCTATGGCACTGCCACAATTTGTAAGTATCATAATAATAAGATACCATTTCCGGTGTGCACTTATTTCGGACCAACTTCATTTCGGCCCATGGCATTTTTGGTCATCTCGGCCCAAGACAATAGCCATTTTGGCCCAGGGCTAGAGTCACTTCGGCACAGGGCTAGAGTAATGTCGGCCCATGGCTTTAGTAATTTCGGCCCATGGCTGCACATGCGCTGAGGCGAAGACGTCGAGCTCTGAGCTGCGACTTTTATTGAGGAAATTCGATTTTAAAAGCTTCAATTTTAGCTCAACATTTTTATCCGACTTCAGGAGTTTATCCCTAGAAGTGATTTTGAGAAACTTTCGCCGAGAAAATAATTTTTTCGGCGCTAGCAGCACTTGACAGGAGGCGGAGTTCATTTGTACTCACCACCCAGTTATTGCATGGCGGCACTTTCATTTTGATTCAGTGCACCCTACTTTTGACTACCCTACTTTTGACTACTTTTGACTAACCAGTGCAAGCATAAGGTAAGGTTGTTTTACATTTTAATATTTGCAAGAATGACGCGACGAGGTGGTCCTGGTAAAACAGGCAACCAAAAGAACAGCGAAAGCTCACAGAAAGAGGGCGGAACTAATCAGGTGATGGAGAAAATGCAAATGTTTCAGTGCCAAGTTTGTGACAGTGCTGTTGCAGACGGTGACAAAGGGGTGCAATGTCAACATTGCGATAGATGGTTTCACAAAGATTGCGAGAAAATAAGTGACGATGAATATGCTATTCTGGACAAGGGGAGGGTTACTATACAGTGGGTTTGCTCGCCATGTTGCAAGGCTGAAAAAGACAAAACAAGTAAACTTGAGACAAAGATCGACGAACTGACTGCCCTGACCCGAAAAATGACTGACAGACTGTCACAGCTTGAGCTAGGCATACATAACTCAGGGGAGGGTCTTGAAGTAAAGATAGAGAAGATGGTGGAAGAAAAACTAGCAGAAGCTCTGAATGAGAGAAGGGAGAGAGAAACAAGAAAAGACAACCTGATCTTAGTCAATGTGCCAGAAAGCAACAAAGTGACAGCAGAAGAAAAGAAAAAAGGAGGACATAGACACGGCTAAAAACCTGTTCACCAAAGTCTGCCCAGATCTTGCTGATCTGGAAGTCTATGAGCCTGTCAGGCTCGGCAGACCTGGTGGCAACAAACCAAGAATGCTGAGGGTAAAGGTCAGTTCAGAAGAGGCCAAAACAAAAATTGTGAGGAATGCGTATCAGCTAAACAAGGGTGTGACTAAAGCAGAGGACAGGGTATATATCAATCCTGACTACACCCCACTAGAAAGACAAAAACAAAAGACACTCAGAGACCAGCTAAGGGAAAGAAGGGGACAGCCTGGGGGGGATGATCTGGTAATCAGGAACGGGGAAATAGTAAAAAGACCAAAGAGGGAAGACGCGGGGGAGGCAGACAAAAAACAGTGACGCGAACATGTTGACGAAAACAAAACAAATGTACATAGTTTTAAAGGCAGTTTTGAAGGTAGTTTTAATAAAGGATGTAGAAAAATTGAAGAGCCGGGTTTTAGCATTTTTTACACTAATGCTGATGGTATAATAAATAAGAAAAGCGAACTTCTTCTCCAAATAGATGAATATGAGCCCCAAATTATTGCTATCACTGAAACCATTCCGAAAAATGTAAAAGAATTTGTACCATCGGAATACAGCTTAGACAATTATAACATGTTCCATAATGAAAGCCCTAGCCGTGGAGTAGCTTTGTTCTTCGACAAAACCTTAATGTACAAGAATGCACTACCCTAAACAATAACACATTTCAAGAGGCAGTCTGGTGCCAATTCCAAACACAGGATAAAGAGAAAATTTTAGTTGGATGCATTTACAAAAGTCCCAATACCACTGAAGAAAACTTACAAAAACTATATGAAATGTTAAGAGATGATGAAATAAAAAAATTATGACAAAGTTTTAATCATGGGTGATTTTAACTTCCCTAATATAAGATGGGATGGACAGTGAACAAATGTAAAAGA
>CM065680.1:74159674-74172174 GCA_017654935.2 Phymorhynchus buccinoides | reverse complement strand
ATTATCACCACGGAACCACGCTCTCACCTTCTGTTCGTATTGTTCATATTGAATAATTAATGTAGGCCCTATAGACAAATTCATCATGTAAGAAATAACCATCGGGTTATTGTATTAGCGAACGTATCATATACATTAAAACAACAGTCGATTGGAGCGTGTAAATGTGCTAATTTATACTGAGATAACACCAACTTTAACGGTTGTCTGTGTGTGTATTTGTAAGTGTTTTAACCTCTGTTTTTCAGATTAATTTCTGACTTCCTTTGACTGCTCCGAAGAGGACCACAAGGAAAGTGACGAGGAACTAAATAACCCAGCAAAGCTTACAGCAGTGATCTCCAACCATGCCATTGTTACATACTACTAAGGCTTGGTATCGCCTGGGTCTGTGGATTCCGTTTCGTCACAGTAGGAACGTTACAACCCTTCCCTTCGCCGTTCGTACCAAGCTACTACCATCAAAGGAATTGCTCCGTTTGAGTGTTTCTTCGGGATTACTGCAGCATTCTAGATTCAATTTACTGGTTCTGAATGAGGTGGTGAATTACAGCAGCGACAGCGGAAGCGATGCAAAGGGCAAACCATCAAAGGGCACTTCCACTTCTTTCAAGAGCTTCAGACACGTAGAGGTAAGATAAAATAAATGTGTGGGGCAACAAAGTTCGAGATCTGTAGTATTTATTGCTTGAACGCTTAAACGTCACCCGACCTTTTAGTTGGAAGGAAATGCAGTTGTGAACTTCATTCAACTAGTTGTGGTCATGTGCTGTCTTCACATTATCAGCAAGCATTGTTTGTTTTAAAAAACACTGCCCGATTTCTTATTCTTCTTCTTCGATCGCTCAGAACGTTTCCTGTCATTTATGAGTGTAGATGCGTCATGCTGCCGTTATGCGCCTAAGTACGAAATAATTAGGCCCAGCATGTCCGACTTCGACTGGAGGAAATCTTTTTGAAAGTGTTTATTGAAAAAAGGCAGGAGAATGGACCGGTAAGGCAGAAAGATAGTAGATGACAGTAAGCAAAGGGAAACGGGAAACGGCAGAGTCAAAGAGAGTGACAGTTTAGATGATGTTACAAGCACAGAACTTCCAGAAGGTGAGGGAATTTATACAAAAGACCCCCGGTATCCCCACGGGGGGAGGGGGGGGAGGGGTCTGCCCGAATGAGTTGGAAGTAAATGATGCAGTCGCCAATTCCTTCCGACCTGTTGTATTGGGAGAATTTCTATTGACCAAACATTTTGCATTTGTGATTTCTACTCTGTCGAAAGAAAGGAAAACTGTGGAAAGGTCTCAACCAGTTTCATCCTGCTGGGTGGAATAGTCTGAGGCGGCTTTTACAAATCACAAGTTATTGCAAAGCGGAGTACACAATCTGAGATATTCATTATGAAAATTAATAAAATGAAATGAAAACATCGTGACAGTTATATTTTTTTAATAAGCAGCAGACAGAGAAAAGGAAACCCATGAAAATATTTCCATATCATTTTTAGGTCTGTACATTTTAATCATCATCATTTAATTTAGTGTTATAACAAAGGGAGTGAGTAATCCCGCAAAGGTACTTACAATTGTTGTGGAAAAAATTAATACGGTGTTTTTTTCTCCAAATAAACTTGGAAACACCTGGAATTTTGAGATTAGTTTGTAAAACGACCAATTCTTCCAAAGTGTCGATAACAGCCATTTCTTTGATCTTACAGGTATGAAACTTTTGACAACAGCAATTGATGTATGGAGGAGGTTTGTGCCTTTTTTTTTATTCTTTGAGTGTCAAGTTGTGTTTCTGTTTACTTGTGTTTCTGTTTACTTTTCAGATTACCCATAAGTGGTGTTTGTATAATCTTGTTTCCCCCACTGGCTTTCATATTATAATTGTTCGTCTGGTCCAGAGATCACCGCCCAAATTCCCCATAGCTGATGTTGGAAACAATCTGAGAAAATATCTGGATGTCCTCAACGCTGTTCAACGGTCCCAGGATCTGCACAAGGCCACACAGCACGTGCAACACGCCTTGACTTTCAGTGACGAAACAGCAGACGATCTGCAGGCTAATCTGCCGAGCTCACAAGATAATAACGAAAGCAGGGTATGAATATTATTAATAATGACTTTTTGTTATACTTCTCTTCTTTTCATTAACATCTAAACTCATTTCATTAACTCCTAAATAAATCTCAAATGAACTCAACTCAATGTTATTTTCCTTTGTCCTCATACAAAGCATAACACACGTACAAAAAACACACACTAAAAAAATCATATTCTTAGCCAGCCAATTAAGCAGTCACATTTAAAGACCCACCACGTCACGTGTCAAAACCACAGTTTTCACATGTTTTCCCTCTTATAGCTGGTAAGAAATCTTAAGAAATCTTCCTAGCATAAGAGGGAATGTGACACGTGACGTGGGGGGTCTTTAACAAGGTATTATGTCTGTACAAGTGGTTCTGCCTTCCTCATTCTTTGGTCATGTCTTTGCGTTCGTGTCATTCTATCCATGGGCCTACTTTTCCTCTACGTACACCGGTGTATTTCCATTCAACGTGGTGCTCTAGTGGTTTCATTGCTATGGCTTGTACCCACGTGTCGTCATATCCGGCCACAAGGAGCGTGCCATATTATTGGAGACCGCCATCTTAGTCAGTAACTTTGTTTGAAAAATGCCAGATCGATGCTGTTTACACACAAATCTGACTAAGATGGCGACACTTCCGTTGGAAGGGTCGAGATGCGCACGCAGGTTGGGGGGGAGCCATTATGTTTCTTCTTCTTCTTCTTCTTCTTTTTCTTCTTCTTCTTCTTCTTCGTTCGCTCAGACAGTTTCCTGTCACATGAGCGCAGATGCGTCATGCTGCCGTTATGCGCCTAACTAAGAAATAGTTAGGTCCAGTATGTCCGACTTCGGCTGAAGAAATCTTTGTAAGAATGTATAGAAAAAAAGGCAGGAGAATGGACCAGTGAGATAGAAAGATAGCAGATAACATTAAGCAAAGCCGGGAAAAGGCAGAGTCAAAGAGAGTGACAGATTAGAGGAAGCTACAAGCACAGAATGTCCAGAAGGTGGGGGACTATTTGTACGAAAGACCCCCGGTATCCCCACGGGGGGGGGGGGGGGGGGGGGGGGGGGGGGATTATGTTTCTTACTTCCCGGATTGTTTATTTAGATTTTTGGATACCCCGATGTCTGTGACAGAGACCCCTTCCCAAGCTTCCCGTGCCCGAGGTGAAGGACACGATGAACAAATACCTGACAGTGCTCAGCACTGTGCTCAGTCCTCACGAGCTGCACGTGACCAAACAGCACGTGCAACAGTTCATGACCCCTGGGGGATGGGGAGATAAACTTCAGGCCTGTCTATTGAAACGACGGAGTGAAACGGACAACTGGGTAAAGACTTATCAAATCGAAATTGAACAAAGGGTGAATACTCTCTTTCTAATTAACTCCTCTCCACCAAAGTTGATTACGATACCAATCACCTAGCAGTGCGTGGGTCAGAACCAAAATGAGACAAACAAAGCATCATTGTTTGTCTCACTTTGGTTCTGACCCACGCACTGCTATCATTGTTTGTCTCACTTTGGTTCTGACCCACGCACTGCTGGGTGATTGGTATCGTAATCAACTTTGGTGGAGGGGAGTTAATTAGAAAGAGAGTATTCACCCTTTGTTCAATTTCGTTATCTCCTCTCTTGGCTTCACTATTTCATTCTTTGATTTATGAAATCGTAGCTTGGTTCGTTTGTTTCATTAAATCAAAGGCAACCTTTTATTATCTTTTTTCCATTTAGCGGATTCTTACGTACCCTTGGGTGTCTTTGTTTCAACTCTTTACTTCCGTTCTCTATCCTTTTAAACATTGCTGGCCTGTATTTCACACGTTTTCGTGCTTAACTGCAATACTTTATACTTTTTTTTTTATGGAATGAAACATAAAGATATTATTTTTGAGAAGGTGGCCTTTTTGTCTTCCTCTGAGTGTCTGTTTACAATATAGCTAAACATTTGAAGAGATCGAATTATATTTGGCTAAGAGTTACTTAATCGATAGCCTACAATGTTTATCTTTTTTTTAGAAACTCGAGTTTATCAATCTGACAAGATGAGTTTTGTAAATACTTTTAAAGCAAATTCCTTCCATTTTGAAAATCAATGCGATGCACGAAAAGAAGTACAACTCAGAACCTATACTTTACGTTTACTTCTATTGGGTTATAAACAAATGATTGTAAACAAAGTCTCTAGGAAGTGATTTACGCTGTGTTTGTGCTTCCTTGCCATCTTATCACATCACGTCACTTTTGAACAATCGAAACAGTTAGGAACATAAATTAGACACAATCTTCCCCCGAAGACGGAGTGTGGCTGCCCACGTGGCAGGGTAATTAAAAACGGTCACATGTTCTCATCCCTAGCTGATACATTTGCCCCATAGCGTTCAAGTGCTTCTGCTGTTGGGATGATCCCTGGAGTCATTTAGTCAGGGTACGTCAACAAAGCAGCAAAACATGATACCATCTCTGCGCGCCCTATAAAGTTTGAGCTATCTTGTAGTTTTCGCATCCCCACCCCACCCCACCCAACCCTCAGATTTTTGCATTGAATGTTTTCATTGAGAAACAACATTCTGCCACTCTCTGGAAAGGAATAGGGTTAGGATCAGCCTAGGAGTGTTCTCATAAAACTGAGAAAGCAGACTTTGAGATTGAGGCTCGTAAACACGAGGGGGGTGTATAAAGCGCAAATGATACAACTTTGCCAATGTGTGTAGCAAATTATAGTAGTAGTAGTAGTAGTAGTAGTAGTAGTAGTAGTAGTAGTAGTAGTAGTAAAGGGACTGGCTTCTGCCTAAGCCTCGCGGCTTATAAAACGTCCCATCCAAAAAACAATCCCTTTAATTAGGTTGCAGTTGCATGCGAAAAAACCCAAACCAACTATGATTGCAATTTCAATCATCATAATCATAAAACATTTCGCTAAAAGTTTCATTTTTGTCAAGTAGATTTTTGAAGGCAGTTAGTAGACGGTGCATTTTGTTAGTTCAGGTGGCAGTGAGTTCCAGGAGTTAGCAACTCTGTTACTGAAGCAATGCTTACGTTTGTTAGTGTTGTACCGTTGAACTTGTACTTTCCCCTCTTGGTTTCTAGTTGTAGTGGACACCGGGGTAAAATGGGGTACTTAAGAGAAATCACTCAATCTCTCAACGCTTTTTCTGATCGCTTCTCGGCCTTTTGCCTAAGACAGTGATTCAGGAACGTAAAGTTTTGTTTATACCCTGGTTGGTTTGTTCAGCCCGTCGTACATGGCGAAAGCCGATACGCGACGTTAAACTGAACTTCCATCTCTCAACGCTTATAAGGGTAAACTGACATTTATTTAGTTTATATGCCTGCAAACTTTAATGTCTTCCTAACAATATGACAAAGCAATAAAGCTATGGCCAGCTTATTGGTTCATTTACTGGTCTTTACAAAAGTGAACCGATTTACCCCGTTCTGCCCCATACCTTGGACAAAACGGGGTACTGCCATGGGTCAAAATGGGGAGGCACAAAATGGAATTAAACTGAACTTAAAAGTAATTTAAAATGTTTGACTGTCGTTAAAATGAAGTTAAACTGAAATTAAAGTGAAATAAAATCCATGATTATTGTTCAGAAGGTTCATTCTGTAAGTCATCGTCGCACAGTTCACATTTGGGCAATATTAACATTTCTTCCCCTCAACCCAAAACGGTACAAGTGCAGTTGTAGTGCACGCGCACTATGACTTCAAGTTTCAAGTTTCAAGTTTTTTTAATTTCAACTTCCAGCCCAGAGGGCTTCAACGCCATAAACACAAACACTCACAACAAATTTGTCCCCATAAACATTCAATGAAACAAACGTGCAGAACATAAGGCAATTGATATAATATTAACATATACAAAAAAGAAATTACCAGTGCTAACAACAAATGCATCACCACTAGAAAAGATGTAAAATAAAATTAAAAAACCTTGCCAGCTTTCTCAATACTCTTGGGTTTGCATTACTCAGTAACGATTTAAATTTGTGGACATTTGGGTGGTGATTATAATACTTTGAAAACAATTCTTTTTTCTTCTTTTACTGGTCCGTATGGGCATTGCAATACGTAATGGAATTCGTCGCCAATTTCGTCTCTATTACAAAATAAACAATTCCGCTCATTTCTAGCAACATTAAAAACCCGCTGCTTTTGAACCAGTAGTTTATTGTTGGTTGTTCTAAACTTCAACATAAGCTATCCACAAAAAGTTAAGGATCACTTGCAAACTAATTCATAACTTTCCAAATAAGAAAGCCAATGCGTTGAATTTTGGCCAACATTTAATTCAATGCTTTAGTGATAACGATACACAATTGCCTTCAATTTCGAGCAATCGTTTGGTCTGTACATTTGATCAAAGTGGGTATGTATCGAAATTTGATTTCCCAAAGTCATTGAAATCACAAGACAGGGCATTCTGATGCTCCCAAAAGTTCAGTAATGCGTGTATCCGCCATGGCTGTTCTGGCACTCGACGCAGCGAGTCCTCATGGAGTTGACCAGGGTGGTGAAGATCCTCTGTGGAAGCGCCTGCCACTCAGCCTGCAGCATCTGGTAGAGGTGCTGGGCATCCCTGGGAAGGGGGTGGTTGCTCCTCACTTTGCGATCCAGCTCATCCCAGAGGTTCTCAATCGGGTTGAGGTCGGGACTGCATGCTGGCCACTCCATTCTGTTGACTCCAGACTGCTGCAGGAAGTCGTTGACCACCCTTGCCCTGTGGGGGCGAGCGTTGTCATCCTGGTAGACAGCCGGCGGTCCCATCTGCTGCAGTGTAGGCACAGCCAGCGGTCGAAGGATCTCATCCCGGTATCGGAGGCCAGTCAGGTTACCCTGTACATGATACAAGGGTGTTCTGTGGTGAAGGCTGAAGGCCCCCCAGACCATTACAGAACCTCCACCAAAGGCCACCTTTTCTTGGACAGTGGCGTCAATAAAGCGTTCCCCTGGGCGCCTCCAGACCCTCAGTCGGCCGTCGTTGTGGTTCAAGGTGAAGCGTGATTCATCACTGAACAGGACCTGGGACCTTTGCTGACGTGTCCACCTCACGTGACGTCTGCAGAAGGCGCGGCGTGCTGCCCTATGGGCTGGAGTTAAGCGTGGCCGTACAGCTGGGCGACGAGAACGGAGGTTAAACCCATGAAGGCGGTTCCGTATGGTCTGCTGGCTGATGTTGATGTTAGTTGCCACCCTCAGCTGCCTTCGAATGATGCTGGAAGAGGCTGTTCTTGTCTGCAGGGCTTGTCGTTCAATGAGACGATCTTCACGTGGAGTTGTCTTCTTCGGTCGACCAGATCTGCGTCTTTCATGGACCCTCCCAGTGGCTGTGAAGCGTTGAATCAGTCTGACAATGACCGAGATGGACACCTGAAGTCGCCTGGCCACTTCTCGCTTGGGAACACCATCTTGGAACCATGCAACAGCTCGTCCCCTATCCAACTCGCTCAATTTTCGTCGTGGAGGCATTGTCAAATCAGGCCTAATACTGGTGGTATGTCTTCTTATAAAGCCAAGCAAGAGACAGCATCTCACACATAAACAGTAGTGCTTGCACGTGCATAATGGCTTTTCCATCTGGCTTGTGCAATGTGTTCATGCAGAACGATCCAAAACAAGGTCCTTTTTCGCAAGTTTCCGCTTTTTCTTTTGCTGCCAAGCTCAGTAATAGAGAATCACGTGCAATGTTTCCACTAACACAACATCGCCCACTTACAGCTGAACAAGAATTCATAACAATTTGGCTTGACTGAGAAAAAAATAACAGGAGCGAACGGAGTTTATTGCGCACCTGTTTTCTCATAGTGATCCTTAACTTTTTGTGAGTAGTGTAGATTGTCTTACATTTTTAGGAAGCAGTAATAGGTAATTTTCCAATAAATTATTTTCTTTGTATAAACGGTAGTTATAACAAACACTGTTGGTGTTAACCTCATTATGCCAATATTGTAGGAACTGGTCTTTTAATCTTTGTATCACAATGTGTTTGAACTGTATTAATGAGAGAGTCGGGTTCGTCCAAAGATATGTCATACCAAGGGAGTCTAAAAATGTTTTAATTTGAGCCAACCAAGAAACTCCCAAACCATCCTTTAGATATTGTTTATAACACAAATTAAACATCAAAACAGAAGCTTTTGAAGTGTTCTTAGATGTAAATAATTTATACCAATACACGAGCATTCTAGTTTTAGCTTCAATATCTACAGGAAAAACACCTGTTTCCCCAATGACCATACATGTAGGCGTAGACTTTTTGAGTCCTAAAACTAACTTTAAATAACGCAATTGTAGTCTCTGGACAGTTTCCAATCCATCCCCAGCCCAAACCTCACAACCATACAAAAGAATTGGTTTTATGCACTTATCAAATAATTCCAATTGTATATCTAGGGGGAAATTTAACTTCCTACACCTGCGCAGTAAAAGCAACATAGCTCTATTTGCTTGATTGAATTGCAATCTCATTGCTTTTTTGAATTTATTGTTGTAACTGAAGAGTACACCTAAATATTTATACTCCCAAACAACTTCTATGGTTTCGCCTCTGTAAACCAACCTCGGTAAATTTCTGATCTTACCCCTTGAAAAAACCATTACTTTTGTTTTACTTGTATTAATATGAAGGCAGTTAACTTCACAGTACATTTCAAGGAGGTTCAGAGACTTTTGCATTTCTTCTGGTGACTCTGCCAGAATAACAGTATCGTCAGCATAAAGCAACAGGAATAATCGTAGATAACTTTCAACATCAGCGATGTCCAGACTCCATGCAAACGACTCAACTCCTCTCAGGCCTTGGACATTAGATGAGAAAAATTCACTTAGATCATTTAAGAACAAGGCAAACAATACTGGCAATAGGTTTTCTCCCTGACGCAGGCCAATATTCAAAATAAAGGGTTGTGAGCAACCAGTACTGGTTTTAATACACGATTTAGCTTTAGCATACATATCTTTTACAATAGAAAGGACATTTCCACAGATGTTCTGTTTTATTAACTTGCTCCATAGGATAGATCTTTGGACACTGTCAAAAGCCTTTCTGTAATCTACGAATGTGCAATAAAGCCTCTTTCGTTTTTGTAAATATATATCAATCAAACAGTGTAATGAAAAGATGTGGTCCATGGTGGAATGGTCTTTTCGAAACCCTGCCTGCTCAAAGCCAAGTAGATTATTCTTTTCAAGAAATTTGTAAATGCAGTTATTTATTATACTTGTAAAATGTTTACCAAAGCAACTAAGTACACTAATCCCCCTGTAGTTGTCTGGATCTTTAACATCTCCCTTGCCTTTATACACCGGAGTTATATATCCTACAGCCCAGGCCGTTGGAACTTTTCCAGAACGCAGTATCACGTTAAACAGCATTGTTATTGTTTGCACTAATTTTGAACTACCTGCTTTCAAAAATTCATTTAATATACTATCAGGACCACATGCTTTATTGTTTTTAAGCTGTTTAACGCCTGTTATAGTTTCTTCAACGGTGATCTCTTTATTTATTTCTTCATTGTCAGTACTAATCCCTTCCCCAGTGTCTTCTTCAACATCTATTAACTGGTCTGTGGAAACATTAGTTAGTTGCTCAAAATGTTCAACAAACGTTTCATGGCTAACTTGCTCTATGATTTTCTTTCTTTGATCCTTGTCACTAATTAGTTTCCAGTATTGCTTAGGGTCTTTAGAGCGTAGCGATCGTATCTTCTTGTGAAAACCTTTAATATATTCATTACACTTTTTATTTATCATTTTTTTGTAATCTTTAAAAGCCTGACCACGTTTTCTTTTATTTGGATCGGACCTAGTTACTTGATAATGATTCTTAGCTCTTCGGTATGCTCGTCTTTCAGTTTTACAATCAGAATCAAACCACTCTTCATTTGTTTTTGGCGTGCGGCCACAGTCATCCCTCTTTCCTGTGCGCTTTGGACAGTCTCTACTCATACCAGCCTTTACGCCAGCGTCTCTCATTAAATTGCAGATTACATCAGTAGCGTTATCGATCTGAGTTTGTGAGACTGCTACGTCAGAAAAAACTAAGCGACTTAACACATCATTAGCTGTGGCAATATCCTGGTCATTTAGCTCATTTACAAAATTATTTTCAAGTTCTGGTTTCCAATAAAATTTCCTTCTGTTGGTTTCATTGTCTCCTATATTTCCGTTCAACTGGTCATCATTGCTAATTTTATGTTCTCCAAAGTCTATCTCAAGAAAGATCGGGTTGTGAACGTCTGATAAACAGTGGTCAAAATCACCCACTGTGAAATTTCTGAAAAGGGGGAATAACTGCGGGGAAGCTACAGCATAATCAACGATACTAGCATCTTTGCAAGTCATTTCGCCAATATCCGCATCATCACCAACTCGCCCATTCACAATAAGTAAACCATAAGTTTTACAAAAATCAATGAGTGAATGGCCTTGGTTGTTTATTGTCCTGTCCTGTGATTGTCGATGTTGCCTAACATTATACATTTTCATCAAATCAACCATTCCAGATTCACCTAATTGTTCATCAATACTGGGAGCTTCTAACATAAAGTCTCTAACTGAACCGGTTCTGGCATTTAAATCGCCAAGGAGAACAATATTATCAAAGTCTAAATGCATAAACATTTCTTCTAGGTCTTGAAAGGCGTTATTATGATAATAAGGTGAACACTCTGGTGGCAGGTACAATGCACACAGTAATACAGATGCAACGGGTAAGTTTGTAGATTCCGGAGAAAACTCAATGCAAAGACATTCTTTACAGACTACACTGTCTACAAACTTGTAGAATTTATGTAAAGATTCTCCTGATTTTTTTGTTCAATTATTTTAATCTGTTTTATGACACTTTCTCTCACAAGAATTCCAACCCCTCCCGATTTTCTTCTAAATTTCTTTCGGTTTTTGGGGATGAAGGTAAAGCCATTAATCTCTACTGTATCAAGATCACTCATTTTGGTTTCACTCAAGCAAACAATATCATTATTCGAAATTAGTTCAATCAATTCTGGGTACTTAAGTTTAGAAAGTAGTCCACAAACGTTTAAAGAGACTATCCTTAAAGACTTCTGTGTTAACTCTGTACAGGTCTGTGGGGTATTTCGGGTTGTGAAACTATTCTGCATGTAACTGTCATCCTCATTTTGATCATTGGATGAGACACAACCAGAAGCAGTGCCCACATCTCTGTTTACACCATCCCCATTAGAATTATGCCCAATTATAACCCTTTTACTCTCATCTGTGTCCACTGGTACCTGGTGCCTATAAACACCCTCAACTTTCAACTTTGCTGTATGATCCAGATGGTTGTCAAATAAATGATTTCCAATATCAACATTATGAGCCACGCACCCATGACTTGCCACGACATTTTGACCCACATCAACATTTTGACCTCTATTACCATTACTAACATCCACACCATGACTCACATTATCATGATCTATATCATGCTTCACATCATCCCGACCCACATCGCCATGACCCACATCATCATACCCAACATCCCTATAATACACATTATCATCATGACCCACATCATCACAACACACATCACCCTGACCCATATCGCCAGAAACTACATCATCATGACCTACATCACAGTGACCCACATCACCATGACACACACCACCATGAAACATATCATCATGATCCACCTCATCATAACACACCCCACCGTGACACCCATCACCATGACACACATCACCATGCCATACATCACAATGATACACGTCACCATGACATACATCACCATGACATACATCACCATGGCATACATCACCGTGACACACATCAACATGACGCACATCATCATAACCCATATACCCATGACCCACATCCCCATGCCCGACATCATCATGACATACCCCATCACGATCCACATCTCCACGACATACATCACCATGACCCATATCCCCTTGACTAACATCACCACGACGTACATCACCATGACCCACATCACCACGACATACATCATCATGACCCTCATCACCACAACATACATCATCACGAACCACATCATCACGACATACATCACCATGACCCTCATCACTACGACATACATCATCATGACCCACATCACCACAACATACATCATCATGACCCTCATCACCACGACATCCATCATCATGAGCCACATCACCACAACATACATCATCATGACCCTCATCACCACAACATACATCACCATGACCCTCATCCCCACGACACCCATCATCATGACTCACATCACCACAACATATATCATCATGACCCTCATCACCACGACATCCATCATCATGACCCTCATCACCACAACATACATCATCATGACCCTCATCACCACGACATCCATCATCATGACCCACATCACCACAGCATACATCATCATGACCCTCATCACCACAACATACATCATCATGACCCACATCACCACAGCATAC
>CM065680.1:74149674-74152174 GCA_017654935.2 Phymorhynchus buccinoides | reverse complement strand
CATTGGCAGGCTGCCCTTCGATTCGTTTAATCAGGATTTTGGTTTGATGGTGACTTTTCCTTCTGTACTTCCTTAGTATTTCGGGAGTAACATTGTAACCCTACTCAATATTCAATGGAGGCAAACCTGTTTTCAGAGTTCGTTGAAGCGTTTATGTACACACGTGTATAGAAAATGTATGCGGATCAAGTTAATAATGGTAGCGATGCTGGTGATGGTATGGGTACGTGTGTGTGTGGGCTTGTATGTACATATTTTCTCTAGTTGGGTAGGGACAAAGAAGACAGTCAATATCTATGATTAAGAGTAGATGAAGGATAGGGTACATGTAAGTCCACTCGAGAATAAATTAAGATTGAATTACCAACATAATCAATGGGCACTTGCAACAATACACAGTGTAGGAGGCAAAGCCGCTCAAAAATGAATGAATTCGCAATTACTCCATCACGCAATGGTAACCTAGCTCGCCAATTTGACCGCCTGGTGGCAACCAACTCAATAGGGGCTTATCTCGTGATATCTTTAGTTGGGGGTAGAGAAAGAGAGAGAGAGGGAGGGATTCCTCTCCCCCTCTCTCTCTCTCTCTCTCTCTTTATCGCCAAATAAGAACATAGAGAGGATTAGCCCCACTCGAGCGTTATGCCACCTGGCGGTCAAAACATATAGCTAAGCCGCTCATTGAAACTGAACAATACATTGGGACATTACCACCATCCCTGCTTTTACTCACAAACTTGTCAATTTTAATTAGCTTCATTGGTTTCTTATTTTAATTAGGATGCAAGTGTGACTCTGTGTTAGACCATTTTCCCCCCATGCACCATCACAATTTTAATTTAGCCTAATATTATTATTATACTGTCGCTCGCTGTCATTACGTTGCTTTTACATTAATGTGTAATGTTGGGAAGCAATTCCATCGAGCTTTGATATGACTCTCTCTTTCTCTCTCTCTCTCTCTCTCTCTCTCTCTCTCTCTCTCTCTCTCTCTCTCTCTCTCTCTCTCTCTCTCTCTCTCTCTCTCTCTCTCTCTCTCTCTCTCTCTCTCTCTCTCTCTCTCTCTCTCTCTCTCTCTCTCTTTGAATCTCTTAATGTCATGTCAAGATGAGAAAACTATTGTGAACTTGGCTATGTATGTTTACAAAGCCCAGAAAAGGCAACAGTTAATGATGTCTTAATAGGCTTGAATTCTCTTCTGTTTTATGTTTGTACAAGTAATTAATTCAATGCTTCGTGATTATGGTTGTTTATGTAATTATATCAACATGCTTTGTATTACTTGACACCCCTTCAGTGAGGGGCCTAGGCCTGAACTGAATAAACTTTCGCATTTCGCATTTCTCTCTATGCACGTGTGTATGTGTTTGCGCGTGAGTGTGTATGCACAATCAACCGATCTCCCTTGTGCTGTTTGTAGATTAGAGAGTCCTAGGGCAATCGTTTCAATGTCGATGGTCAAAGATTCTCCCTGGCCTTTCTTTCTTTTCCCTCTCTCTTGATTTTAACTTACCCCTTTCTTAATGAATCCTCCAGTTCCTGTTATGTTAGCTACATTATTACACATGAGCCTATCTCGACTGACCAATGCCCCACATGAAACAGTGTGGTTTCGGCTCTACTTGGGTAGAGAAGACCGTCGATTAACTTGGTAAAGTTTTGCAAAGCGTTACGAGTCTGTTCTAACATCGAAGATAGGCGCTGTGTAAGTGTCATTTACCACGCCTTACTTCACCTTACATTGAATGTCCTTGTATGAATCAGATTACATTGCGTTAGGCTAAAATGTTGTCTTTCACTCGCTAGAACCAAGATAAAGTCAGTCTTACCTGTACACGGATTGTGGCGTTTAGATATGTGACCCCCCGCACCACGAAAGGGACATTAAGTGTCAATCTGACCATTCTGAGAGAATCATACATTTGCAAACTTCAGACAAGTCTCTTTCTACTGATACAAGAACCATTCTTGTATCTTTTTCCGTTCCAGAGTTATGAGCATTTAAATTTATTTGGGTAACCGTTGACCATTTTGAGAAAACACTGTCTAAAGTCTAGTCTAGCTGAAAACAATGCATTGACCTACTCGTTTTAAAGCACTTATAAGACCATTTAAAGACCATATTAAAGATTGACCTTTATAAATATGAAAGATAAGATGTTAGAGAATATGAAAATACCCATAACGCAAAAGTGACAAAAATTTAGATTTTTTACTTTCCAAGCCTATTGTGAAAAATCATCCCAGCGACTTAATGTCCCTTTCGTGGTGCTGGGTCACATGAGGTTTGTTCCCCAACGCTGTCTACGCTGTCCTGTTAAAGCCCAAAATGTAGCAATTGCCTAAAATGTAACAATTGTTACATTGCCCTGTGTTATTTATCTATCTAATCCTCTTCGCTCCCGGTGGAGCATAAGGCGCCAACAAAGGTCATCCAATCATGACAGGCCCTGTGTTAGAAGGGTTTTAAAATCCCAGACCTTTGTCTAATGCGACTATG
>CM065680.1:74142174-74144674 GCA_017654935.2 Phymorhynchus buccinoides | reverse complement strand
TCTACGAGAGGCAGCACGTGACCTGGACGTCTTGGATTCCATCCCTCTCTTCTCTGACCCTGCCTTCGACAAGGCCTTCCGCTTTCGTCTGGCCACCAGCCAGGTATATTGGAAGGAAGGAGAGGGATAAGAGGGTGGGGGTGGGGTGGGGAGAAAGAAGCAGATAGGAGATCACCTCTCATGGATATGTTAGTTAAATAGACGATTTTCGGGGGGGGGGGGGGGGGAAACTAGGAGAGAGCACTTCGTGAAAATTAGGGTTGTTTACCTCCATTACTCGGTCAAATACCATAGCAACAATGGCGTCGAAGCTTGAAACCGTAGAATGCAAGTCAGCGACTTGCAAACATTTAAAAAAAAATTAGGGGTGACCAGTGGCCACAAACTGATAAAACTTGCAATATGTGACGTAAAAATATATTATTTTAGAATGACTCACGGTGTTCTAAGTGCTGTATGTCTGCTCAAACACACGAGTCGAGAGCTGATGGTAGAGTAGCTTCCCCTGTTTGACCGATTGAATTAGGCAAGATCACTCCCTCACACCATGAAATTACTTTCCTTAATTATTTCCGAACAATTCCTATTGTGATACATTCGAGTGTTTACGAATTACAAGTCGATTATTTTATTTTACGCTGTTTAGCACATGCTGAATGTAACGTTTTAGTTCATTTTCAAAACGATTTGATTCTGCTTTGATCAATGTTTAAGATTATACAATTTCGGTCAGTTTATAATTTGCGGTAGGCCGCATCCTGTATAGGTATACACGCGCACGAGTGGTGTCATACAAAGTGTTCTTCTGTAGTGTCATTTCGCAAGTTCGTTTTGGTCAGAGTAATTTTTATTTATTTCTCAGCCCTCTGTTTATTTGTTCTTTAAAAAGTGAAACATTTAACCCTTTCAACGCCAGCCATTTTTCAGCCTAAATTATCCACGTAACTTACCTGAATACAGAAAATATTTCGTCTGCAATATTGGGGATTCATCTGTGACATGTATAAAATAGGGCTTATCCTTAACCCCTTCCCTCCCAAAATTAAGAACATTAGCTGGGCTAGTTTCTCACAACAGGCTTGCAAGTCAAAACTTTCATTTCTTGTAAATTTTGAGTTATGGGCATTTTTGTGTTCTCTTACATCTTATCTTTCATATTTATAAAGGATAATCTGATATATAATCTCTAAATGGTCTTATAAATGTTTTAAAACGAGTAGGTCAATGCATTTTCTACCAGACCCAGTTGGGTCATACCAGACCCTCATTTGATGGATGCCTTTTAGTGACATGGGTATCAAATCATTGTGGTGCAAAGAGGCGACAGTGGCGATGAAAGGGGCACAGTGGAGGGAGTAGATCTTTCAAGTGTAGGGGAAGACGGGGTAAAAAGCGCATGGGCGGGTAAGAAGCCCACCCCAATTATCTCATGAAATAAAGCAAATTTCAGTCTCATTTTGCCCATGAGACGAGCGTTAATGTCTAGCATTCGTCTCATGGGCAAATTTGACTGACATTTTCTTTATTTCATGAGATAATTGGGGTGGGCTTCTTACCCGCCCATGCGCTTTTTACCCCGTCTTCCCCTATGATTTATTTTGCTTTAGTGCATAGTATCTGCGACAGAATGTAGGCTTAGTTTTTCACTGCATGACGTGCTTTTCACGTCCTACAGGGTATATCCGTGTTGCGCAGGTCCCATGCACGAACACGTTCTTCAGTTTCTTTGGCCCCATGGTTCAGGACGGCTATGGCGTGGGCTACAAACTGTTCCCGAACCACATCAAACTGTGCGTCACTTCCTTCCGCGACTGCGCAGAGACGGATTCTCGCAAGTTCACGTCCTGCTTGGAGTCTTGCTTTTTGGAAATTCGTGACTTTTTGTGTGCAAAGAATTAAAGGTTTGATTGGGAAAATGGCGAAGCAGCAAAATATTAAGATGTGTGGTCAACCACAGAGACGCGATTTTAAATACATATTATGACTGTTGTGTCAAGGAAAATGGATTTTTTTTATCACCAATCGCAGCTTCAGCATTCACCACGTTATAGCGTGTGGGGTGATTATTAACAATTCATGGAAGTTGCCGCATCCTTTCTTTGTTGATTGTGTAGGCCTATGTAAATAATGAGATCTAGACTTTTATCATTTCAGCGATTCGGTTTGCTTTTATTTAAACAGATTCAGTGCACGGGAAGTAAAATGTATCAGTATGAAAAGGATAACGTGATGACCATAAGAGGTGTGTAGATTTGTTACGGATTACGGAAGTTCATTTGTGGCCCAGCACCACGAAAGGGACATTAAGTCGCTGGGCTAGTTTCTCACAACAGGCTTGCAAAGTCAAAACTTTCATTTCTTGTAAATTTTGAGTTATTGGCATTTTTGTGTTCTCTTACATCTTATCTTTCATATTTATAAAGGATAATCTGATATATGATCTCTAAATGGTCTTATAAATGTTTTAAAACGAGTAGGTCAATGCATTTTCTTTAGCTAG
>CM065680.1:74119674-74127174 GCA_017654935.2 Phymorhynchus buccinoides | reverse complement strand
TTTTTCCTTTTAGTATTATCGATGGATAATACCAAAGATATTCTAAAAGGGTCAAATGGATTACTTAAAAGCTCGGCGAACCGGGCTGATAGAGTTATCGTTAGTGGGGACGTGTACACTATTCACAGTGGAGGCTATCCAAAAACTCGGACTGGAACTTGAACGGAGAATTCAACTGGCCTATCGATGTGTAAAATGTGTCACGTTTCAAAGGGACATAACCAGTGTTTCTGTCCTCACTACTCATGTATAGGGAAAAGAGACCGGATGTTTATCTTCCCCATGTACAGTCTTTGATAATACTAAAAGGAAAAAGAAAAGACACCACCAAACAGACCCAGATTAAAGAGTTGGAGGAAAAGAAGATTTAATAAAAGAAAGTTTGATTTGATAGCCTAAACTCAATCAACAAAATTAGCTGCGAAATCTTTTCTCCTCAAACATAAATGCATTAGATGCAAAAAAACCAAAACAAGCACGGTTTTGTTCATTAAAATATAAACCGTTTTAAATATTTTTAACATAAATCGCAGATTAAAAAAACCCCACATTGATGACCGTAGGATTATCTTCACTCAAACAAGCTAACTTATCGTTTGTCGTTTACAGAATTTGTTCAGCACGTTCGTCTTAATGGGTATAATATGAGAAAAGCAGTAAAAAGTCCACTTAAGAAAAGAGAGAGAAAACTTGAAAAGTTGAAAGCTTAAACTTTATTGAGAGAGAGAGAGAGGGAGAGAGAGAGAGAGAGAGAGAGAGAGAGAGAGAGAGAGAGAGAGAGAGAGAGAGAGAGAGAGAGAGAGAGAGAGAGAGAGAGAGAGAGAGAGAGAGAGAGAGAGAGAGTGTGTGAACGAACGAAATGTTATTTATACAGGGTAATGAAATAAGCATAAATACGAGCGAGAGAGAGAGAGAGAGAGAGAGAGAGAGAGGAGAGAGAGAGAGAGAGAGAGAGAGAGAGAGAGAGAGAGAGAGAGAGAGAGAGAGAAAGAGAGAGAAAGACAGAGAGAGAGATAGAGATAGAGAGAGAGAGAGAGAGAGAGAGAGAGAGAGAGAGAGAGAGAGAGAGTGAACGAACGAAATGTTATTTATACAGGGTAATGAAATAAGCATAAATACGAGCGAGAGAGAGAGAGAGAGAGAGAGAGAGAGAGAGAGAGAGAGAGAGAGAGAGAGAGAGAGAGAGAGAGAGAGAGAGAGAGAGAGAGAGAGAGAGAGAGAGAGAGAGAGAGAGAGAGAGACAGAGAGAGAGAGAGAGAGAGAGAGAGAGAGAGAGAGAGAGAGAGAGAGAGAGAGAGAGAGAGAGACAGAGAGAGAGAGAGAGAGAGAGAGAGAGAGAGAGAGAGAGAGAGAGAGAGAGAGAGAAAGAAAGAGAGAGAAAGAGAGAGAGAGAGAGAGAGAGAGAGAGAGAGAGAGAGAGAGAGAGAGAGAGAGAGAGAGACAGACAGACAGACAGACAGACAGACAGACAAGTCATCACTAAGATATATGAAGTGTACATGTCAACAATACTTAAAAAGGGGGAAATGTAAATAAAGGTCCAACCTGTCCTGTGTGTATTTCGCTGAGACGTTGTTTGTCCTCTTGATGCGCCTTTTCTCTGACCTGCCGTGCACAACAACAACAACAACATATAGTATTTATACCAAAGACACTGAAAAGAAAAGACTAACATCCGGTCCCCTTTCCCTATATGAGTAGTGAGGACAGAAACACTGGTTATGTCCCTTTTAAACGTGACACATTCAGGTTACATAACTCTCTTTTTTCAAACCTGAGAGTTATCTTTTCATGAGTCAGTTATACTTTGGATAGCCGCCATTGTGAATGGTGTGACTACCCCACTAACAATAACTCTATCAGCCCGGCTCGCCGTAACTCTTAAGTGGTCCATCTTACCCTTTTAGAGTCTTTGTTTATACGACGCTAAATCTTGATAGAAATCAAATCGAAGCGCACACACATTCATAACGCATTTAAACAAAGGCGAACAAGAAGATAACACACACACACGTTTGAGAAATGGTCCTAAAGGCAAGAAAGAGGAGGGAAAGAGAGAAAAAGCTTCAATGACGGGGAAACAGGTGTGTTTTGAGGTTTGATTTGAAAGCAGAGAGGGTCGGTCGCTGACGGAGGGAGAGAGGAAGTTTGTTCCAGGAGGTTGGTCCTGAAACAGCAAAAGAGCGCCGACCGACAGTTGAAAGCTTATACAAAGAGACAGAGGGTCGGAAACTGAACGTAATGTGCGAGCTGGTGTATAAATGGAAATATTGTCGCAGAGGGCACACAATCAATATATTATTATACAGATCATAATATGTCCAACCCATTCCCACCTAGTTACCGAACAAGTACACATCTACTCAATAATAAACACAAATGTTCATATAACATGATTAATTCATAACATCACAACGGTTTCTGTTCCTATTATGCTGAATGTTGTACTTTTATAGCATTAACTTATGATCTCCTTCAAATCTGGGAATGTTGTACAGTGTAACGATACTTCAAAAAATGTAGTAGGCCTATATCTGTAAGGGCCAATTATTATGTAACGACTATTGACGACAACTGCTGTCGTCGTTCTCAACAACACGATTTTTACCATGGAAGTTTGTGTTGCAAACGTCGTCGCCATTGTCTTATTTTTAATATTAAATATGTTGTTGTCATCGTCAACATCACTGTGAGCCTCGTATGTAGGGGAAGACGGGGTAAAAAGCCCATGGGCGGGTAAGAAGCCCATGAAAATTTCAGTCAAATTTGCCCATGAGACGAATGCTAAACATTAAGAGACAGGGGCAGATCATTTTCAGGATAAAGCCTCATTAAATAGTTTTGAAGATTAAAACAATGTCAACGTTGGGGGAAAGTAAAAGCAGGCAGGTGGGGAGTTCACGAAGTGTCCATAGAATTATTAAGAAAGGAACCCATGTCACCATTATGCACCTTGACCTGCTGAGACCAATCCTGCTCAGCTTCAGCCATGGTCCTCTTCAGCCACGCTACTCTCTGATGCAGCTCACTGATGGTATCTGCTGCCTGCACATTTACAAACTCTCAGTTTACATTCCTCGGTTTTTCCCCCCATCTAGTCACCGAACAAGAACAGATCTGCTCGATGACGAAAGTCTAAAATCATCAAACACGATGAAGCTATATTGTGACCCAGCACCACAAAAGGGACATTAAGTCGCTGAGCTAGTTTCTCACAACAGGCTTGCAAAGTCAAAAATCTCATTTTGGGGGGTCAATTTTGAGTTATGGGTATTTTCGTGTTCTCTACCATCTTATCTTTCATAGTTATAAAGGATAATCTTTAATATGGTCTCTAAGTGGTCTTATAAGTGTCTTAAAACGAGTAGGCCAATGCATTTTCTTCAGCTAGGCTAGACTTTAGACTGTGTTTTCTCAAAATGGCCGATGCTCACCCTACTAACTTTAAATGCACATAGCTCTGGGACAGAAACAGATACAAGAATGGTTCTTATATCACTAGAAAGAGAAGTGTCTGAAGTATTCAGATGCATAATTTTCTCAGAATGGTCAGTTTGACACTTAATGTCCCTTTCGTGGTGCTGGGTCACATATAGTCATTCTCGTTTCTTTCATTACTTTCTCAAATTACAATTCTCAGATTGTCAAATACACACCACACCACACCACAACATTAGTTATCCAGGTGGAAATCATTGTGTTGTTTTTGTAGCTTCGCGTTTAAAGGGGCACCCTGACGGATGAGGTTTTGCCAGAAACACATCCAGATCAACAGGAAAACTCCCTTTACAGAGATCGCAACACTCACATTGCTCTGGTTTCACAGAAATCAAGCCGTCAAAAAGGCAATTCCTCCTCGGCGGATGTGCTGGAAGTTAAATTCTTTAACCCAAAGAGAAGGCATTTGCCGTCTCTTTTTGAATGGCCGCCTGTGTTTAGACCAAATCGTTTGCACGAACTTTTCGCAATACAATCCTTTTTTTCTTTTTTTTTTCATAAATTGTATACAGTTTATCTAAAGGAGTTTCGCTCACAACAAAGGAAATAGCTCCTTGTTTTGTTTTACTGCACTACAAAAAAAGAAAACGCTTCAACCACAATGAGTGACCTCCACCCACCCCATCCAAAATGGCTACTCTCTCCGGCATCTCCGCCAAGGAAGAATGACGGTTTAATTTCTAGGAAACCAGAGCAAAGTGAGTGTTCCGATCCTTAAAAAGGCTGTCTTTCTGGTGATCTCGACGTGTTTCTTGCAAAACTCATCCGTCCGAGTCCACCTTTAAAAACTAACAAAATGTGCACACCCCAAAACAATGCAAATATCAGAAAATGTATGCTAACAGTTGGTTAAGCCCCCAGTAGACTCTGGTTTGTTGCTGCCAGGTGATATGTTTGCATGTCTGTCTGTTTGTCTCTCTGACTTATAGTATTGTGAACAGTTTACTTTAAAAGTGTGTCAAGCAAATTTTATTTGAAATGATTTTTTGTTGACCGTCAGTATACTTCAAGGAAGGACTCACTAAACCTTAAAGATAATAACAACTATTTTCAAAAGGCAAACATTGTTATCACATGGGTGCAACTACACAAAATTAAAAACACCTGAAAGGCCAGGGTCTATGGGGTAATGTCCCCCTGCAGCTGAAGAAAAAAATTGATTTATTATGGTATTCTAGTTTGCTTTTTCCACAATTTACACAAATGCTTATTCTAAAATATTTGAAAAATACAGTAGACACACAAATTGACAAATTAAAAAAAAGGAAATTCCTTTTCTGGTAAAATTCAAAAAAAGGAAATTCCTTTTCTGGTAAAATTCAAAAACAGGAAATTCCTTTTCTGGTAAAATTCAAAAACAGGAAATCCTTGTATACCAGGGCCTGTATTCACGTTGAGATAGCATGAGACTTAGCATGATGCTAACTTAGAAGCTCTTCCAATGTCCTATAGGATTTAATAGGACTTTTGGAAGAGCTTCTAAGTTAGCATGATGCTAAGTCTCATGCTATAATACTGTCATATTGTGAACAGTTTACTTTAAAAGTGTGTCAAGCAAATTTTATTTGAAATGATTTTTTGTTGACCGTCAGTATACTTCAAGGAAGGACTCACTAAACCTTAAAGATAATAACAACTATTTTCAAAAGGCAAACATTCTTATCACATGGGTGCAACTACACAAAATTAAAAACACCTGAAAGGCCAGGGTCTATGGGGTAATGTCCCCCTGCAGCTGAAGAAAAAAAATTGAAATTTATGAAGGTATTTTAGTTTGCTTTTTCCACAATTTACACAAATGCTTATTTTAAAAGTGTTTGAAAAATACAGTAGACACACAAATTGACAAATTAAAAAAAAGGAAATTCCTTTTCTGGTAAAATTCAAAAAAAGGAAATTCCTTTTCTGGTAAAATTCAAAAACAGGAAATTCCTTTTCTGGTAAAATTCAAAAACAGGAAATCCTTGTATACCAGGGCCTGTATTCACGTTGAGATAGCATGAGACTTAGCATGATGCTAACTTAGAAGCTCTTCCAATGTCCTATAGGATTTAATAGGACTTTTGGAAGAGCTTCTAAGTTAGCATGATGCTAAGTCTCATGCTATCTCAACGTGAATACAGGCCCTGGAAAAAGTTGCACCCTTGTTATTAAATTCATGATTTGTTTTTGTTTACTGAGCATTCATAAGCTCACGATCACATTTCGGTGAATTTTAGCAGGCAGTCGGGGTTTCTATGTTAAAGATCACCTTGGCCGCAGCTGTGGTCTGGTGATGGTGGAGAAGATCCAGACAGAGCTCAGCATCCTGGTCCAGTGCTGCCCTCCCCTGCTCCATGCTCCTCGCTCTCCTCTCCTGCTGCTTCTGCAGCTCTCTGGTTCTGGAACAAAGGGCAGTACTAAGAGTAGCTTGTACGCTGTTGTGACTGTTTGTGTTTTGTTGTCATTGTCTAGGTTTGGATTGCATGTACTCTCTCTAGCTCTCTGTCTCTCTCTCTCTCTCTCTCTCTCTCTCTCTCTCTCTCTCTCTCTCTCTCTCTCTCTCTCTCTCTCTCTCTCTCTCTCTCTCTCTCTCTCTCTCTCTCTCTCTCTCTCTCTCTCTCTCTGCCTCTCTCTCTCTCTCTCTCTCTCTCTCTCTCTGTTCTCTCTCTCTCTCTCTCTCTCTCTCTCTCTCTCTCTCTCTCTCTCTCTCCTCTCATCTCTCTCTCTCTCTCTCGCTCTCTCTCTCTCTCTCTCTCTCTCTCTCTCTCTCTCTCTCTCTCTCTCTCTCTCTCTCTCTCTCTCTCTCTCTCTCTCTTCTCTCTCTCTCTCTCTCTCCCTATCTCTGTCTGCTTGTGCGTGTGTGTGCGCGCGCGCGCGTGTGTACGTGTGTGTAAGTGAATGAAAGGATATGTGTGCGTGCGTGCATGCACGCGCGCCTGTGTCTGTGTATGTGTGTATGTATGCGTGCATGCGTGTGTGTATGTGTGTATGCACGTGCATGCGTGCATGCGTGTGTGTATGTATGAGTGTGTATGCGTGTGTGTATGTATGAGTGTATATGCGTGTGTTCGCGCGCTCGTGTATGTGCGTGCCTACGTGCGTGCGTGTATGCATGTGTGCTAGCGTACGTACGAGCGTGCATGTATGTGTAGATGTGTGTGTGCGCGCGCATGTAAGTATGGTATGGCAGTAGTACGTGTGTGTAGGTGCGTGGGCTCGTATGCATAATACATAGGGATCATCATCATCGTCATCACCATCATCATCATCATCATTACCATCATCATAATCGTCATCATCATCGTGGTAAACAATAATACTGACCGATGCCGTTGCCTGTAGAGGTCGGCTGACAGAGAGGCCACCTGCTGTTCCAGACACCGTTTGTCAGTGGTCAGTTTAGAGCACGCCGCACTGCTGTCCGCCAGCTGACCCTTTAAATGACCGGCCTGTCTCTCCAGATCGTCTACGGTACCCATCTGAAGCCAACAGAAGAACACTTCCCCTTTCAAATTGCTTCCAGAAACCTTTCGGCCTATCAATGTATGACTAAAGTGCAACCTCCCCATCAAGACCTTTCCAATGAACACTTCCTCAAATGACCGGCCTGTCTCTCCAAATCGTCTATGGTACCCATCTGAAACCAACAGAAGAACACGTCCCCTTTCAAATTGCTTCCGGAAACCTTTCGGCCTATCCATGTATGACTAAAGTGGAACCTCCCCATAAGACCTTTCCAATTAACACTTCCTCAAATGACCGGCCTGTCTCTCCTGATCGTCTATGTTACCCATCTGAAGCCAACAGAAGAACACGTCCCCTTTCAAATTGCTTCCGGAAACCTTTCGGCCTATCAATGTATAACTAAAGTGAACCTCCCCATAAGACCTTTCCAATTAACACTTCATCAAAGACCTTTCCAATTGAAGCCAACAGAAGAACACACTTCCACCTTTCGGCCTATCAATGTATAACGTGCAGCCTCCCCATCCCTTTCCAATTAACACTTCATCAAAGACA
>CM065680.1:74111674-74114174 GCA_017654935.2 Phymorhynchus buccinoides | reverse complement strand
TATCTGAAACGACCTTCCTTTAATGTGTGTTGTACAAAAGAAAATACAGCACGTCTGACCCTGAAAATTTTCCATGCTTCCGTGATCCTAGTGCACCCCTAGTTCATTTTGAGACCAAAGTGACGGAGTTGATAGGTAATTGTGTGACAGTTGAATGTTGCCTGAACTCCCGACAAGCGCGCGCGCGTGTGTGTATGTGTGTGTGTGTGTGTGTGTGTGTGTGTGTGTGTGTGTGTGTGTGTGTTTGTGTCTTTATGTGTGTGTGTGTATGTGTGCATGTATGTGTCTCTCTGAGAGAGAGAGAGAGAGAGAGAGAGGAGAGAGAGAGAGAGAGAGAGAGAGAGAGAGAGAGAGAGAGAGAGAGAGAGAGAGAGAGAGAGAGAGAGAGAGAGAGAGAGAGAGAGAGAGAGAGAGAGAGAGAGAGAGAGAGAGAGAGAGAGAGAGAGAGAGAGAGAGAGAGAGAGAGAGAGAGAGAGAGAGAGAGAGATTCTACGACGTTGTTTTGTCTGGTTGCTTTGAAAGATCCCCCTCCCTCTCTCTCTCTCTTTCTGAAACACACACACACATACACACACACGCGCATGCACACACACACACACACACTCTCACAAACATGCGCACGATCGCATGCACATTCACACACTCACATACATATTCACGCACACACACACACAGTACACACACACACACACACAAACACACACACACACACACAAACACATACACACACACACACACACACACACACACACACACACACACACACACACACACACACACACACACACACACACACACACACACACACACACAAACACACACACACACACACACACACACACACACACACACACACACACACACACACACACAAAGGATTTGAGGGCAGGATGAAAAAAAGCTTCGTCAGCTTATTCTTTAACCCTCAATAAAGATGATTTTGACATGACTTGACTTGACTTGACATGACTTCACACACACACACACACACACACACACACACACACACACACACACACACACACACACACACACACACACACACACACACACACACACACACACACACACACGCACACACTGTTAAGATATTTCCTAACAATAAGCCATGGGTTTCCAAGTCGCTTAAAACGACACTTAATGAGAAGAAGGTAGCATTCAGTTCAGGGGATACAGTTAAGCGTAGTGAAGTGCAAGCCAAGGTTAGGAAGGAAATAAAAGAAGCCAGAACACAATACAAAGATAGAGTAGAGCTACAGTTTCAGTCAGGGAATATGCGGCTAAACACGTTCTATTGCAGGTTTGACAACCAAGACTTCAGCAGCGATTTAAACTCTATTACGAGTGACTTTCATAATGAGTTTACAGTTGGGTAGGGAGGGGGCGGATGAAGAACAGTATGAGGTAGAACAAAGTGTAGTTCAGTCTGTGTTTTCTCGTCTAAATGTTAGGAAAGCAAAGGGCCCAGATGGCATTAGTGGTCGAATTCTGAAAGTTTGTACCTCCCAACTATCAGACGTCTTTAGTTCTTTGTTTTCTTGGTCTCTTAGAATTTGTACAATTCCTGCTCAGTGGAAGGCCTCTACAATATGCCCAGTCCACCCAAAACGCAGTCCATCGTGCCTCAATGACTATCGTCCTGTCGCACTCACGTCAATTGTTATGAAATGTTTTGAAAAAATGTCTTACAACGTCTTCTCAAGACCACAACAGAGCATCTTGACCCGCTTCAATTTGCATACAAACAGAACAGATCCACAGATGATGCAACACTCACACTTCTACATAATGCATACACTCATCTAGAAAACCGAAACTCTTTCGTCAGAATTCTCCTCATTGACTTCTCGTCTGCTTTTAACACCACACAACCCCATCTTTTAGGAAACAAACTAATGCACATGAGTGTCCACAATAGACTAGTTTTATGGATTCTAGATTTCCTACTTAAACGCACGAAGACTGTGATATTTCAAAACTCCCTGTCCTCCACAATGTCACCCACCGGCTGTCCCCAAGGCACTGTCCTATCTCCTGTTCTCTTTACCCTCTACACAAATGATTGTAAAGGAACAGATTCTGCCCCTGTCATTAAATATTCTGATGATACAGCTTTAGTTGACCTTTCTAACTCAGACAGTACTTACTTTGAGTAGGTTGAAAAGTTTGTGTCCTGGTGTGAGGAAAACTATCTTGACCTCAACGTAACAAAAACCGAAAAGAAATGGTAGTCGACTTTAGGAAATCCCCGGTTCCAATGCCAGATCTCACAATCAAAGGTGTGACAGTCGAAAGGGTAGATGAATACAAGTATCTGGGAACAATCATAGACAATAAGTTTACTTTTAGCTCTCATGTTGATCATGTTTCCAAGAAATGCCAGACAAGGATGTACTGCCTGAGAAAGCTCAGATCTTTCAATGTTAGCACAGATCTTCTCCAAAGATTTTCGAGCGAAAATGATGTTTTACGTCCTCTTGGTCTGAATCAGACACATATG
>CM065680.1:74069174-74106674 GCA_017654935.2 Phymorhynchus buccinoides | reverse complement strand
AACCGAGCTGTAAAATACGAAAAGCAAGTGATGAGAAAACATGAAAATATAATATTTTGTTCAAACTGCGTCGATGATGCGAAGCCTCAAATTAGGCTACATGCCTATTTTGAAGGCACAATAAGCTAGGAAGACATATAGATCTAATTTAAAAAAAAAATGACTGCGTCTCTCTCTCTCTCTCTCTCTCTCTCTCTCTCTCTCTCTCTCTGTGTCTCTCTCTCTGTGTCTCTCTCTGTGTCTCTCTCTCTCTCTCTCTCTCTCTCTCTGTGTCTCTCTCTCTGTCTCTCTCTCTCTCTCTCTCTCTGTCTCTCTCTCTCTCTCCGGCATCACATCGTTATGGTTCCAGCAACTATATTTTGCCAAACACTAGAATTGACAAATACAAATCAAGTTTTGCCTTCTCAGGTTCCTCAATTTGGAATTCCCTTCCCTCTGCCATTCAGTTATGCCCTTCCATCTCACGATACAAAAAGATGGTGCGGGCAAACATAATTTACAGCCCTGCTTAAATCCTGTGTCATTTTGAACGCACACTGTACAACTGCATTGCCTTGTGTACACCTACATGTGATATGCATGGTATATGTCAATTGATTGTTTACATCTCAGTTTTATGCTTTGTTTATTTGTTTGCCTTTAAACTGCTTGTTAAATGTGTTTGGATTGATGTTGCTTTCACCTCCTACTTGTCATCAATTATTTGTTTCACTATGTGGGTTGTTTGTTTTTTTTGGTGTTTTTTTTTTTAATTTATTTTTTATGTATGTATAAACAATGTATATGTGTATGAGAGAGTCAGAGAGAGAGAGAGAGAGAGAGAGAGAGAGAGAGAGAGAGAGAGAGAGAGAGAGAGAGAGAGAGAGAGAGAGAGAGAGAGAGAGAGAGAGAGAGAGAGAGAGAGAGAGAGAGAGTATACAAATGTTTTTTGTTTCGTAAATTTGTTTTTCTTTTATCCAAGGACAGATTGTAAGAATAGGCATCGCCTAAAATCTTTATATCCTTGTCAAATAAAGTTTTCCAGTGTCCAGTGTCCAGTGTCTCTCTCTCTGTGTCTCTCTCTCTCTCTCTCTCCTCTCTCTCTCTCTCTCTCTCTCTCTCCTCTCTCTCTGTCTCTCTCTCTCTGTCTCTGTCTCTGTCTCTCTCTCTCTCTCTCTCTCTCTCTGTGTCTCTCTCTCTTTCTCTCTCTCTCTCTCTCTCTCTCTCTCTCTCTCTCTCTCTCTCTCTCTCTCTCTCTCTCTCTCTCTCTCTCTCTCTCTCTCTCTCTGTACGTGGAATCTTCATAGTCAAGAGTGTGGGGGATGTACCCCGAGCAAAGTAATTCCACTAGTATCACATTTCAGCCCAACTTTCCAGAATAGCGGACGCCTCTTCGAGGTTCCCGCTATGTGGAGGTCACTGTAAAATAAAACTGGGCCATCTGGCACTTCAATCCCCCCCCACTCCTCTCCTGAAATTAACTGGCTGGGACCAAAGAGAATTTCCCCTACCGGACTCATGCTCTTGTATGTTTGAGCTTGTAAGCAAAAACACGCACAAAGTAAAGTGTTGTACGTGAGTACAAATTATTTTAATAAAATGGATGGATTACGTACCCGTATACTATAACGACCGCGTATAGCATAGGCCTACTTACTGAAAGTGAAGTGGTCAAGTTAAACAGCGAGTGGACAGAGCTCCTTTCAAAACGGGTCAAGTTTGTTCTGTGACATGACGCTTATAGAGGTGTATGGGGTCACTCAACTACGCACTTATGCAAGACTGCCTATTGTATTACGCTGATTCAGCCTGCCTTTCTTTCTTCCAGTCTGTCCGTCTGTCTGTCTGCAAGGCAAGACATTTATTTCATACCCCTGTGCCTCTGCAGTTTGTGTGTCCATTCCCCTCTGTCTGAATGTCCGGCCTATCTGTCTGTCACTGTCAGTGTCTCTTCATCTCCGCTTCTCTCTCTATCTGTCTGTCCTTGTGTATCTTCCTGTCTGATTCTCTCTCTTTCTCGCTTCTACTTCTCTCTGTATCTGTCTGTCCTTGTGTATCTGCCTGTCTGATTCTCTCTCTTTCTCGCTTCTACTTCTCTCTGTATCTGTCTGTCCTTGTGTATCTGCCTGTCTGATTCTCTCTCTTTCTCGCTTCTACTTCTCTCTGTATCTGTCTGTCTTTGTGTATCTGCCTGTCTGATTCTATCTCTTTCTCGCTTCTACTTCTCTCTGTATCTGTCTGTCCTTGTATATCTGCCTGTCTGATTCTCTCTCTTTCTCACTTCTAGTTCTCTCTGTATCTGTCTGTCCTTGTGTATCTGCCTGTCTGATTCTCTCTCTTTCTCGCTTCTACTTCTCTCTGTATCTGTCTGTCTTTGTGTATCTGCCTGTCTGATTCTCTCTCTTTCTCGCTTCTACTTCTCTCTCCCCAGTCATAGTTCCACAGCACACACAAACGTGCTTGCTCTAAGGATCTAGAGTTTGCAAATTCACGCACACAGCCGGCCAAACACACGTATAAAGTATCCCAAAACCACTTGTGGACGTTAAGATGTACTCACATATAGGTACAACATATGCATAGCTCACGCCATCATATATAGACACCGAGTTACACACACACGCGCACAAACACACACACGCGCGCGCGCGCACACACACACACTACACACTACCCCCCCTCCCCCCCCCCCCCCCCACACTTTCTCCCCAAGAAGCAGTTAAAGGGATGGGTTGGCCTTTGGGGACCTTTCCCAACGCCTGCTGTCCTCAAACCCCTTTGGCTAAAGGAGTGGGGATGTACCCTGGGTAAGGCATCTCCACTATTAACAAATTCTAGGTCAGCCCGCCAGAATAGCATCTGCCCCTTCTGCTGTCTGGCAGTCATGGTCGGAAACGACTGAATGGCATACATTCAAACGTGACTCATCTTTAAATTTATACCTTTATAAAGGGGCACCCGGATGGACACGTTTTTGCAAGAAACATGTTGAGATCACCAGGAAAAACCTCTGTACAGAGATCGCAACACTCACTTTGCTCTGGTTTCCTAGAAATCAAACCGTCAAATCGGTAATTAATCCTTGGCGGAGGTGCTGGAAGTCGGAATTTTTCAGTGAAAGAAAAGCCACGTGCCTTCTCTTTTCTAATACAGTTTTCCAAAAGGAGTTTTGCTCACAACAAAGAAAACAGCTCCCTCCCCACCCCTCCGCACCTTTTAAAAAATGGCGGGTCTTCTGTCCTTCAGGTACATTATCACACCTTGTAATGAATTATTAAAAAAAGGGCGCATAATTTTTCCAAAAGAGTAAGTAAGAAAAGCTTTATTCACTAAAAGAAGTGTTCAAACGGGACTGTTCCTTACCGTTCCACGCTATTTACAATCCCTAATTTTCCGCATAAGAACCAAAGCTTATTACAGTAAATTTCAAAATGTTATTTGCGAATCTCAAAATAATCTTAACTTTGACCATCTCTTCAACCCCTGTATACACATTCAAAACGAATTTATAGAACTTTTTCAAAAGTTAAAAACAGTCAATATACCATTTACCCAAAAAACAATATTAACATACGGTTCTAGGGAATGGTCCCCCATAGTATGGCTGGCAGAGGCCATACATAAATCAACATTTAGACAACATTTCTAATGTTTTTTACCATTTTACCATCTAAATTTTTTTTTAACACTTACAGTTACACCTTACCGGTGGGGGTGGGGTCCCTCCGGGCCGGGGGCCGGGCACCTATCCACATTCCAGTCCCCCTCTCCCCCCCTCCCCTTTTTAACTATACGTGCGCCGGTAGGGCCGTAGTGACTCTTTTGAGTCCACCCCCTTTTTAACTCCCTTTCCCCCGTGGATGGGTGCCGGGCGCACGCACCGGAGTGGTTCCTTCGTAGTCGTCACGCTTAGCGTTTGTGCTCCCCCCGCACCTAGTGCATGGACTACTCTAGCGACGCCTTTCCACTGCTCGGGGCGGGGAGGAGGGGTCCCTCTCCCTCCCTCCCCCTGCCCCGAGCATGTAAGAATCGTTAACCACCCCCTCCACACCACTCTATAAGCTACATATTGTGTCTGGGCTCCCGTATTACAAACAATAGTTTATGACAAGATTAAAATAGTATTAATTTAGATATAATATATACATGATACCACCTACTATACTTTCCAGCATTAAAACGAGGGCGGGGGGGATTTTGTGCCCCCCCCCCCCCTCGGAGTAATATAATATCATATACAAATATACAGAAATAGATGAGTGTGAGCCATCGTTGTCCCCCCCCCCCCCCCTGTTTCTTACATAATTAACTACCGTTGTGCGGCCGCCGGCCGGGGGTCCTTCAGTCAACACCGCCCACATTTCATGTGAATAACTACTATACTATTTTATTAGTAACTTTTAACATCAAGTTTTATACAAACTGATCGCCAGTCGCCCTCTGGCCCAGCCACCGAGGGCTGTCGGCACAGATAATAAATTATTCTTATTTTTAATATCAGACGGTTTTAATTGCCAATACACAAGTTCACCTTTACATCAACATTACATAAACACTTTTCATCACAAAAACATCTTAACCATCAACATATATTACACACATGATATTCACAACAAAATATCACATTGTTACTGAAATACTTATACTTTGGGAAAGAAAGATAAACCAAAACTAAAACATTTATAGTAGTGCATGGCGTCCTACTCCATAAATTTTGTACATGTTAATATAAAATAAAGGTTATTTTTTCATTTGTATGGGATCCTTTTCAATACTTAACCCGTGCGATGGTGCCCCCCTCGGGAAGTCGCGCCCACTGTGGGTTGTTGGCGCGAGGATGTCTTGCGTATCCTCCCGCGGTGGGCGCTTCTCCCCTTGGCGGCGAGGACCCCCGGGTCATGTCCCCTCCCTCCCCCACCCCTTCCCCAAAGCCCGTGAGTTGGTCTCCCCCTTGATGGGGCGGGCCCGCTGGGGGTTGTTGACGCGAGGATGGCTTACGTGTGCCTCCCCCAGTGGGCCCGCCCCCACTCGGTGTGTTGAGATCCTCCGGGTTACCCACTACTCCCCCCCCCCCCCATTTTATATATATATATTTTTTTTTTTTAAAGGATCCCAGGTATTTATTTATATACATTTTAAAATAGAGCGATTCACTTTTGAAGAGCATACATAAACGTCCGTGATGTAAATTATTCCCCCTATCATATAGATAGGGAAGTCCCGGGGAAGGAAAACTCCTTCCCCGGGTAGGACAATAAAATATTAATGTTTAGTTAGATATAAATTTTTGTAAATTGCCATAAGAATATATATATATATTTTGTAAATATGAAATAGATATATGTACATATTCCCTTTTAATAATAAATAAGGGCCAAATTTGGCTTTTTATGAATAAAATATTTTTTTGAAATTTTAACCTTGTAGCTCTTGAATTTTAATACAACAGGGAGGGTTGCATTATGGCCAGACAAACAAAAGAATTTTATTAATCTATTTTACATCACTATAGTCATTTATTAAGTGTCACGTGACACAATATACTATATTTTATAAATTTTAAATCCTTTCAATGTAATAAATAAACTTGCGCTTTTAAGAACTCCCCCTTTATATTATATGTTCCGTCCACGTCCTTGTTTCGTCTTTTGTGTCTTGCGTTTGTTTTATTTTTAGTTCCTCATACTAACCCAATACAAATGTCCCATACGTGCCTTCCCAGGTCGAGAGGACGTAAAGCCCAAAATTAGATTCATTCATTCAAGAAGTGTTTTGACAAAGTTTCGCGATTGGCTCGGGTCCACCTTTAAACCATTATCCCACAACACTGGAGAAACGGCCACTAGGAATGCTACTAAACCATGACTTGCACCTTGTGGACAGACCGATCAAAACGCTTGATCATGAATTGTTGTGCACTTAATTTAATAAATATTCGGCTGTTTTTGTTTGGCTGTTTGTTTGTTTGTTTGTTTTGCTTTGCTTTTTTTAATTTTATTTAAAAAAATTCTGAATCGCCTCACGGTTCTTTTGCAAGCCAAGTATTTTCTTATCAGATACGTGAATTTTTTTTCCTTCATTTTTAAAATTTTATTTTTTAGATAACCTGTTTATGTTTTTATAATTGAACCAGACAAGCACGGTCAAGATTAGAAGGACTAGAAGACATATTGCTAGTACAGGGTGACTCGTACGCCCCTCATGTTTTTTCCTTCTTTCTTTTAAAGGGGCACCCTGACGGATGTGGTTTTTTGTTGTTGCAAGAAACACGTCGAGGTCACCAGGAAAACACCCTTTACTGAGATCGCAACACTCACTTTGCTCTAGAAATCATGCCGTCAAATCGGCAATTCCTCCTTGGCGGAGGTGCTGGAAGTCAAATTATTGCAGAGAAAGAGAAGTCCAGAAAAAACCAGACCGAATGGTTTCTCTGTTACATAACCCTCGACAAAACATAGAGCACTGACGCAGTGCAACCTCCGCAAAAGGAGACCCTTTCTCGCATAGCTATAAGTCAGAAGGTTACTATGAAGCTGCAAGTGTTTATATTATTATGTTTGTGTACTTTTTGGGAGGGCTAATTTTGTACGTGAAAAGGAGCAAAGAGGTACGGTTGAAGTTTACAGACAAGTAGTTACTTATAACCTGTTTTTGTATTTCTGGCAGGGTAGCCCTCTACACTAAATTTTACAAAATATGTTCGTAGATTTTATTTAAAAAAAAAGTAATTCCAAAAACATATCTAAACATGTAAAGAAGAATTTGGACTAGATTCTAGATCAAAACATTTATTGTTTTAACCCCGAGCTTTCATAAACAAATCAGTGATATTTTTTTTTTTAGCAACGCACAGTGTTCACTATTGAGACAAACAGACAAACAAGCAACGGCACAGGCACAACTTCTACGGAGGTCATCACTTGTGTGAAGAGCATTAACCCTTTCACCGCCAATGTCACATTTTAGCACCACACTGAGTTAACACCCATGCTACTAAAAGGTATGAAAGTTGGATTAGTTATCCAATATCCTTATGTTGTTAATTTTAGGAGATAAGGAAAGGATTTATTTGACGCATGTCATTGGGGGATTCACAGTACTGCAGATGCCAACTTTTCTTTACCTAGGTAAGTTTGAGAGAAAATTTTGGATGAAAAATGACTGGCGGCGAAAGGGTTAAGATCAGTCTGGGTGAGACTGTATAATTATCCGAAGAAATATTTGTTGAAAGATATTGAGGCTTCTTTGTTTTAATTGTTTATGAAATATCACACACGCGGGTGATGCTGTGTGTGATGCATCGCTGTAGTATGAAACAAGTTCTTTTCAACCCCAACACATTCTTCTAGGCGACGGTCACATACGCATGCCAGCTAATAAATTGATTAAATAGCCTAATCATACCTTCTCACTTGCATTGTTTTGAAGTGTCAAGATAACGAATCGATTTCAACAAGGCAATAGAACACAATTTCAATTAAAAAACCCTTTTTTTAATAGTTTTTCTGTGTCTCTCTCCCCATCTCTGTAGGCCCCATAACCCTATCTATTTGTCTCTGTCTGTCTGTCTGTCTGTCTGTCTCTCTCTCTCTCTCTCTCTCTCTCTCTCTCTCTCTCTCTCTCTCTCTCTCTCTCTCTCTCTCTCTCTCTCTCTCTCCTCTCTCTCAGGGGAAGGGACCTGCAGGGGAAGGGGTCTACTTAGACTCTTTGCACACCGTTTCATCAGCAGCCGACGATTAGGCCTACTGATAATATAAGCCCATGGGCGGGTAAGAAGCCCAATGCCAATTATCTCATGAAATAAAGAAAATTTCAGTCAAATTTGCCCATGAGACGAATGCTAAACATTAACACTCGTCTCACGGACACGGGCAAAATGTGACTGAGATTTGCTTTTTTACCCCGTCTTACCCTCTTGACTGCCAGAAGAAAAAAAGTCATTTCATGAGATAATCTGGCAAAAATGGTGGGCTTCTTACCCAGCCCATGGGTTATTCCTTTTTACCCAGTGATGTCATCAAGTGTCAATACGTTAGTCAAGGGGTTAATACCCTATAACTGACGAATTGAAAACACAAACCTGGAAATCGATAATACAGCACTTAAAACTGTGAGTACAGAAGACCTTCGTCACTTCAAAGGCAATTAAATTTTTTTATACCACATATTAACGACAGAATCCGAATCAAGTAAAATGAGGGGTTACTCTCTGCAACCCCCAACCCCCGCCTCCTCCCATAAGACCCTGTGCCCACTGCCTCCCTACCCTATCCAACCGTTTCCTAATCCCTCAATCACTGTTTTGCCGGATCTTTGAATTCACTACACTTTGATGATAGGTATTGTTTATTTGCTTCCTTTAGCCACACGATTTTATTCCATTTCCCTTTTTCGTATAAAACGTATCAACAACGCATCAAAGGATTCGATGTCAAATTTTCAGCTTCAACTTCTTCTTTTTTTAACAATGGAAAAACGTTGCAAGACAAAGACATTGGAATAACGAGGACATGAAAATGTGCCTATGACAATGTTAGGTCATTAAAGAGATAACGATTTTTAGGGAACAGAAATTCCATTCCCATTAGGCCTACGTGACCCAGTTGATAGACTGTCAATCAACTCTCTGTCTGTCTCTGTCTCTGTCTCTGTCTCTCTCGTGCCCAAACTAATATAAAACTAGAGCGTTAAGACGCTAAATCACCAACCGCGCGGCAGCGTTTTCGGCTCCAGTGACCTTGACCTTTGACCCATGACCTTCATTATCGAACTTGGGCTAGATCTCTCCATTACCTACCCGCATGCAAAGTTGGAGCGCCCTAAGTCCATCCGTTCAAATGCTAGAAGCGTTTTCGGCTCCAGTGACCTTGACCTTTGACCCATGACCTTCACTATCGCACTTGGCCTAGATCTTCCTACTACCTACCCGCATGCAAAATTTGAGCGCCCTAAGTCCATCCGTTCAAACGCTGGAAGCGTTTTCGGCTCCAGTGACCTTGACCTTTGACCCATGACCTTCATTATCGAACTTGGCCTAGATATTCCTACTACCTACCCGCATGCAAAATTTGAGCACCCTAAGTCCATCCGTTCAAACGCTAGAGAGGATAATACAAACACCACCTCAGACACGACTGAAAACATTACAGCTCTCTACGATCGCGGTTGGTAATTATATGAATACAATTAATTATGTTTATCGTCCTCTCGACCGAAGCCATATGGGACGAATTATATGAATGAAACATGAATTGTTTTTGTAGGCATGTGTGCCAGGTGGTGCACGACCCAGTGTGTATGTGTCCACCTGCGGTAGAACACAATCTCTCTCTCTCTCTCTCTCTCTCTCTCTCTCGTCTCATGAACTAACCTCTTAAATAAATATGAAAGAAAATCTCTCAAAGACATGTCTCTCTATATCTCTATCTATATATCTATATATCTCTCTATATCTATATATCTCTCTCTATATATAGTCTGCTTTGATAAAACTTTTTTGTGTCTGTCTTTATTTGTGAACATCAGAAACAAACTTTAACGTTAACTTTGAGTAATGAAAATTGTTCCGTGTTCAAAAAAAAAAAAAAAAATGAAAGATAAATTGTGCTGATTTACTTTTTCTCCCAATGGGGGAGGGACAGTGCCTTATGCAAAGACAGCTGTTACTACCTATAGAAGGTCTCATCAGTTTGCATGATCGGCCTGCAATTTGACTGTCCAGTGGATGTGTGAGCAAAAAAGACATTCTACAAGAGAATGGTGTGTTCTGCATGAAAATCCATAATAAAAGCAAACCAGCACAAAGTTAAACCAGAAATAGTAAAAATCTTATGTGTTATGTAAAATGAACAAAATAATAATGTTCTGAAATTTTTATTTCAAAAAATAGACAGGTCTAGAGAGGGAACTGGGATTTTTCTTTCATACATATGTGTGTGTGTGTGTGTGTGTGTGGTGTGTGTGTGAAGAATGGCTGTCAAAAAATACAGGTCAGAATGGGGGGGGTGTGTGTGTGGGGGGGGGGGGGGGGGGGAGTGATTAGGCCTAGACCTACTGATAAAATCTGGCCGTGTCATGAACTAACCTATTAAATAAATATGAAAGAAAATTACAGGTCTTAATAGTTGTTTAGCTTTCAGCTCTGCTGATGAATTTTAGTTTTGGTCCTAACTTATACTTTCATTTTCACTTATGTCTGTCCCAGCCGAAGTCGGACTTGCTGGGCCTAACTATTTTTTAGTTAGGCGCATAACGGCAGCATGACGCATCTGCGCTCATAATTGACGGGAAACTGTCTGAGCGATCGAAGAAGAAGAAGAAGACTGATGCCTGTATTTATAGTTTATAGCGTAACAACTTTGACTGACCCTTCTTTACCCAAATCTAAACTTAATAATAAAATGACATTTCTATCAGAAGGGAAAAGTTGTAAAATAATGCGTGTAGGCCTAGGATAGCAAAACAATATAAAGCCTATGTTACAGGTGTATGCAAATCTGCCTGTGCGGCCTATTCTCTCTCTCTCTCTCTCTCTCTCTCTCTCTCTCTTTCTCTCTCTTATTTATTCACACACACACATTAACAACACAGGCCCAACTATTTACAGAAAGCCTCAGGCACTGATAACACATTGCCTAGGCCTCGCGGCTTATACAACATCCCCTCTTTGAATATATTTTTATGGTTTAGGTCTGGTTGTCTTGTTTTTCTTACTCCTAGAAATCTTTTGTTTTATAAGTTCCACAAGCACTCTCATAACCACGCATTAGGCCTACACTAAAGTTATCCACATTTCATTGCGTCATGATTGTTCTGATTTCAGAGCCACAGCTCTCGGCTGTTGAATAAACTTGTGTAGGTCTAGCCACGGACCTACATTACTCTAATGTAAGTTCGTGGGTCTAGCAGACGACTGTTAGGTAAATAAATAGGTTCGTCTGCTGTAAGGTCAATTGGGTTTTTCCCTATGGTTTTAAAGAACAATAGTAAAAGTCGATCGACTTTAACACAAAAAGCACAAAGATTTCAGGACTATTTCTGCAAAAACATCTATTAACAATTAGAAACGGAGCAAAGGACCAGGAAAATAACCCGTTTCATGGAATTCTACAAGGTGTCAACCCCCTCCCCGCACGTGGGCTCAGCCACCTTTCCTAACTCGGCGACCAATCTCCGACCGCACTGGTCACGTCACGTGATTGCGACTGCTTCTATTTAGGAATGGGCGCTCATTCAACCTGCCTCTTTTCCACTTCAAAGTTCAGCCTAGCTACCAGAAACTGAAAGTGAGAGAAGAATCAAACACACAACAGTCCGAATCATGTCTAGCACGAACGGAGTGAAGAACGGTTCCCACTACGCGGAAATCAACCATCACTATGCTGAGGAATGCAGTCAGGACGACATCGGCTCATTTCTGTTCACCTCTGAGTCTGTAGGGGAGGGCCATCCAGGTAAGGAGAGGAATCATGTTTTCGTTTTTTCAGTCTTGTTTCTTTCAGTTTCACTCTCCTTCTTTCATGAAGTATCCCACTTCACCACCACCATCATTTTGATGGTTCTGATTTTCTTTTAGCGTCTGTTACTAGAATAGTCTAGGTCTAGAGTAATCGGTCCTTGGGCTTGGCATTTATGATTGGCGTGTCACGCACGTGGAGTCTGTTTACATAATACAAGTTGTCATGTGGTGTGATGATCAAGAACTTTCAGTATCGTTATGGCCCGGGGAATGTTGCGTAGGCTAAAGCAAAAGTAGACTGGTATGGAGTAGTGAAGTATAAACTAGACTGCATGAAAATCGGTAGGCCTACTACTGCGATAAAGTGTGCACAGTAACTATGAATTATGAATGGGATTTTGACATTTTCCGTGTGAATAGGATAACTTTTTTTTTTAAATCGCCAAAGGTAGCCGAAGCGTTAGTCACAAAATGAAGTGAAATAAAAGATTTTAAGAGAGTGCACAAAACAAAAGCCACTTCACACTCCCCCATACCCTATATCCACGCTGGCTCAATTCCCAAGTTAGACCGTCACCATGGAAGTTAAGACTTCTCTCTCTCTCTCTCTCTCTCTCTCTCTCTCTCTCTCTCTCTCTCTCTCTCTCTCTCTCTCTCTCTCTCTCTCTCTCTCTCTCTCTCTCTCTCTCTCTCTCTCTCTCTCTCTCTCTCTCTCTCTCTCTCTCTCTCTCTCTCTCTCTCAAGGACAGATCGTAAGAATAGGCATTGCCTAAAATCTTTATCCTTGTTAAATAAAGTTTTGTTAGTGTTCAGTGCTCTCTCTCTCTCTCTCTCTCTCTCTCTCTCTCTCTCTCTCTCTCTCTCTCTCTCTCTCTCTCTCTCTCTCTCACACACACACACACACACACACACACACACACACACACACACACACACACATGCTCATTGTAATGTTTTATTGATCAATCATGTATTTTAAAGCATACTGTATTTATGATATCATGCCACACAAAGAAAGCTTCAGTGAATGTACACATTTGGATTTAAGCACACATCCACACTGATGAAAACTATCTCACTCTCTCTCTCACATGAGCAAATTCACACACACACACACACACACACACACACACACACACACACACACACACACACACACACACACACACACACACACACACACACACACACACACACACACACACACACACACACACACACACACACACACACACAAACACACACACACACACACATTCTCTCTCTCTCTCTCTCTCTCTCTCTCTCTCTCTCTCTCTCTCTCTCTCTCTCCCACACACACACACACGTGCACACATGTATTTATTTCCTTTGTTTCTGTCTCTCTAATAGGTATTCATGAATTGAATAGACATAACAGATAACAGACACGGCTTAAAAATGTTTTATTGAGCATAATTTTGCGCCAAGTACTCATATATACTTATCTGTTTTATTAGACTGCAGTTTACATTAATTATTTCTTAAGTAGAGTTTTAGTAATTTGTACAGCTCTTGACATTTGTTTCTCTCTTTTGCTTGGCAACATGAACACCCACTGAAGCCTCTCTCTCTCTCTCTCTCTCTCTCTCTCTCTCTCTCTCTCTCTCTCTCTCTCTCTCTCTCTCTCTCTCTCTCTCTCTCTCTCTCTCTCTCTCTCTCTCTCTCTCTCTCTCTCTCTCTCTCTCTCTCTCTCTCTCATTTCTTATTTTACAGTTTTTCTATATGCTTATTGCTGAAGAATTAGTCCCCTTTTCCATGCATATTTATAAGGAGGGAGAGATGATGTTTGTAATGACTTATCAGTGCTCAATAAATTTAAGATGACGGAACAACAAGGTTTTGGATTAAACAGCATAACTGTAGTCGTAGGAGTGTTACTTTTTTATGTGAATTTCAGAAACAGGTTTTGAATGTCAACTGCTTTTTAACAGTTTCAGCTTTTACGACTTCAGTCTTAGTGTTTGGAATGTGTTCAGTGTATGCTCAAGAATACTTTCTTAAAAAATGATATATTTATAGCATACATTCAAGCTATGACAATGTACATGACAAATACTGTAGTCCTGCTGCTGCGAACGGGCAATATCTCCAACATTTTTGTAAATTGTATTTAATTTTTTTAAATTTTTATTTGATTTCCAGACAAAATTTGCGATCAGATCAGCGATGCCATCCTGGACGCACACTTGCAGCAGGACCCCAACGCCAAGGTGGCCTGCGAAACAGTGACCAAGACTGGCATGGTGCTGGTCTGTGGAGAGATTTCATCCAAAGCCAATGTCGATTACCAGAGTGTCATCCGTGGGGCCATCAAACAGATTGGCTACGATGACTCTTCGAAAGGTAACAAAAGTCACGTCATTAATCGTTTAGTAGTAAATCTTATCTTGTTCTTTGAGGATGTTAGTCTTTTGTCTTTGCACTGGGGGGGTCTTAATGCCTTATTGAATATATAACGAATGTTATTATCTGTAGTTTTGTAAAGCTTCCACATTTGTTTCAAGGCAATTTCAGCTTATCAAGTTGTAGATTACTGTAAATCAATACTTTAGTTTTGCATACTTATATTTCTTTAGTTTTAACTTTTAGGTGTGTTTAAAAAAAATGAATCGTGGCAACCTATCAAACACATTTTGACTGCAGAATGCATGTTATTATTGACATGCAAGCTGATGTACTACTAATTTAAAATAGGAGAAAAACAAATTCATTTTTGCTTCATTTTGGCTTGCACACAAAAGAGTAAAGTTAGATCTATGTTTCGAGCACTGGGGAGCTTTCCAATTCTGTTATTTAATGAATGTGTTATAACTACTGGAGATTGATTTTAAAACCACTGAAACAGGCTGATGCTGTATGTGTGTTTTGCCTCATAACATGCTGCACAGGTATGCACGCGCATGCACGCACGCACACACACACGCACACACACGCACACGCACACACACACACACACACGCACATGCACACACACACATACACACACACAGTGTATACATGTGTAAGATTGTACATGCACATGCAGACACAAAGGCTGACAAGCACTCAGACATTTGCATCCATGCGCATGCACATTACTCACAGACACATGTGCACACACACACTTGTACGCGCACGCACACACACATTACTTTTCTTGCTTATGAGAAGAGATTGTAGGATTTTGAGATGGAGAGGACGGCAAGCAATAGGCTTGTTGCAACAAAAAGGAAAAAAAGATCACATCGCTTTTGGCAAGCATTGTATAAGTTGTTATTGAATGTTGGGGAAAGGGGAAAAAAAATAGAGAACCAAAAATTTACATGTATCTGAATTCGGGATGGGTTGGGGGAGAACAAGAAAGATAATGTACTTTCACGTTGGTTCTGAACATAACACAGGCTTTGACTACAAGACCTGCAATGTGCTGATCGCTCTGGAAGAGCAGAGCCCTGACATTGCCCAAGGGGTGCATCTGGAGCGTGACGACGACAACATCGGGGCTGGAGACCAGGGCCTCATGTTCGGCTATGCCACAGACGAGACGGAAGAGTGCATGCCCTTGACTGTGGTGCTGTCTCATCAACTGAACGCTAAAATCGCAGAGCTGCGGCGCAACGGGCAACTGCCATGGGCACGTCCAGACACAAAGACACAGGTATGATTAGTCTGTGCTTAATTTTGCAACAATTCTAGGACAAATCAAAAGAACTTTGTGAAAGTAGGATTTAATAAGCTGTCGATCTGGAAACAAAAAAGAACACTTGATCTAATATTGAGACGAAAGCCGAAAGGTGTAAAAGGTTATATTGAGGTGAAAGGTATAAAAGATGCAAAGTATTATGGCTTAATGTCAGCAGCTGTGAAAGATGGAACATTTGTTTGGACCCATGTTACTTTTTTGTTAGTGATGAACCACAAGCAAGTCTTTCAAACAAGCAAGCAAATAAACCTAGCCGAGCACTGTCTTTAGTTTGTAACTATTGTATAAAGCTTTATTTTAAGGTTTTGTTATTGTTTCAAGGGTGCGGGGGTAAAAATAGAAGGGGAGGATTTAAAGAAGTTTGCAAAATAAAAGTATCCCATATACTGCTTTACATGTTTTTGCTTTTGAGCTTTCATTTATGTAAATACAATAGTCTTCCTTGTACTGTGCTACATATTGTCATATGTGAGTATCAGTTTATTGAATTATAATGGTCTCCAATATACTGTACTGCATGTTATTAGTGTGAACATTAGTTTATTGATTGCTTATTATTTTTGTTTGTGAAACCACTTCAATCCAAAGGGCATAATAAATGGAGATTGAAAATGTGAATAGTTTTCACTGCACAGTTTTTCAAGCCCACTGACCTGCTTTTGATGTAACAGGGGGTTTTACCACTCTTCCATGGGATTCACTCTGTTTAGACAGTAATGGACATTTGTGTATTTTATGACTTATTTTGCTGAGCCACATCTGAACATTATGTTACAACATTTTGTACTGTTTAGGTGTCCAATCATAATGTAGCAGGGTTATTTACCAGTCGTCAATTTTTTCATTGTTCTTGGACTATGCTGGACAGTAATTTATGTATGGTTTATTGGAACGTAATGACAACATTTTGTTTTGTTTTGTCTAGGTGACCGTAGAGTACAGGTACATCAAGGGAGCGGCGATACCTGTTCGCGTGCACACGGTGGTGATCTCTGTACAGCACGACGAGAAGGTGACCATGCCCAAGCTGCGACAGGAGCTGATGGAGAAGGTCATCAAGACGGTCATCCCCTCCAAGTATATGGATGACCGCAGTGTCTTCCACTTGCAGCCGTCAGGAAAGTTCATCATTGGGGGGCCTCAGGTGAGGGGCAAACTTTGCTTATGCAGTTTTGAAAAAAAGATTTTGGAGGCATTTATATTTAGCCACTTACCTCCTGCCAGCCCGGTGTCTACTACTGGCAGTATGATGTAATTGATGATGTCACATCACAAGTCTGGAACTTTTTGTTCTGTAACAGTCAGGAGGGATTGTGTCTCCGGACCATTGTTTTTAAATTGAATCTAATAAGTTTTAAATTTTATGATTGAAAAAATGATAATGTCTCAAATTTTGTTCCGGTATTGTTCATGATTTTGCAACAGTGAATTTAGTATTATACAAACTATTTCTTATGTGAGCCTATACTTTTGCTGAGTGAAACTGTTCTAAAATTCGTTTTATCATATTTCTTATGTGTATTTAAGTCTTGCTACAGAGAGAGATTTGTGGGGAGGTGGAAGTACTAATGAGGCTTTATACTACTCCTTGCCGACACGAAAGGGCGATAATTTTAGGCCCAAACTGCCGGTGCCCCCTGGTGCCGGTGATGAGTCAGGAGCAGATAATTTTCTGTGGCTATATACTACTGGTTCCTGACAGGCAAGGGCGATAATCTTAAGTAGGGGGCATTCGCATCTCAGGGCACGAGATAAGGGCAGAGAATGTTCGGTATAAAGCCTCATTGTTGTTTTCCTGGTTAAATGTACTTACTTGTACTCTTAATGTGAGAATTAGTCAAACACTCAGACACCAAATTGTTGCCAATTGGGGAAGAAGGAATAACTTAAAGTGTAAAAACTTTATGAAATTATTCAGTTCACATTAACTTTCACATTCTTTTTTTTCACATTTCAGGGAGATGCTGGTCTGACGGGACGTAAGATCATTGTGGACACGTATGGAGGTTGGGGAGCTCACGGAGGGGGTGCCTTCTCTGGCAAAGATTTCTCCAAGGTGGACCGGTCAGCCGCCTACGCCTCACGCTGGGTGGCCAAATCCTTGGTGAAAGCGGGCCTATGCAAGCGCGTTTTAGTGCAGGTGAGAACTTGGAGTAAAAGCATAAACATTAGCGTTGGTATGTTTGTAGGAACTGTCTTCCATCTGAGGCAACAACATCAGCCTCGGTGGAGGAATTCAAATCCCGGATCTAACCCAAACCCAACCCATCCTTCCCTCCCCCCCCCCCCCCAATCGCTTGCCCCCCCCCCCCCCTCCCTTCCTTGTCCCCTTGTAGCTGACCATCTGGGCAGCCATTCATTTGGATTACAATATTTGCAGAAGCCCCCTGTTATAGTATCATAATCTTGAAAATGTTGAAGTAGGATACTTGTTGGAAGAAGAAGTTGAAAGAAGAACCTTGGAGAGCTGTTGGTGTGAGTTGGTTTACTCCTGCAAATGTCTTTGGTCTTTTATGTTTCACTCCCAGCTCTGTTAACAACAATTATGTGAAAGGGAGATGGGCGCCTGGGCATATCTGTGTCTTTTATGTTTCACTCCCAGCTCTGTTAACAACAATTATGTGAAAGGGAGATGGGCGCCTGGGCATATCTGTGTCTTTTATGTTTCACTCCCAGCTCTGTTAACAACAATTATGTGAAAGGGAGATGGGCGCCTGGGCATATCTGTGTCTTTTATGTTTCACTCCCAGCTCTGTTAACAACAATTATGTGAAAGGGAGATGGGCATATCTGTGTCTTTTATGTTTCACTCCCAGCTCTGTTAACAACAATTATGTGAAAGGGAGATGGGTGCCTGGGCATATCTGTGTCTTTTATGTTTCACTCCCAGCTCTGTTAACAACAATTATGTGAAAGGGAGATGGGCGCCTGGGCATATCTGTGTCTTTTATGTTTCACTCCCAGCTCTGTTAACAACAATTATGTGAAAGGGAGATGGGTGCCTGGGCATATCTGTGTCTTTTATGTTTCACTCCCAGCTCTGTTAACAACAATTATGTGAAAGGGAGATGGGCGCCTGGGCATATCTGTGTCTTTTATGTTTCACTCCCAGCTCTGTTAACAACAATTATGTGAAAGGGAGATGGGTGCCTGGGCATATCTGTGTCTTTTATGTTTCACTCCCAGCTCTGTTAACAACAATTATGTGAAAGGGAGATGGGCTGGGCATATCTGTGTCTTTTATGTTTCACTCCCAGCTCTGTTAACAACAATTATGTGAAAGGGAGATGGGCGCCTGGGCATATCTGTGTCTTTTATGTTTCACTCCCAGCTCTGTTAACAACAATTATGTGAAAGGGAGATGGGTGCCTGGGCATATCTGTGTCTTTTATGTTTCACTCCCAGCTCTGTTAACAACAATTATGTGAAAGGGAGATGGGCGCCTGGGCATATCTGTGTCTTTTATGTTTCACTCCCAGCTCAACAACAATTATGTGAAAGGGAGATGGGCGCCTGGGCATATCTGTGTCTTTTATGTTTCACTCCCAGCTCTGTTAACAACAATTATGTGAAAGGGAGATGGGCGCCTGGGCATATCTGTGTCTTTTATGTTTCACTCCCAGCTCTGTTAACAACAATTATGTGAAAGGGAGATGGGCGCCTGGGCATATCTGTGTCTTTTATGTTTCACTCCCAGCTCTGTTAACAACAATTATGTGAAAGGGAGATGGGCGCCTGGGCATATCTGTGTCTTTTTGTTTTATAAACTAGAATAAATTAGAATGAGAAGGTATTATTTGTTGAAGTTGAACACTAAAATTCTTTAGAATTGTCAAATGCTCCATGTTCAAATGCTTGTTCCCCAGTTGTGAATATGAACAAAACCATAGACAGTCAAACCTCAATTTAAAACTTCCAAACTGTCCAGAAAAATTGGTTCTTCACAGATACACTTCTTCATGCACACACAAAAACCCCACACACATGAAAACTGAATAGATGTTGGAAAAAAATCATATCTTCTCAGATAACTGATTAGCTCTCTTCATGCACACATACAAAAAAGACTGGAATTATGAAAAACTGAATGGGTACAGTACGTGTACTGAAAAAAAGTCATCTTCACAGAACCACTTGTTGAAATCTTCGTAAGGTGACTTCTTTTCTTTCACATACTTCCAGTCTGCTTTTGCACCCTGCTCCCAGCTTGCCATAATTGCTTACTGATCTTTGATGATGTTCTGGATTTGGGTCTTTCCTACATCATATGATCGTGCAATCGAGATTACAGATTCACCTTGCCGACTTTTAATCACCTCCCATTCTCTCCCCCATCTCTGCCATCTTCGTTTCAACAAGGGAAGTGACTCAGCTTTTGAGCCCTTGACCGGAACATACACGTAATTGTTTCCCTTTGCTCAAAGTCTGTGCGGTCACGGTCGTAAAAAACAACAAAGTGTAAGAGGAAGTCGTTTAAGAGAGGTTGTTTATACAGTGGAACCTCCCTTATAAGACCTCCCATATAAGACTCCCTCCCACATAAGACCTACTTCTCTGAGACATTGCCCTTTGTGTTAAAATTACCTTCCTTATAAGACCCCTCCCTTATAAGACCTCATTTTGGATGATTTTTGAAGGTCTTATAAGGGAGGTTCCACTGGGTTCCACTGTATTATAGTAAAATGCATCCGTGCCAAAAAACTCGGTCTCAAATGACAGGTGGTTGCTTAACAGAGGGTCTTAGAAACGAGGACTGACTACCAATTTGTTAAAACAGTTGTATTTGTTTTGAAGATTGTTAACTAGTGTTTAAATCCTGATGAATCAAAGTTATAAAAAAAATTTATTACTTTAAAAATCACCTAGATCCATTCTTATAACTTATTTATATTTCTCAAAAATGATCTCTTCTTATCTGAAGAATATAATATTCTATTTGTACTGTCGTGTGCAGGTGTCATATGCCATTGGCATTGCTGAGCCACTGTCAGTCACAGTCTTCAGCTACGGAACATCAAAGAAGTCCGAAGCTGAGCTTCTGGAAATTGTGAAGAAAAACTTTGATCTCCGACCTGGCAGAATTGTGAAGTGAGTTTGATGTGATGATTTGTGTTGTTTCCATTTTTCTAGGTTTGTTAGGAACGTTGTGTGGATATGTGAGAGTGTGTGTCTATGGGTGTGGCTAGCGTAAAAACATGCACATGCTTGTGTGTTGTGTTTGCATGTATTAGAGTGTGTCTGTTTATATCTGTATATGTGGGTTGGGAGATAGATATGGGAAAGAGTGATCAAGATTATGTTGAAAAAAGCTAAATAGATTCTTTAGCTATTCTTCATACGTTTTTTCAATCTGCATTTCTTAAATTGAAACATTATAAACCTAGAAGCATTTGAGAAGGTTTTGAGGCAATCAAGGTTCTTGGGGCTTTTTTATTATTATTAATTTTACAACATCATCTTAACCCTTTCAATGCTAGCCATTCGTCAGCCAAAATGTACCATTAACCCTTTCATCGCCAATGTCGCATTTATGCACCACAATGGTTTAACACCCATTTCACTAAAAGGCATCAAACCAGGGCCTGTTATTCAAAGACCCTATTTTCTTTATTTTGGGAGGTAAGGATATGCCTAATGTTAAATATGTCACAGAGGAATTCCCAATATTGCGGATTTTTTCTTCTCTTCTCTGTTAAGTTTAATGGTATTTTTTGGCTGAAAAATGTCTGGCGGCGAAAGGGTTAAATTTACCCAGGTAGAAAATAGATTTCGTCTGCAATATTGGGGATTCCTCTGTGACATGTATAAAATAGGGCCTATCCTTGCCTCCCAAAATTAAGAACATAAGGTCACTGTATACCAGACCCTCATTTGATGCCTTTTAGTAACATGGGTGTCAAATCATTGTGGTGCCAAGGGGCGACAGTGGCGATGAAAGGGTTAAGTGAGATAATTGCTGGTGTTGTTTGCAAGTTAAGAAATCTACATTTCTTGCTGCTGGCTGTTACTGACAGTTAAAATAATTTGTCTTTTACACAGCAATGCAGACTGGCTCCAAAATGTGATGCACTCATTCGTACTATCCAAAAGTAAATTATTATCAAAAGTCTTTTCAAAATTTTTATCAATCCTTACAATATGCAAGCCAAACAAAGCAAGAACACAATTTCCTTGTTAGAGGTAAAAGCGAAGCAAAGCAAATGTTAACGATGTAAACAAGTTTTGATGCTTTTCCCAAGATTTTACATGAAAGAAAAATAATTTCTTGTCTGAATTTCAAAATGATGCAAAGCTCTTGTATTTATGTATGTTGTATTTTGATGAAGCTTGAATGTGCTGTGAACATGAATTTCCGTATGTTACAGAGAACTGAGGCTGCGAACACCCATCTACCAGCAGACAGCTTGTTACGGGCACTTTGGAAGAAACGAATTCACCTGGGAGGTGCCCAAGAAGCTCCAGTATTGAAAAGACGCTGCATGATGAGACTTTGAAGACGTTTTGAGAATGAGCATGAATGGTTGTGGTCTGAATTATGCATGTGGACGTTTGCTGTGAAACAATTTTGTTCTAACATTCCCATTAATGTTTCAGTATGACATTCTTTTCATTGGCTGATTCCTGAAGTGCAGGGAAAAAAGTCAAATACATTAAGATTGTGTTTACTTTATTTTTTATTTTTTTAATCGAAACCATCAAGGAGCATGTTAATCACCACATTGTGTTCTGTTGATTTACTTTTTTGATTGCTTTGTTTATTGATTGCTTGTGATTAAGTGTGTGTATTCTTCACAGTGAGCGTGATTGCTGATATATGTCACTATGTTGAATTAGTTTGGGATTTCCCAAGTAAGCCTCAGTAGTTAGAAGGATAAGTTGACAGAGTAGACCAGCCATTAGGGTTTTCTTGAAAGATGCATCATCTCTCAGGTGTCCTATGCTGATCCTCTCTCTTGACTTTGGCCTTCTAGCTATTGCAATTGTGCCTTGTCCCTTTCCATTCCAAATCGGCACAGTTGTCTTGTGTTTATGAACATTTAATGGAAAAGAGCACTATTTATAAACACTCGGGCTTACACCCCAAACTAATCTACATAGTTTTAATGTTTATAACACAAAAATGGCAAATGATATTGATAATGTTGTGATAATGATAATTTTGTTTTAAACGTACCTATTTGGCATTGTTGAGTTATTGGTGACACGTTTATTTGACTAATATTTTGTCTGCATTGAGTGAATGAGAAAAGGATGTGACTGTGCATGAAAGAAAAATCGTTTTACACTGGCTTGTGTTCGACACTTGAAAGTTGTGATACAGATTGTGTTAACAGTGTAAACAGAAGTGAGACTTTGTAAAATGGTTTTGATTACAAGCATGCAGATCTGAACAGAAAGTATGTATATTTTTTCATCTTTCAAATTTCAGTGCAGTTCTGCTGCTTTTCTCTAGTTGAATGACTTAAACAAAAAAAGTATTGAAAGCACATGTATGCCATTTTTGAAAAAAAAATCACCAGTTTTGAGAAAGCAGTGATGTTGCCCTCACTATATAATAAGTCTAAATTGCAATAGTTTAAATTATTTGCTTTATGAGTACATATAAATGTGCATATTTATCTATTTTTATGTAGCTTAAATGTGGGTGAAATTAATGGTAGATAGGTATTTCTTATGGCAATTCTATGCAACTTAATATGCAATTAAACATTCAATTTTAATAACGTTTTATAGGAATATTTAAATCTTTTTAAATGATAAAAATGTTGGATGTTTTAGTAGAGGAAATAGTTCAAAGGATTTTAGACTTTTGTTCCTACCTTTTTGAGAGCAATATGCATATTGTTTTCGCTGACTGAAAAGTGAAAATAAAGCTGAAGAACTGAGCACAAGTGATCTGTTTGGAGTTGACATGATGTATGTTGAACTAGTGTCCATAGTACATCTACGCTGACATCCTCTTTTATTTACATCAAGCATTTCATTTGTCCTACAGTATTACCTTAACAATGACATAGAATTATCTCTGAAATTTGGGTTGCTCTTACCTGGAGAGCACATGACCATTGTTAGTGCAGTGCAATGTTAGAGAGGCAAGGGGGGGGGAGCCACTTGGTTCTTTGACATGCATATGATATAGTGCATGAGCATATGTCTGTGAAATTCAAAAACCTCGTATCTCGATTTTTGGTTTTTTTTAGTTCGATACATAGTCGGCTTTCTAATTTTTCACGCCACCTTCCACCAAAAGCTCGTATCTCTAATGACTTTCTATCTGGGGTAAATGAGGTTGTGAAAGTAGAAGAAAAACCCGTAAGTCCAAAATTCAGATCTAATTAAGGGCAAAAACCTCGTACCTTTGTTCTTTTCAAGTCTAAAAAAAAAAAAAAAAAGTAATTTGAACAAAATGCAGGACTAAACTCGCAATGTCTTGAACAAAATATTCATTTGGTTAATCAATTGTGGTCAACGCGGTAAATTTTTAAAACATTTTATTTTTCATTTTTCTCAAAACTACCAAAATTGAGATACAAGGTTTTTGAATTTCACCGACGATATGATACCTGGGTTTTTGTCGTCTCATCTGAAAGACTTGGCATCATCTTGGAGGAAAGAGTGAGGTTGACTGCATGATCCTTGTAGTAGAGGGTGAGCAGAAAATGACACTGCTGCAGATGATGAACAATCCTGTGTACTGTTGCTAATGAGGCAAGCAATTGTGACCCAGCACCACTGACCGAACTGACCGTTCTGAGATAATTATACATTTGAAAACTTCAGACAATTCTCTTTCTAATTACACAAGAACCATTTTTGTAACTGTTTCCGTGCCAGAGTTATGAGAATTTAAAGTCAGTAGGGTGAGCATCAGCTATTTTGAGAAAACTGTCTAAAGTCTAGCCTAGCTGAAAAAAATGCATTGACCTACTCATTTTAAAACACTTCTAAGACCATTTAGAGACCATATCAAAGATTATCCTTTATAAATACGAAAGATAAGATGTTAGAGAACACAAACATACCCATAACTCAAAATTGACAAAAACTGAGATTTTTGACTTTGCAAGCCTTTTGTGAGAAACTAGCCCAGCGACTTAATGTCCCTTTCGTGGTGCTGGGTCACATATTACCTCCGAGTCTTCCTATCTTTCATACCATTTGACATGATATTTATTTTTAGTGGCAAATTGTCACTATTTTTGATTAGGTACAATCTGCTAAGGCGCTTCTTTTTTCGTAGGGGTTTCTTATTACTGTGATCTTTACTTAAGTTGAAATATTCTCACATGCTTAAGCGGCTCAATTCGCATGATTTTATGTAGAAGGATACAACAACAACAAATATTTTGCACATTTCATTTGTTAGTAATGGAGATTTAAAATTAGCATCCATTGTGTGGAAGTTCAGTTTTCTAACCACACTTTCAAACATGTGAAAAACAATTCACACAAATAATATTGTTAAAAAAATGTTCTTAATCCGTCTCTCTCAAAAGCATGTATTATACAAGAAAATAAAGAACACAAACGCCCATATTCTAGTTTGCAGCGAAAGCATGTATTATATTATATTACCTCTGAGCCATCCTATCTTTCATACCATTTGACACGATTGTTCATCATCTGCAGCAGTGTCATTTTCTGCTCACCCTCTACTACAAGGATCATGCAGTCAACCTCACTTTTTTTTCTCTTAATAATTATTGTATCATTATTAAGAAATACAAATATGAAAACCTTTCCTTTAAGTTTGCTTAACATGCAAAGTAGACAATAAGAATAATTCCAACATTCAAATAGAATTTATATCTAACATACAACATAGCTCCATCAAATTCCATTCATAACTTTAAAAGTGTAAATGTTCACACACAGATACAAACCAACAAAATCAATATTTTCACACATGCAGTGAACACTCTGAAAATTGTATATCTAGCTTTATATGGATAACCATACATTACTCTGGATGTACTTCTTCTATTGTAAAACCTTTTTGTCCCTAAAGAAAACAAAGATTTCAACTTCATCTGTTCACTATGATATCAATCTCTTGTTTTCCAGTACAGACTTGCTTCACCATGACTGGGCCAAAAGAAACACTGCACTAGAATCTATGAAGTTAACATCAGCATAAACTCTGCACTATGACCACTGCAACTAGGGTTATTAACGCCCTTGACGGCAAGAGTTAATCCCTTGTTGGTCAGTATCCAAAAGGGCATTCACTCTTGCAAAAGGCAGCCATTCAGTGGCCTCAAATAGGGTTATTGGCGAGAGTTATTCCCTTGTTTGCTCAGTACTCAAGCATCTTCCCCCACCCACCAAGGGCATTCACTCTTGCAAAAGGTGGTCGTTGCAGTGGCCACTAGGCCTATGCAGCAGGCCCTTATGTCATGTGACAAAGCAAATTGCTTATCGCTGTGGTTTAAACATTTTATACAACTTAAATGATACAAGACAATGAAGCAGCAACAAGCAGAGCTTATGCTTATTGCTTAGGCTCTTGCTAATAGGGCGTTTGCCACGAGTGTTCGTTCACGTACTATACTAGACTACTAATTTGCCCGAGCTCGTTCTGCCCGAGTAGCGCTGACCTCTCTAATTCAACTCAGTGAAATTCAAGGTCACCGGCGCGTGGCAAATGCTCTATTGCACAAAATTGTGTATTATGTTCTTCTTCTTCTTCTTCTTCTTTTTCCGATTGGGGATGTTTATCCTGCCCCACGCCCAAAGTCTTCGTTTAGACTGCTATTGGCGCACAGGATGCATGCTTTGTGAGTTCGTGTCATCCATTCCACCGGCACACACGGCCTACTCGTACCGAATAGTGGAATGGGCTTTAACGTGCGCGCAAGATCTTGTGCGTGCGTTCGCACACGGGACCTCGGTTTTAGGTCTCATCCGAAGGACCAGGAAATAGGAGTAAAGTATCTTTCCCAAGGATGCAACACCATGACCATGTTACAGTACAGAAAGATATGACATGCCGAGAATGGCAACATGCCCATTGTACTGCGGCAGTGGATATTCAAAAGGACAAGATAATAAACCACCACACAAAATTTGAAGCACTCTCGTTCACGCAATGGATATGAGCATGGACAGAAAAACGAACACACACACACACACACACACGCACACGCACGCACGCGCACGCGCACACACACACACACACACACACACACACACACACACACACACACACACACACACACACACACGATTGCAGCTCGCGGCTAAATGACAGCACATCTGGATGCACACATGAGTAACGCGATTGCAGCTCGCCGCTAAATGACAGAACATCTGGATGCTGGTGCATGAGTAACCGAAATGAGTTCTGGCTTCAACAAGGATGAGTGTACACTGAATTGGAATGAAGAAAGAGTTTCTTCGTTTGAATTTACATGTGCGAGGAAGTGTGTGTGTGTGTGTGTGTGTGTGTGTGTGTGTGTGTGTGTGTGTGTGTGTGTGTGTTCGTTCGTTCTTTAATTTAACGTCTATCCACCTTACAATGATCTTAGACCCAAAAAATAATGAATGTCAGTGAAATCTTAGTGAAACACTTAAACTTACTTAGAAATTGAATCCAAACCGGCATTAAAAGAAAACAGTCATGAATATCAATAAGAAACAAAACACATAATAATAAATGTCCAATAGGGTTCCCAAGAAGTCCCAGAACGACCTCCAACATTTTTTAAATTCATTTGAAAGGATGTTCTGTCGACATTGATGGTTCAGTGTCCGACAACCAAGCAGGTAAATAGTTTTTCATATTTTCACATAGAAAAAGCACATATTTACATACGCGCGCGCGCGCGCGCGCGCGCGCGTTTGTGTGTGTGTGTGTGTGTGTGTGTGTGTGTGTGTGTGTGTGTGTGTGTGTGTGTGTGTGTGTGTGTGTGTGTGTGTGTGTGTGTGTGTGTGTGCGTGCGTGCGTGTGTGTGTGTGTGTGTGTGTGTGTGTGTGTGTGTGTGTGTGTGTGTGTGTGTGTGTGTGTGTGTGTGTAGGGATGGGGGTGTTGTTGAAAGGTGTGTATCATTTTTCTGTTAGAGCCTCTACAGCCTTAGTTATTTGGCAAAAATACCCAGTGACTTCATTAGACTTTCATTTTATTTTTAACATTGTTGAGAATACTGAACCAATCGGAATGAAAATTGGCATAATTATCACCCTGGCCTGATAATGAGGCCCATGGTATCAATTTACCCAAATAGCAAACCACACACACGTGCTCTTTGTGAATTTGAACATTAATAAAATAAAATAAAGTGGGAGCATGTGTGAAAACAACCAAAGGGAGGCAATCAAGTACATACATACTCTGCTGAGCTAGCGGTAGTTTTCTACCTTTCTTCCACTTTAGATTACCTTACCTTGCTTTACCTGTGGGGTTTAAGTGTCGCTGAGCGGCAGACATGTCTCCGTTTACCGTTTTCGCGAAACCATGCATGGAATCACGTGAACTAGAGGATAGAATCATTTCAAATTTTGTGTGAGGGTGTAGTACTAAGATTACTAGACATTAGTACATAAAGTAGCCTATGCCCCGTGAATAAAATATCGTCGAGCGGCAGGCATGTTTCCGTTTTTCTTCACCCTCATATCTCGTGAAGTACTGCAATGGAATCGCTTCAAATATTGTGTGTGGGTGTAATGCTAAGAGTACAAGACATTGCAGCACCAATTATGGCCTGTGGTGTTTAAGTGTCGCAGAGCAGCAGACATGTCTCTGTTTACTATCTTCGCGAACCATACATGGAATCACTTAAAATTATGTCTGGGTGTAATGTAGAACATCAGGCATCAGAATTGTCAGAGGATCAGAGGATTTCAGAGGATTAAGAATTTCTGACAGAGGATTGGCTTCTCTTGTCAGAGGTTTTGCCTTTTTATTGAGTGCTAGTCCTTTGTGTTAAATCCGCATTTTAATGCGATTTTTCACTATATGAAGCCTTTGTGGTGGTGTTCAGAACTGATTTCAGTGTTGTCTTTTTACAGTCTGGGGCCTTGGTGGCCCTTTTACCGCGGTTTTCAGAGGATTGGACTTCAGACTATTCTGATGCCTGAACATGTTGGTGCATTACATTATGCTACGGGGTGTCGCAAGTGCGTGGCGAAACAGGTGACGGGCATATCTGCCGCTCGGTGATGCCCTTGTTGTTACTGTTATTAGCTGGTTTCATTAGTTCGTCCCTCAATACAGGGGCGGACCAAATGATTCGTAGGGGGGGGGGGGGGGGGGGGGTCCGCGCGTGGAGTCCAGGGAGCTGCATAGGTCATGGGTTAAGGTTTAATGGCTCTGTGGGGACCCAGGTGGGCGAAGCCCCCAGAACACTTTGCAGGGGAAGACGGGATTATTAAGCGCATGGGCGGGTAAAAGCCCACCCCAATTATCTCATGAAATAAAGCCATTTCAGTCAAATTTGCCCATGAGACGAATGCACGCCTAACGCTCGTCAAACGGGCAAAATGCCCCTGAAATCCGCCCATTTCATGAGATAATTGGGTTGGCTGTTACCCGCCCAGCTGATTTTTACCCCGTCTTCCCAAAGGGACTTACATAAAGAAAAATTGAGCCAGGATCTTACTCTCTATCCTTGTATAAGTTGCACGCCTGGGGCAAACGGAAAGCCCCTCAGATCCGCCCTCTCAAACATAACGGTTGGTGTAGCAAAGCTGATCCGGAAAAAGGGCAAAGTGACTTACATAAAGAAACTTAGGCCAGGATCTCTCTCTCTCTCTCTCTCTCTCTCTCTCTCTCTCTCTCTCTCTCTCTCTCTCTCTCTCTCTCTCTCTCTCTCTCTCTCTCTGGACAGATTGGAAGACTAGGCGTAGCCTAAAATCTTTATCCTTGCAAAATAAAGTTCAAGTTTTCAAGTTTTCAAGTTTCTCTCTCTCTCTCTCTCTCTCTCTCTCTCTCTCTCTCTCTCTCTCTCTCTCTCTCTCTCTCTCTCTCTCTCTCTCTCTCTCTCTCTCTCTCTCTCTCATCTCTCTCTCTCTCTCTCTCAGACCATTCTCTTTTACTTAAAAAAAACCAACACCCTGAAATTATATGGATTGTCTTGTAATACAATAAAACTCATGTCATAATTTTTAATGGACAGGAAACAGGTGGTGATACATGTCTACATCTAAGATCAACCAAATGTTCCGTATTAGGACCTTTGTTTTTTCCCTATGTTAGGCCTATATCAATGGTTTGCCTTTATAGTTCTAAGTACTTTGTGCGAATGGCTTGCTGACGATACAACATTACACACTAATCACTCTAATTATAAAATAATATTAAGCTTTAAGCAATTTACAGAACAGCATCAACGAACTCATAAACTGGGCAGAATTAAACCACATGAGCATGCATCCTATAAAAACTAAAAATTATGATGATAACAAGACAGAAACGTCGGAATCGTACTCCCGATGAAAGTTCGTTTAACGTCCTCCGGCCTGGAACAGACACATATGTAACTTTCTCGATGCTACTCTCTCTATTAATGGTAGGGGAAGACGGGGTAAAAAGCGCATGGGCCCCACGCCAATTATCTCACGAAATAAAGCACATTTCAGTCACATTTTGCTCATGAGACGAGTGTTAATGTTTAGCATTCGTCTCATGGGCAAATTTGACTGAAATTTGCTTTATTTCATGAGATAATTGGTACCCGCCCATGCACTGTTGAGGAAGTAAGCAATCATACACTGTTGAGGAAGTAAGCAATCATACACTGTTGAGGAAGTAAGCAATCATACACTGTTGAGGAAGTAAGCAATCATACACTGTTGAGGAAGTAAGCAATCATACACTGTTGAGGAAGTAAGCAATCATACACTGTTGAGGAAATAAGCAATCATACACTGTTGAGGAAGTAAGCAATCATACACTGTTGAGGAAGTAAGCAATCATACACTGTTGAGGAAGTAAGCAATCATACACTGTTGAGGAAGTAAGCAATCATACATTTCTTGTCGTTGTCGTTGACAATAACCTTTCTTGGTCTGATCATTGGTTTGTAAATCTGTTTAAAAAAAGATTTATCAGTTGTTCCAGGTTCTTTGTAAGGCAGGTACTGTCAGTCTAATATAGGGTGACTAAAAACAAATGCAACCCACAAAATCGTTAACAAACTGTTTAATAATAAAGATATTATTCTGATTTTTCAGGTGTATGAGGAAGATTCAGTGCACGGAAGGCTGCAGCAGTTTGTTTTTCCAAGATGCCTCCAGAAAATAACAGTTTCCATGGCAACCCATTCTTAGAAAAGTTCTTTTTGAGGGGGTAAAAACACTTTCACAGTCGACAAATTGTCTGTTTCTTGAAAACAACCGTCTTTTTTGCCCTGAAAATTGAAATGCAAAACAGTCGAGTATACCCTGACTTTTTGAGCCCACATATTAATGGAACTCTTGTCCAGATACCATAGAAACTGAAATTGCAAACGGAACCGTTGAAATTGCGAAAGCATTTCTGGACCTCAAAAAGGGCTGACTTCTGAAAATGGGGTAACATGGAGACAGTTAATTTCTGGAGCACACAAACAAATCTTGGAAAAACAAATTGTTGTGATCTTTCATGCATTAAATCTTCTTTACAAACCCGAAAAATCAAAACGATATCTTATAAAATATGGGTTTTTTAAATCGTCAATTTAGTGGGCTGCATTTTTTATGAGACACCCTGTATATTTTTTTTAGTAAAGCAGTCACTGTCAGTCTAATAATACAGTTTAGTCAATGCAGTGTAACATTTGCCTCTTGCATACAAGACAAACAGTTGTGGTCTACTGATAGACGAAAGAATTTGCTGTGCACAAAAAAACTAAGGTGACATTAAACAACTTGATCACACACTACATAGCCTGGGCAATTTTCTGCTCCAGGGACCTTGACCTTTGACCAATGACCTTCATTTGTTTACTGAGCCTAGATCTTTTAAATGTCTATGTGCATGCACAATTGGAGCATCCTAGGTGCCTCCATTCAAAAGTTATCGTGTTTACATGCATAATATGCATACATAGTCAGTCAGCCAGAAACAGGCACACGTGACTAAAATTTGTAAAATCTTTGCCAGTTTCACTTCGCGGCTGGTCATAAAGACAAAAGCAATTCACGGAAAACGAGAGAACAAGAAGAGAATACGAATACGAATGCTTAATACGAATACGAATACGAATGTTTATTGAGGGTTAACAGATAAGCATAAGCTTTTTTACACCATGCCCTCGAAAATATAAAAACAAATGCAAATGAAAGAAAGTTGGAAAAAACATGAACAAAGGAGAGGAAAAGGGGGTAGGGGTAGCAATATCATAACAACAATGGACATTTTGAAAACATAAAAAAATGAAACATTTCAAAGCACATGTAGGAAATAAAAGATAAGTCATAAGAAACAATATTGTATTGGAGAGAGAGAGAGAGAGAGAGAGAGAGAGAGAGAGAGAGAGAGAGAGAGAGGAGAGAGAGAGAGGAGAGAGAGAGAGAGAGAGAGAGAGAGAGAGAGAGAGAGAGAGAGAGAGAGAGAGAGAGAGAGAGAGAGAGAGAGAGAGAGAGAGAGAGAGAGAGAGAGAGAGAGAGAGAGAGAGAGAGAGAGAGAGAGAGAGAGAGAGAGAGAGAGAGAGAGAGAGAGAGAGAGAGAGAGGGGTTAAAACAACAACAAAGTAAACCGGATCTTCTTAAGACAAAGCGTATGTCATGTATGATGAAACATTTTGTAGCGTGTGACGAATATAACACACACACACACACACACAACCCCCCCCCCCCCCCCCCCCCCCCCACACACACACACACACACACCACCTCCCCCCCCCCCCCCCACACACACACCTACCCCCCCCCCCCCCCCTCCACACACAGACGGACGTTCTTAATTAGTACTAGACTATATAATATACAAGGCCTCAAGGACATATTTCCTTTAATTAAATTCTGTTTTTATATAACGATGTTCGAATCTGAAGGAGAATCACACATGGCACACCATTGCTCACAGTGACAAACAAACAGACGGATGGACACATTCACAGAAAGACACAAACATTAACGTCCTCGGCAGGATAGAAAGAAGAAAAAAAAACGAAGAAAAAGAAACCTTGATACATGCCAGATTCTTTAAAAGGAGACACTTTGAACTAAATGTACATCAGTTATGATCAGAGAGCATTGCCCCTCAATTCCCTCTAGCAATAATTACATAGGCCTACCCTAGAACCTGACTCATGCATCAAGGGGGGGGGGGGGGGGATTCAAGGAGTCCCCCCCCCCCCCCCCCCCCCCCCCCCCCCCCACACACACCCGCGTCTGTATAAAGAAGCCTCCATTACACATTTTTTTTGTGGAAAAAAAAGTTAGTCGCCATCACTGAAGAAGAAGAGAAAGGAAAATTGTTTGGAGATACCCTAACCTTCCGTCTTATTTGATTTAAGCTTGTTCATAATATTTTACCAATGCTGTTCGGAGAGAGAGAGAGAGAGAGAGAGAGAGAGAGAGAGAGAGAGAGAGAGAGAGAGAGAGAGAGAGAGAGAGAGAGAGAGAGAGAGAGAGAGAGAGAGAGAGAGAGAGAGAGAGTACTGACAAACAAAAATAAAAACATCACTTCATTGGTGGAGTGAAGGGAGTACGTGCAAAACCAAAGACAATAAGAAGAATGACAAAAACCAGTTTCACATTCGTATAATTTTGGGCTTAAGAGTAATTGCATCCGCTTTGCCTATTCTTCCTCGTTTTAATTATAAAGAGTAATATTAAGGGGAAAATGTACTATGTAAGCTAAGTGGGAAAGCCATCTACAACAGCTTGTCTTCATCACGGATGTGCGAGCTATGTGGATGGAAGTTCAGTTTAACGTCGCGTATCGGCTTTCGCCATGTACGACGGGCTGAACAAACCAACCAGGATATAAACAAAAATTTATATTCCTGAATCACTGTCTTAGCCAAAAGGCAGAGAAGCGATCAGAATATTTTGAACTATATTTTGAGCAGCAATTATGATGGTGTGTGCTGCGCCTGACAAAGTGAAGCAGACGATTGCTTGCTACTGAGAAAGCGTTGACAATTTGATGGCCTGTTGCACTCTGTGACACAGAGGGGGTACGAGTCTACCTTACCTTCCTTTTTTTTTTATATCCAAGCATGGCTTCACCGTCTAATGAAGAAAATGCTCAAAAGAAACTTACCAACAAATTTCTGCAACTGAGATCAGACGCTTTGAAACATGGGCTTACTTCTAAAGAAATCCGCCAAACTATACAAGAGTCGTCTGGGAAGAAACAAACCAATTTGAAAAAGAAATTTTATGGTTTCTTTGCCGATCCAGCGCATCGTTGGCATATGTTTGTACTAATAACAGCAATGATAGTCGGAATATTGATAGGGCTTTATCATTATTTCTCGGAGGAGATCTTTCTAAATCCTTGCCTGATCGAGACGGGCATTCTTTCTGAGGAAATTTCCAGGCCCAGGGTGGATTGTAGCATGTGCCGCGATGTGTTTGACGTGCCCGAAGAGAGGAACATATCTGCTGAAGATTTCTATCGAAAGTACTCCTTCACCGGGCGGCCTGTTCTGGTCAAGGAAGCCACTGCCAACTGGACTGCCATGTCTCAGTTCAGCTTCAAGTTCTTTCGCGACCTGTACAAGAAAACCAGAGGGTCGTTGAAATACATTGAAGAAGAGTGCCAATTCTTTCCCTACAACACAGACTTCTACACTCTGTCAGACGTCCTCAACATGCCCGAGGAAAGAGCTGCTTTTGAGCCTGGACAGCCCCCTTGGTACATTGGCTGGTGAGTTTATGTTGCTGCTGGTGGTACTGAGGCAGTGGGGGACCTGTTCTCGTTTGTTTTGTTTTGCTTTCATTCGTTCATTTGGCTCCTATATTATTGTTAATATCGTCTAGTACGTTAACTTATCAGCAAAGCGACGTGACTCCTTGTATTCTCGACTTTCAATCTCAATGTATCGCTCTTTCCGTTTCCAGGGGTGAGTTTCTCTAGATAACGGTCGCCGCGCGAATAACGCTCACGGCAAACGGGGCCTAAGAAACACTTTAGAAAGCGTTTGCGGAAGAATATTACAAGCTCTTGTCTGATTGGTCAAAACAAAATTATTTTAAGCAAACTGTAATGGACCAATCAACAACAAGAACCGTATTCACCCCCTACTAGTTCCGGATAGTTCGCCGCTTGTCACCTTTCGACTGAGAGCAAAACGCCATGCGAACTATCGGCAAACGAAGGGTGTTTCGTAGACCGTTTTTGACGATTTGAGCGAGCGCGACGAAACGTTAGCCCTTGTGAAACTCGCCCCTGATCCTAGCCCTGTCCTTTACCCAAGCATGGCAAGATTTTAATTCTTAGTAATTATTTTCAAAACAAACAAAAAATGGTGGGTTTAGCGAAACTGCACCTCTTCTAATTACTGCTATTTTATATGGACTAATGTATTCCTAAATTTTGCCATGTGTCTGTAAACAATATTCACACCTATGGGTCTAATAATAAATTTAATTAAACAGACCAAACGTTATCACGTTTTCTTCATTTTCTCTGCTATGAAAGTTAAGATACGCATCAGGGGAACATAGGGTGAAAACATTAGTGCAAGGCCTACGGATACTAGGCCTAATTTGTATTCCACAAGCTTGTCTTTTTGACGATCAAAACACTTATAAAGAGATGCCTTTGATGGTGTGCGGGTTATCGCCTAATCAAAAATATTTATGCTTACATGCCTTGAAGCTACTACGTGATTCGAATGCTGCATAGACTATGTACAAAAAAAAGCAGCAGCAGATTAAAAAACAAGGGCATCGCCGAACGGCAGCAACGCATTGTGACAATGCAAACCCGGCCAGGGTTATGTCCTCTCCATCCCCCCCCCACCCCCCAATAAACACACCACTTTCCACCCTTACAGAACGCATAAAATACATAGCCCAACATTTGAAGCGAATCTGTTCAGTAGTTCACGAGATACAGCTGAACTTTTATACAAACTTCCGTGCACCATGGTACACCACCACACAAAATTTGAAGCGATTCTGTTCACTAGTTCACGAAATAAAGCTGGGGGGAAATTACATAGCCCAAAGAAGGAAATTTCGGTTTTCAAGGTCAAACTTCAAGGTCAAGGTCAGCACGGTGTTGATTAACGAAAGGAAGCTTCCTTATCAAGCTGTCTACCTCTCTGCCAATTTTAATCAAAGTCCAAACAGTAGTTTTTAAGATAATCGATACACAGACACACATACACACACACAGACACACCGATCGCACAACCCCGGCCTCTGGCCGGGTAAAAAGTGAATCCGAATATTGTTTACTATTTGCATGATTAGCGCATGCTATCGAAGATTTTTCCGCTCTCTCTCTCTCTCTCTCTCTCTCTCTCTCTCTCTCTCTCTCTCTCTCTCTCTCTCTCTCTCTCTCTCTCTCTCTCTCTCTCTCTCTCTCTCTCTCTCTCTCTCTCTCTCTCTCTCTCTCTCTCTCTCTCTCTCTCTCTCTCTCTCTCTCTCTCTCTCTCTCTCCCCTCCTCTCTCTCTCTCTCTCTCTCTCTCTCTCTCTCTCTCTCTCTCTCTCTCTCTCTCTCTCTCTCTCTCTCTCTCTCTCTCTCTCTCTCTCTCTCTCTCAATCTCAATGTATGAATTATGTTGTCATAATCATTCTTCGCTATAATCACCTGTTTTCTCGAGTAGCCACATTTTACAGTATCCTTTTTCAAAATCCCCATTCCCCATCTCCCCTTACTCTTGCTGGTTATGTATATATATGTAAATAATGTTCTTGTTTTTTTATGATTGTTGCTTTCTTTGTTTGCTTTTTTCCCTTCTTCTTCTTAATTTTATTTGTTTGTTGCTTTCTTGCTGTTTGCCTCAGGGCTGAGTGAAAAAAAGCTGTAACTAATTAGCTTATCTCATTACCCTGAATAAATAACATTTCGTTCGTTCGTTCTCTCTCTCTCTCTCTCTCTCTCTCTCTCTCTCTCTCTCTCTCTCTCTCTCTCTCTCTCTCTCTCCCCCTCTCTCTCTCTCTCTCTCTCTCTCTCTCTCTCTCTCTCTCTCTCTCTCTCTCTCTCTCTCTCTCTCTCTCTCTCTCTCTCTCTCTCTCTCTCTCTCTCTCTCTCTCTCTCTCTCTCTCTCTCTCTCTCTCTCTCTCACCGGATTTGCTATAGAGTGACAGCGAATAAGTGTGAAAAGGTAACGGCAATGAGAGAATACGGTTGCGGGGAAAGAGGGGTGAGGGATATGTTGAGGGTAGGGTGGACAAAGCTTTTTGTTGGTGGGAAAGATGAAGCATTCAATGTTGTAGACCTCAAACCATCAGATCCGCTTAGCAGGATGTAGAAAAGATTAATGATAAAACGAGACAACAAACCATATAAGCATACTCCCGCCTAGAAGCTGCATGCATCTAATGAAGTAATACACGTAAAATAACTTGCCATTTCGAGTAAACCTATATGATGAAAATCATCGTCTGGAAAGTGATGTAATTACCAGGCCAGAGGCCGGGGTTTTGCGATTGGTTTGTGTGTGTGTGTGTGTGTGTGTGTGTGTGTGTGTGTGTGTGTGTGTGTGTGTGTGTGTGTGTCTGTGTGTCTGTGTGTCTGTGTGTCTGTGTGTCTGTGTATCCATTATCTTAAAAACTACTGTTTGGACTTTGATTAAAATTGGCAGAGGGGTAGACAGCTTGACAAGGAAGCTTCCTTTCGTTAATCAACACCGTGCTGACCTTGACCTTGAAGTTTGACCTTGAAAACCGAAATTACCTTCTTTGGGCTATGTAATTTCCCCCCAGCTTTATTTCGTGAACTAGTGAACAGAATCGCTTCAAATTTTGTGTGGTGGTGTACCATGGTGCAAGGAAGTTTGTATAAATGTTCAGCTGTATCTCGTGAACTACTGAACAGAATGGCTTCAAATTTTGGGCTGTGTATTTTATGCGTTCTGTAAGGGTGGAAAGTGGTGTGTTTATTTTGACAGTTGTATTATGATTGGGTCAGTAATTTTCATTATTTTGCAATGATAGCTAAACGCTGTGGACATTTAATGAAGCATTTAAATTATATAACTTGCCATGGATAAACTAATATCACAGAAATCATCAACCAGAAATTGGCGTAATTTTGACCGTTTTTATTATGACTGCTGTCTGGTTCAGTAATTTTCGTTATTATGCAATGTCAACTAAAATCGATCTCACTGTTTGTGGCTTGCAATTTGCATAAATCCACATCACAATGATAATTGCTACTTTGCTGGAACATTGATAATTGTCTTCTCAAACTGACTGCCAGAATGGTTATGTGACTTGTCATTTTGGTAGAAATAAAACCACGGGTATCCA
>CM065680.1:74063674-74068674 GCA_017654935.2 Phymorhynchus buccinoides | reverse complement strand
CACGATGTCTGTGATGGGCAGCTCGGGCTGGGGGTGCTGCAGCAGGGACAGCATGTTGTTGCCGTGGCGCCACGTCTCCTTGCGCATGGCGAAGGGCTTCAGGAACTCCACGTAAGACACTCTGGGGGGGGGGGGGGGGGGGGGTGGGGTGTCAGAGCAAAGACCATGAGTACAAAGAAGTAGCTTTTTTTTTGTCGGGTCCTGTAAAAGATTTTTCGTATTTTGTTGTGGGTTTGTTTTTTTACTGTTATGGTATGTGGCTACTTAATGATACAATAAAATTGAAAGAATCTCAGTGTGTGTTGTTGTTCTTAAATTTAACGTCTTTTCACTTAAAAGTGATATTAGACAACAAAAAACAAAAACAAAATGAGTATGTGAGTGTATTGGAGGGGGGGGGGGGGGGCGTGCATATGTGCATGTGTGTATGGGTGCGTTATTGCTTAAGTGCATATTTGTGAGTAACATTAGGGGAGAGATGCTAAAATAGAACAAAGTTAAAACAAAACCCCAGAATTAAAATATTATAAAATCAAAATGCAAACATTCTAAGAAACAACAATTATAGAAACGAGCCAACTGGACTTAGCATTACATTTTGAACAAAATTAAAAAGATACAGCATCTTGGAATATGCATTTGGATTCAGTGTGTGTGTGTGTGTGTGTGTGTGTGTGTGTGTGTGTGTGTGTGTGTGTGTGTGTGTGTGTGTGTGTGTGTGTGTGTGTGTATGTGTGTGTGTATGTATGTGTGTGTGTGTATGTGTCTGTGTGTGCGTGCGTACGTACGTACGTGCGTGCGTGCGTGCGCTGTGTGTGAGTATGTGTGTGTGTTCGTGCGTGCATGCGTGCGTGCGTGCATGTGTTGGAGGATTATCAAAAAGGCACATTCCCCAACAGTATACCAACTTTGTTGTATATGCACAGTTCTAGTAATTATTTGTGTGTGCGAACTGGGTAGGCCCTATGCTTTAGCTCCAATCTGCTAGGAATTGCTTGCTTGGACGTAGGTGGTAGCTTAAGTTATAGAAACGTTGCCATAAGCTCTGCAATCCGCGGAATTGTGCAAACTGTTACGAACATGTAAGTAGCTTTCTGGAGCTCTATTCTAACATCCTTAAATCCACAAACTAAAGACCCCCTTACTCCCCGTTCTCCCCTTCCTTCTCTCCTCATTAAGCTTACCCCCTCCCCCTCTACCCTACCTGTTGTCTCGGCGGGTGTCGAACTTGGTGAGGATGGACTCCAGCTCGGTGTCGGAGAGGTTGACGCACAGCTCAATGAGGACCTCACGGAACTCGTCCCGGGAAACGCAGCCCGTGCTGTAGGGGTCCATGGCCTGGAACTCCTTCCGCAGCTCCTCCCACATGAAGTCGATCTGCACGACACAAACAAAAAACATAAAATTCTTCTTCTTCTTCTTCTTCTCCTTCTTCTCTTCTTACTGAAAATGCATGGTATGGGATGGGACGCGATTTCCAGAGTTACTGCTCCTTGCGTTTCCCTCGAGTTCCTTTAGAATGTTTCTTTTATTGAACTTTTTTTTGGTATCTCACAAGGAAAAAAGCAAATAAGAGGCAAAAAGCAAATAAATACGCAAAGAAGACAAACAAACAGACCAAGACGACAAACACATTTACACACCACTATGCCATGGAAGTTATTCAAAAAGGGTTCCTTTAGAATTAGTCTCTTTCTCCCTCACCTTAGACCTCAAGCTGTCTTGCAGCATGTCCGAGGCACAGTTGAGTTTCCGTGATCGCAGCATGTAGTCGGCGTCTCCCCGGCGCGGAGGCTGCAGCTTGGCGTTGGGGAAAGCGGCCGACCTCATGGAGAATCCAAAATGGCGGATGAACTGGTGGTACTCCAACGTGCGGTCCGAGTTGGTGATGAACGTTCGCCACAAGTCTCGGATCTCCCCGCGAGAAATTTCGGGGCGGATGTCGAATCTGTTTCCGGGAAAAGGAATTGAAAAAATTATGATAAGCCTAAATGGCTTAGCGAAAACGTGTATTAAAAAGAAGAGGAAGAAGAATCACAAAAATAACAGCAGCAGCAATAGCAAGCAAAACATTTTTTGGTACGTGTTTTTGTTGGTGCTGTTGTTCTTGTTGTGGGTTTTTTCCTTTTTAATCCATCCCTGTTATGTCCTTCCAAACAACAGTCGAACGTGACAATAAATATGCACAAGGAAAGTTAGGCAAAGTAAAATTTAAAACCTACTTCCGCCTTGGCATGACGTGTCACACCAATTGACAAGCTAAAACACCAAGGCTACATCAAAAATGTTGTTATGCTATGCATAGTTATTCGAGGATTGCCTTTAGCCATGGTAAGCTCCTACCATAACATCATCAGTCCAAGATCCTCCGAAGCCGGAGTGTAGCTGCCCACGTGGCGGGGTAATAAAAATGGTCACACACGTCATGTTCTCATCCCTAGCTGTTGCATTTGTACCATAGTGTTCAAGTGTTTCGGCTGTTGGGAAAGTAGGCTTGATTTTTTTAATTCATTAGGCATTGTTTTATATTGGCACATAATGTGTGTGTTTTCAAATGTATATGTATATCCTGCTTTTCTAAACATAGGCGGCATACACTACTTTCCAAAACAACGTATGCTTTACTTATACTTTTACGTGGATATATTAAGGTGTTGTAGGCATATTTGGTGAATTGTTCTCCACTTCCGTGTCCGAAATTGTATCAAACTCTTTCATTGTTTTAAGCATTAACAATAATTCAAAAATACATTCTAAAGACATTGCTGTGAAGGTAACACGAATATAGCCTAAAATGAAATCTGGACCTTCGATTTTGAGGAAGTGTCAGGGTTTAGAGTTAGGGTTAGGCCGGGTTTACATTAGACGCGTAAGTTCCGTACAGAAAACCCTAAATAAGTGGAAGAAAGAAGGATAAAAGTTTACGCATATAGGGGAAATTCGGACACGTGGGCAAATCTTTTCCCTTCTTTGCTTCACTTATTTATGGATTGCGCACGGGTTTCCGCATGGAATATCCGCTTATGTGTGTACACGGCCTTAGGGTTAGGGTTTGCGCTTTTCACTCTTCCTTGTGACAAACGGTGGATGCTGCAATCAGCTTTTTATCGGTTATAGGCCTATGTAGGCATACTTTTAACCTTTCCATCGCCAAAGTCGCATTTTAGCACCACAGTGATTTAACACATATGTCACTAAAAGGCATCAAATTGGGGTCTAGTATCCAAAGACCCTATTGTCTTATTCTTGGGAAGTAAGGATAGACCTTATTTTATATGTCACAGAAGAATCCCCAATACTTGCAGATGGATTTTGTTCTCTACCCAGGTAAATTTAATGGATTTTTTTTGCTGAAATATGGCTGGCGGTGAAAGGGTTTAAACTAAGACAAAAGGGTCTTTAGATAATAGACCACAATTTGATGCCTTTTAGTGGTGTATAAGTTAAATCATTGTGGTGCTAAAATGCGACTTTCGCGGTGAAAGGGTTAACGAATGTTTTTTAGCCTTCTCTTCGTTCGTGACATCATAGAAACGATTACCGGACTTTTCCCACCCGGACTATTCCCACCCGGACTTTTCCCACCCAGGGACTTTTCCCACCTAGGACTTTTCCCACCCGGACTTTTCCCACCTAGGACTATTCCCACCCGGACTTTTCACACCACACACACACACACACACACACACACACCACACACCACAAACACACACACACACACACACACACACACACACACACACACACATTCTCTCTCTCTTTCTTTCACTCCGTATCTCCCCCTCTCTTTCTCTCTCCCTCTCTCTTTCTCTCTCCCTCTCTCTTTCTCTCTCTCTAAATCAATCTACCAATCAATTAATGAAGCAATGCAATGGTTTATTGTCTTTCAAAGGAAACATTAAAAGAAGAAAATAAAAGTAAGTAATAAGCATACATATCATTCTTGGCAAGTACAGAGCAAATTATGATAGCAAAACGTAAGCACACAAACATCTGTTTGTATCTGGCAGTCATAGTCGGAAATGACATGCAATAAACAGAAGTTTGTTCAATTGGGTGTGAAAAGTCCGGGTGGGAAAAGTCCTAGGTGTGAAAAGTCTGGGTGGGAAGTCCTAGGTGGGAACAGTCCGGGTGGGAAAAGTCCAGTTGTGAATAGTCCGGGTGGGAATAGTCCTAGGTGGGAACAGTCCGGGTGGGAAAAGTCCAGGTGGGAAAAGTACGGTGGGAAAAGTCCGGGTGGGAAAAGTCCGGACACCCATAGAAAGCGATGTAGCGTACCGTCTGAGGAGCTGGTACATCGTCTCCTGGCTGAGGCGGCGGGTGTTGGACTCGTCCAGCTCCTGGAACACTCGCTCCACGTCCTGGAACCGCTTGGTCAGCAGGTCCTTGATGGACTGCAACCACAAGAAGGCTTAAGCATTAAAGGTGGACCCTGACGGATGAGTTTTTGGTGATCTCGACGTGTTTCTTACAAAAACTCATCCGTCCGGGTGCCCCTTTAACTCTGAGGGCGGGTTCACATTAGACGCGGTAAGTTCCGTACGGAAAACCCTAAATAAGTGGAAGAAAGAAGGATAAAAGTTTACGCATATAGGGAAAATTCGGACACGTGCGCGAATCTTTTCCCTTCTTTGTTTCACTTATTTATGGATTGCGCACGGGTTTCCGCACGGAATATCCGCTTATGTGTGTTCACGGCCTTAGTGCTCATCATAACTGTTGTTGTGGGCATTGGTTAGAGTCCTCTTCGTCAACGAAGTCGTCGTGCATTATATTACTGTCGGTTTTATCCTAATCGTCCTGTCATTTTCACATCGCCATCATCATCGTCATCATCATCATCATCATCATCATCATCATCATCATCATCATCATCATCATCATCATCATCATCATCATCATCATCATCATCATCATCATCGTCATCATCATCATCATCATCATCATCATCATCATCATCATCATCATCATCATCACCACCACCATCATCATCATCATCA
>CM065680.1:74041174-74048674 GCA_017654935.2 Phymorhynchus buccinoides | reverse complement strand
AAAGTACCTCCATTCATACAGTATTGCCACGAATTCACACACACACACACACACACACACACACACACACACACACACACACACACACACAAAAACGAGAGAGATACGCAACGGTTCTAAAGTACCTCCATTCATACAGTATTGCCACAAATTCACGCACACGCACACGCACGCACGCACGCACGCACGCACGCACGCACGCACGCACGCACGCACACGCACGCACACACACACACACACACACACACACACACACACACACACACACACACACACACACACACACACACACACACACAACACACACACACCACACAACAACGAAAGAGAGAAAACGCAAAGGTCCTCGTAACGGTTCTAAAGTACCTCCATTCATACAGTACCGGAAATAAACACCACCCCCCCAAACCCCACCCCCCCCCCCCCCCCCCCCCCCCCCCAGGTGAATCAGAGTCACGCGCACAGCAACAGACACTCGTGAATTGATTAATACATTATTAGGGGGAACACATGGTAATAACTGATCGTCGATGCACACAATTAAGAAATAATTAAAACAGGGTGTAAGCTGAGGAGTTGGTAGACTGGGGAGTTCATGGCGATTATGGGGTGGGTAACGTGGGGGGGGGGGGGGGGGGCGGGTTGGGAACGGAGGTAAGGAGTCACCCGCTTTAACTTACCGTCGTCCATGGAATGCACTTCCAGCCTGTCCGCGTGGTCTGTGCGGGATGGAATAACAAAGGTTCGGTTTGGGGATGTGCTTGGTAATAATTATTACATGCAGTAACGCTGACGTTCTAACTAAAGTAGACCTACTCCGTCAAAATCACTATAAATCACAAACAGAGAGTGGAGAACATACAATAAAATTAATGGTTCTCTATACCGTCAACAGTTGGATCAGGTTTGAGGATTACTTCTTTCTTAGTTGTGGCTGAAGTTCTATTAAAAGGGAGGAGAGAGAGAGAGAGAGAGAGAGAGAGAGAGAGAGAGAGAGAGAGAGAGAGAGAGAGAGAGAGAGAGAGAGAGAGAGAGAGAGAGAGAGAGAGAGAGAGAGAGAGAGAGATAAAAAGAAGAAAAAAAAAAAGAGAGAGAGAGAGAGAGAGAGAGAGACAGACAGACAGAGAGAGAGAGAGGTAGGGAGGCTCTAGGAAGTTACAAAGCCGCCTATGCGGGCTAGAACGCAAACAAGTGAATCGATCGAGATGAACAGTAACCCTACCCGAATCTAGGGATGTTCTCATGGCAGCGGGTCCAGAGTGTCCGCGCCACTCTATGCCCAAGGCGTTCAGGAACTTGCGGCCATCCATGACGCCTTCATTGGACGGATCGTACCTGAAAGGACAAACGAACTAAGACTCGCTCTGGCTGTGAGTACGGTTGCACTTAGCTAAGTTGATAAGGTTGTTAGGGTGTTATTGGGGTCTGCAACCTTTTGCAAGAGTGAATGCCCTTGGAGGGTGGAGGAAGATGGTTCAGTACTGACCAAACAGGGGGATAACTCTCGCCAATAACCCTATTTGATGCCACTAAATGGCTGCCTTTCGCAAGAGTGAATGCCCTTGTCAGTACTGACCAGCAAGGGCATCACTCTCACTGTCAAGGGCGTTAATAACCCTAGTTGCAGAGGCCTATACCTGAGTAGAACACCAAACAACACCTAATTGGTGTTAAACATTTTCTTGCGATTTTTGTTGTTGTTGTTGTTGTTGTTGTTGTTGTTGTTGTTGTTGTTGTTGTTGTAACTTACTTGCAATGTTACAGAGGGTTTTTCCCCCACAATTAAAAAAAGTTGTCTATCAAGTCTGTAACAACTCTGTTGTTTACTTTTCCACGTTCCTCTTTCCTCCCCTCCCCCCCCCCCCCCCTCCTCCCTCCCAATTGCCCCACATCTTTTTTCAATAACCCATGATCTCTTTAATTGTTTAACATCTTGTCATTCCCTTCTTCTTTCATCCATGCAATCAATGCTCCGTCGTCCACACCCACATTCATCCATTCACACGCCTTTCTTGAATTATAACAAACTAAGCAAATTACGCACAAGCACACAATGACGTGGGTTAATTACAAAGACAAATATTATTCAAAACACAAATTTCAAACTCCTCATATCGTGCAGTCAGAAGTTTAAGCTTTTCTCTGTGTGTTGGCGTGTGGTGCATCTGTTTCATAATGATATATCATTGTAATAGCCACATAACACGAGAGCACGTTTCCTTAATGGGGCACCCTGACGCGGATGAGTTTTGTTGCAAGAAACACGTCGAGAGCACCAGAAAGACAGCCTTTTCAAGGATCGGAACACTCACTTTGCTCTGGTTTCCTAGAAATCAAACCGTCAAAACGGCAATTCTTCCTTGGCCAAGATGCCGGAGAGAGAAACCATTTTGGATGGGGTGGGTGGAGGCCACTCATTGTGTTTGAAGCTTTTCTTTTTTGTAGTACAGTAAAAAACCCAAAAGGGAGCTATTTCTTTTGTTGTGAGCAAAACTCCTTTTAGGTAAACTACATAAAATTAAACAAATTAAAAATAAAAAGGCTTGTATTGTGAAAATGTCTTGCAAACGATTTGGTCTAAACTCAGGCGGCCATTAGCACATGCCTTCTCTTTCACTGAAAGAATCTGACTTCCAGCACCTCCGACAAGGAGGAATCGCAGATTTGACGGTTTGATTTCTAGGAAACCAGAGCAGAGTGAGTGCTGCGATCTCTGTAAAGGGTGTTATCCTGGTGATCTTGGCGTGTTTCTTGCAAAACCTCATCCGTCAGGGTGCCTCTTTAAACGCACTATTACATCTAATATGTAATATACTTATTTTGTTAGGCCACAAGGTAGCCTACAAATCACTCTTCTCGGGTACCAGCAGGAAGGCACTAGTACAAGAGGGATAAAGAAAGCAGATAGTATCTTCTGGCATTTAAAGGGCCACCCTGACGGATGAGTTTTTGTAAGAAACATGTCCAGATCACAGGAAAACACCCTTGACAGAGATCGCAACACTCATGTCTGCTCTAGTTTCCTAGAAATCAAACCGTCAAATCGGCGATTCCTAATTGCCGATTCCTCCTTGTCGGAGGTGCTGGAAGTCAGATTCTTTCAGTGAAAGAGAAGGCATGTGCTAATAGTCTCTTTTCTAATTGCCGCCTGCGTTTAGACCAAATCGTTTGCACGAAATTTTCGCAATGCAAACCTTTTTTTTCTACATTTTCTACAGATTATCTAAAGGAGTTTCGCTCACAACAAAGGAAATAGCTCCTTTTTTTATTTACTGCACTACAAAAAAAAGAAAACGCTTCAACCACAATGAGTGACCTCCACCCACCCCATCCAAAATGGCTACTCTCTCCGGCATCTCCGCCAAGGAGGAATCGCCGTTTTGACGATTTAATTTCTAGGAAACCAGAGCAAAGTGAGTGTTCCGATCCTTGAAAAGGCTGTCTTTCTGGTGATCTCGACGTGTTTCTTGCAAACATTAATCCGTCAGGGTGCCCCTTTAAAGCCTCGATGTTTGCTATCTATACCTGCACCAGAGTTTCTCAAACTCGCCGTCGTCCAGGTGGAAGTTCATCTTCTGCAGCATCTGCTTGAACTCCGACCTCATGACCCGCCCCGACCCCCCGGGGTTCATCTGAGGGATCATGTCCGCCAGGTCCAGGAATCTGTGTGAACATATGTTTATTATAATCATGAATAGTACTTACATAACGCGTCATCTTGGGAAGCAACATTTAAACACATATATGCGCGCACGCGCGCATACACACACACACACACACACACACACACACACACACACACACACGAGCGCGCGCGCGCGCCACACTTTCCGTCCATCCTCTTTCTCCCTCTCTTTGATTTCCCTTTCACCCCCACCCCCACCCCCTTTGATATCTCTCCATTTCTTCCTTTGTCCCCTTCTCTCATTCTCTCGCTCGTCTCTCTCTCTCTCTGTCTCTGTCTCTGTCTCTCTCTCTCTCTCTCTCTCTCTCTCTCTCTCTCTCTCTCTCTCTCTCTCTCTCTCTCTCTCTCTCTCTCTCTCTCTCTCTCTCTCTCTCTCTCTCTCTCTCTCTCTCTCTCTCTCTCTCTCTCTCTGCGTCTGTATGTACCTGCCTCTCTCTCTCTCTCTCTCTCTCTCTCTCTCTCTCTCTCTCTCTCTCTCTCTCTCTCTCTCTCTCTCTCTCTCTCTCTCTCTCTCATTCTCCTCCCTCTCTCTCTCTCCCCCTCCCTTTCTCTCTATGTTACATTCTTCCTTCCTTCCTTTCTTTCTTGCTTCTTCCTTTCTTTCTTTCTTCTCTCTCTCTCTCTCTCTCTCTCTCTCTCTCTCTCTCTCTCTCTCTCTCTCTCTCTCTCTCTCTCTCTCTCTCTCTCTCTCTCTCTCTCTCTCTCTCTCTCTCTCTCTCTCTCTCTCTGTATAAATATTTATTCGAAAGGTTATAACATTTCATTCCCCTTTTCTAAACTTATCTATTGTGCATGTTATAATTTTAGTAAATGCGCATGTCTGTAGCTATGCTCCTACTACATGATATTGTAAAATTGTCAATTGATTACTTGTCTAACTATGATTTATGTGTGTGAAAGGAATTGTGAGAATGTTGATTTATATGTCATGTTGTCCTTGTTCTTTGGATTTGTTACATTGTTTACTTTTGAACCATTTGAGTTTGTTTTGTAATTTATTTATTTATTTATTCATTTCATATGTCATTATTTTAGAGGACCTGATGAAAATAAGCTATTTCTGCTTACTCAGTTTATCCTCATTAAAAATTTCGAGTTCGAGTTCGAGTTCGTCTTCTCTCTCTCTCTCTCTCTCTCTCTCTCTCTCTCTCTCTCTCTCTCTCTCTCTCTCTCTCTCTCTCTCTCTCTCTCTCTCTCTCTCTCTCTCTCTCTCTCTCTCTCTCTCTCTCTCTCTCTCTCTCTCTCTCTCTCTTCCGACCTTCCTTCCTTCCTTCCTTCCTTTCGTCCATTTCTTTCCCCCCCCCCCAAAACAAAAAACAAAAACCCTCACCTCTGCCGGGCTCTCTCCCTCAGGTTGGAGTGCACCTGACCAGCGGTCATCATGGCCTTGTCCGGCCTAGACAGCGGATCCATCCACTGGGGGTGAAGGTCCGCCTCCGCGGCCGCCTCCCTGAAGTGGCTGAAGAACTCGCTGAAGGGGATCATGGCCTTGTCCTTGAGGCCCATCCTCTCCAGGAGCTTGTGGCTCTGCTGCTGGGTGATCTGCCGCCCCGAGACCGTCACCAGGATCCTCAGGAAGGCGTCCCTGTAGTCAGTGGTGGTGGTGGTTGATAGTCAAGTCAAGTCAAGTCAAGTCAAGATCATCTTTATTGAGGGTTAAAGAATAAGCTGACAAAGCTTTTTTTTCAAAGCGGTAAGTGGGCGGGTAAAATACACGGAAAGAGGATGGAGTGAAGTGAGTTTTGGGGAGTGGGGAATAGAGAGGGGGAAGGGAAGGGGATTGGGAGAGAGAGAGTGTGGAAGAAAGGGGGGGAAATGAGAGATAGATGAGAAAAAGGAGACACAGAAAGAGGGAGACAGACAGAGATGGACAGCGAGAGATAAAAACCAAATGATTCGTAAGGGAGGGTTTCTGCGGGGAGTCCAGGGGGCTGCATAGGTTCTTGGCTAAGGTGTAGTGGCCTTGTGGGGGCCCAGGGGGCGAAGCCCCCAGACATGTTTGCAATTTAGTGATTATTACAGCAAAAATGGAGCCATTTTCTTACTTTTTACCCTTGTATAAGGTGCATGCTTGGGGGAAGGGGGGGTCCGGGAACTCTGGAAACCCCACCACAGACCGCCCCTGCATTAAAGAACTGTTGTAATTTGTAAAAATAGGGCGGTTGAAACGCAGACAAACAGATTTAACTTGCTAAAAAAAACATATATATATATATATATATATATCTTCCGTCATTTTACTGGGTGTCAAAGTGACATCATTTTAAGTCAATAATCAATAATGTGTCTACATTTTCTGGGGGAAAAAAGAAAGAAAGAAACAAGCAAAAGAATGCAGACAGACAGACAACCAGGTGGTCAGATAAAGAGTAGGCTTCGTGTGCACGACCAAGCCAGTTAATTAAGTTGATGATTTCAGCCATTAATAAACCAGCTGTTGGCATTGATCGATCACCAAGGGTGTTTGATTACTCATAATCCCCATCACCACCTTCGTCGTCGTCATCATCATCTTCATCATCATCATGTTCGTCGTCGTCGTCGTCGTCGTCGTGATGGTCTTCGTCGTTGGCATCGTCGTTTTCGTCGTCGCCGCAATCATCATGATCATTCTGAACTTTGTTTTCGTCGTCATGGTCGTCATGGTCGTCATTGTCATCGTGAGATATATTGGAATCTCCTCCCCAACTTACCCTTCTCCTCCCAGTCATTTCTAGCTATAATAATAATAATAATAATAATAATGATGATGATGATGTTGATGCTGCTGCTGCTGATGATGATGATGTTGATGCTGATGCCGATGCTGATGCTGCTGATGCTGCTGATGCTGCTGATGCTGCTGCTGCTGCTGCTGCTGCTGCTGCTGCTGCTGCTGCTGCTGCTGCTGCTGCTGATGATGATGATGATGATGATGATAATAATAGTAATAGTAATAATAATAATAATAATAATAATAATAATATAATATATAATAATAATAATAATAATAATAATAATAATAATAATAATAATAATAATAGGGGTACCTATAGAGCGCCCTTCTAGGCAAAACCTACCCAGGGCGCTTTACAAATTAAACTTCACTAAACCACCATTCACACATCGAATATATACAACTAACAAACCAGACTGCATCACTCACTCCCTCACGCGCACGCACACACATGCACAAGCGTGCACGCGCGCAAGCATGATGTACACATACACACACGCATACGCACTAACACACAGACACACACACACACCAAACACACACACACACAGACACACACACACACACACACACACACACACACACACACACACACACACACACACACACACACACACACACACACACACGCGCACACGCACACACACACACACACACACACACACACACACACACACACACACACACACACACACACACACACGTACGCACGCACGCACACACGCACGCACGCTATCCCACTCCTGCTCCACCCCATCTTACCTGGTGACGTTGCCCCGTCCCTCGGGGTCATTGTCCTTGAACCTCTTGCGGACCTCGAAGTAATTGCTCTTGACCTTGTCCCTCAGCAGAGCCTCCAGCTGGTGACCACACAGAAACCAGGGACGTGGTTAGATAGAAGCACCCCCGAGACATGTTGGGCGAAACTCCGTCAATTAACCCTTTCACCGCCAGCCATATTTCATCCAAAAATGTCCATTAAATTTACCTGGGTAGAGAACAAAATCCATCTGCAGTATTGCGGATTCTTCTGTGACATATATAAAATAAGGTCTATCCTTACTTCCCAAAACTAAGACAATCGGGTCTTTGGATAATA
>CM065680.1:74016174-74036174 GCA_017654935.2 Phymorhynchus buccinoides | reverse complement strand
CTAATAATAAAATATAATAATAATAAAAATAATCGTTTACCCCACCTCTTCTTCCCAGAGCTTGAGAGCCACGCAGAAAGCGTATCTGCCCGCGAACGTGACCACGCTGCCAGAGCACCTGCAGAGGCTGGGTTACCGCACCCACATGGCGGGCAAGTGGCACCTGGGCTTCTGCAACTGGCGCTACACCCCCACCCACCGAGGGTTCGACTCTTTCGTCGGCTTCTACAACGCCATCCAGGACTACTATACACACATCGGGCACCACCACGGATACGATTTCCGCCACAATGAAGATGTGAGCATTTGGATTATGTACACAAACTAGAAAGTGGAGTATTGTTGACATAGTGCAACCCTCTGCCGATTAAGAGAATTCGTAAGGCTAAGAAGGCTCAGGATTGTCCCTAAGAGGAGTAGGCCCCCTACTGGCCACTGCAAAGAACACTTTTTGCAAGAGTGGATGCCCTTGGTGGGTGGGGGAAGATGGTTGAGTACTGACCAAACAAGGGAATAACTCTCGCCAATAACCCTATTTGAGGCCTTTTGCGGGAGTAAATGCCCTTTTGGATACTGATCAACAAGGGCTTAACTCTTGTCGTCAAGGATGTTAATAACCTTACTTGCAGTGGCCATGAACTGTCACAGTCAGAAATGGAATGTCAGATCAGGTTCGATCTACGGGATTGAACCCCGTCAATTAAAACAATGCCTTTCTTCTATACCCCCTTCTCATGGTTGGTTTGTATCACGAGTATATTATTTATTAAAGCACAAATTTAGCCATTTTCTTACTTTTTTATATAAAAGATAATTATCTTCCGTAAGCTTTATGTGAGTAATAAAGGGAGTAGGCCTGTGTCTTTCTTTCCTGATTGTTGAGACATCGGACAGAGACACGTACGTAATCCTTTCTCTTTTTTTCTCTCTCAAAATATATCATAACTCTTTTGTGTTTGTCTGTATAAGGAATTAATGGATTGATCGTTCTTATGATATTAGAGGGCATCTTCAACAAACAGGAACGTGTAAGCATACTGAATCACACTTTATTTTGTGAGAGCTTTTAGTTTGTTGCAGATGGGTGGTTATTGTTTGTTTGTTTGTTTGTTTGGGAGGAAGGTGTTGATTCGTGTGTGAGGTTTTTGTTGTTGTCGTTTTGGGGAGTGCGTGTGTACGTGGTTTGTTGTTGTTGTTGATTGTTGTTGGTAGTATGTTGTTTTGTTGTTGTTGTTGTTTGTTTGTTTTTGCGTGGGGGGGGGGATGGGGGGGAGTAGGGTGTAGGGGAACTGGGAGTGATGGTGGGGTCAGACCAACGATCTTTCTACATCCTACGCACACTGCCCAGGTTTTCTATGAGGCCAAGGGCACCTACTCGGCCTTCATCTTCACCCAGTACGTGGAGAAGGTGATCGCCCAGCACGACCTCAGCAGGCCCCTGTTCGTCTACGTGCCCTACCAGTCCGTGCACGGGCCTCTGCAGGTACCGCAGATCTACATAGACAGGTAAGCAGGTACCATAGGTCTACATAGACAGGTAAGCAGGTACCACAGGTCTACATAGACAGACACATAAGCAGGTACTATAGGTCTACATAGACAGGTAAGCAGGTACCATAGGTCTACATGGACAGACACATAAGCAGGTACCATAGGTTTGCCTAGACAGACAAGTAAGCAGGTACCATAGGTCTACAAAGACAGGTAAGCAGGTACCGCAGATCTACATAAATAGGTAAGCAGGTACCGTAGATCTACATAGACAGGTAAGCCTTGTTCATCTACCTGTCTACCTGCCCTACCAGTCAGTGCACAGGCCTCTGCAGGTACCGCAGATCTACATAGACAGACAGGTAAGCAGGTACCGCAGGTCTACATAGACAGACAGGTAAGCAGGTACCGCAGATCTACATAGACAGATAGGCAAGCAAGTACCGGAGATCTACATAGATAGTGGAGGACGGAATGGCATGAAAAACAGCTGAATTGTTCAAACCCATACAACAAGTTGAAAATTAGTATGAACAATAAGCCCTGTTCACCTAGTTGTTCGTCTATCTGCTACCTGCCTACCAGTCAGTACACGGGCCTCTGCAGCTACCGCAGATCTACATAGAGAGACAGGTAAGCAGGTATCGCAGATCTACACAGACAGACAGGTAAGCAGATACCATATGTCTACATAAACAGACAGGTAAGCAGGTAGGCCTACCGCAGGTCTACATAGACAGGTAAGCCATGTTCGTCTACCTAGCTGTCCTACCAGTCCGTGCATGGGCCTCTGCAGGTACCACAGGTCTACATAGACAGGTAATAAGCAGGGGTAGCTGTCCTGTATTGTTTGCATAATTGCATGGTAACAATTTGTATTCGCGTAGCCTGATCTAATGTGTTAGTAGGCCTAGTTTTCTAGATGATGCCGTCGAAGTTCCACAGTAATGCGTCCAAAATCGCGCGCGCCTGTGTAGTACTTTTTTCTGTCTTTTCTTTCTTCTTTTTTTTTCAGGGGTGGGGGTCGTGTAGGCCTCCTGTGCTAAATCATTGTGTATACTAGTCAATCGTGTGCGACCATGAGCACTAAATGGCAAAATAAAAAGAAGATGTTCGTCAGGAAACTCTGCTGCTAGAATTTGTGTGTAATAGAAAACTGGAAATACCTTGCCCATAAGACTCTATATGCAATGTAAATGGGATTTTTTAAAAAATATTTGGTGTTGGGAATGGTTCGTCCCCAAAGTCCAATTAATCCCATAAGGCAGTTTAAAAGCCTCATAGTCACTTTGGCTTAAGGCTGTGTCAGACCAATTGACATAGGCTAGAACACCAAGGCTACGTCAAAATGTTGTTATGCTCTGCATCGTTATGCGGGGATTGTCTTTAGCCACGACAAACTCCTAGCATAACACCATCAGTCTCCCCAAATCCTCCGAAGTCGGAGTGTGGCTGCTCACGTGGCGGGGTAATCAAAAAACGGTCACATGTGTAATGTTCTCATCTCATCCCTAGCTGGTGCATTTGTACCATAGTATTCAAGTGCTTCGGCTGTTTGGATTATCCCTGGATAATCAAGGTGACTAACGCCTTTAACTAATTTCGTTGTCATCATACCATATTATTTTATCATGTACATATTATTCTCCTCATTCCAAACAGGTACTGCAGCCACATCAAGGATTCGAACCGTCGCCTTAAGTGCGGGATGCTGGCAGTCCTGGACGAAGGGGTGGGCAACATCACACGGGCCTTGAAGGCCCGGGGCCTCTTCAACGACACCCTGCTGCTGGTCACCACGGACAACGGGGGGCCCGTGCACGAGGTGATTGCAATATGCAAATGACCCAGTGTGCACAAACAAGTCTATGTCGAAAATAACTGCGTATCTTTATTGTCTGATAATATATTTATATAAGTTTTGCACATATTTGGAACCGCAAACTGTCTGATCCCTTTTGGTGAATCATCAAAGATGATTTGTATTTGGTATATTCTAGTCACAGAGATTTATCTCTGTGAAATTCGGGCTGCTCTCCCCCGGAGAGAGCGTCGCCGCAAGTGCAGCGCCTACCCATTTGGGTTTTTTAATTTGGGGGGGGGGGGGGGCCCCACAGGGTGACGAGGGGTTGTGGACACACTTGGAAAACCTAGCTATCAATTTGGCCATACCAGGCAGCTGGATTAGGCCTATATGGACGTGGTTGTACCTAAACATGTAAAGGGAATGTTGACGAAGCTGATGACGAGCCTCATTACCAGTCCGTGTGTTTTTGTTTTTTCTTTAAGCAGATTAAAACTGTTAGCGAACGATTACATTTAAAACTCAAAAGGTTTCAAACATAAGAAACAGTCTTGATATATTTAATAAAATAATATCTTTGGAAATAAATCCTGATGACCGTAAGTCTAAGCTTAGATGTTTTGTCCATATTGTTGCCTTTCTCTTTAACTGATTTGATTGATTTAATTTAAAGTCTGTTCACAACAATGGTGATATTAGACTTAAATAAATACATTAATTAAACAAAAACAAAACAGACATAAACAAATATTGAATTAAAATGAGGTGAAAAGAGTGTGTGTGTGTGTGTGTGTGTGTGTGTGTGTGTGTGTGTGTGTGTGTGTGTGTGTGTGTGTGTGTGTGTGTGTGTGTGTGTGTGTGTGTGTGTGTGTGTGTATGTGTGTGTGTGTGTGTGTGTGTGTGTGTGTGTGTGTGTGTGTGTGTGTGTGTGTGTGTGTGTGTGTGTGTGTGTGTGTGTGTGTGTGTGAGAGAGAGAGAGAGAGAGAGAGAGAGAGAGAGAGAGAGAGAGAGAGAGAGAGAGAGAGAGAGAGAGAGAGAGAGAGAGAGAGAGAGAGAGAGAGAGAGAGAGAGTATGTCCGTGATGGGGGAAGGAAAAAAAAAAAAAAAAGATTTGGGGCAAAGAAAAGAACATTAATATTAACTAACGTATCAATTATAGTAATTTTGCAATTCCAGAGCTGGATATGACAGAAGCTATTTTGATCATTTCATGGCTGTAAACTACATCTTGTAAAGTTCCTATATTTGCTACTTGAATCCCAGACAAGGTGTATAGCGATGTTAAAAATGGACATTCGAAAAGAATGTGTTGAACTGATAGTGGGTGACCACAAGCGCATTCTACATCTTTAGAAAATTTGGTCTTCCATGAATTTAATCGAATTTTGTAAATCAGGCTAGACAAAGATCTTGAACATGACAATGTTTCAGATTTTGAAGTAAGTTTCTCTTTATACATACAATTTTCTAAAATATAATTTATTTCATGTTTTTTTGGTTTTAGTGAAGTGTCCGAAAGTGTCTCTTTAACTGACAGTTAAGTGCGTGTGTCATAATCATTGTTCATAGACATTTTGTTTGTTATTTCTTTTTAGTATGATGTTTTTACGTGCTCAAATGAATGAAAATGATATAACAGATCCGTATTGTCCGTATCGTCGCCTTTCTTTTGACAGTTAAGTGCGTGTTTCCATAATTATTGTTCATAAACATTTGTATGTTATATCATTTTGGTCTGATGTTTTATATGCTCAAATGAACGAAAGGGATATTTTAAAAATAAATGAAATTTACCGTTTTGAAATAGACGATTTTCGGGAGAAACAAAACTAGGGGAGAGCACTTCGTGAAAATTAGAGTTGCTTACCTCCATTACTCGGTCAAATGCCATAGCAACAATGCAACAATGGCGTCGAAGCTTGAAACCGCAGGATGCTAGTCAGCGACTTGCAAACATTTTTTTAATAGAACAATTAGGGGTGGCCAGTGGCCACAAACTGATAAAACTTGCAAAATGTGACGCAAAAATATAAATTACTTCTTTTTTTTTAGAATGACGCACGGTGTTCTAAGTGCTATATGTCTGCTCAAACACACGAGTTGATAGGCTACGATAGCTGATGGTAGTGACATCCCCTGTTTGACCGATTGAATTAGGCAAGATCACTCCCACACACCATGAAATTACTCCCCTTAATTATTTCCGAACAATTCCTATTGAAGGGGGCCAACAACTGGCCGCTGAGGGGCTCCAAGACCACGCTGTGGGAGGGGGGCACGCGGGCCATGGCCTTCCTGCACGCGCCTCGATTCCTGCAGCGGTTCAGGGGAGGGGTTTATGATGGCGTCATCCACGCAGGTATTCCTGGTGCTGTGTCTCTGTGTGTGAGGTTCCCTTGTAGCCTACTCTCGTTATGGTGTGGTGCAACTTTGTACGAGTTGGATAACTTTTTTTCTGTTGGTCATAATATATCTTACGGGAGCATTATTGCATCGAGGATGTGTGTGTATAATCACACAAATTTCCATTTTTAAAAAATTAAAAATTAAAATACTTGAAAGCTGAAATGTGTAGGGGAAGACGGGGTAAAAAGCGCATGGGCGGGTAAGAAGCCCACCCCAATTATCTCATGAAATAAAGAAAATTTCAGTCAAATGTGCCCATGAGACGAATGCTAGACATTAACGCTCGTCTCATGGGCAAAATGAGACTGAAATTTGCTTCATTTCATGAGATAATTGGGGTGGGCTTCTTACCCGCCCATGCGCTTTTTACCCCGTCTCCCCCTATAAACATGTTTCCGAATACCATCAATACAGTCGTTCGATCGGTATTGGTCTATTATTCTCCAAAACGCTCGTAGATATGTTTTTGTTAACAATGTATAACTTATACTTACTTATACTATAAGTAAGTCTACATTGCAGTTACTTTGAGTGAGTTCTTTTCTTCTATTAGTTGGTCTGTTCGTTCGTTTGTTTGTTTGTCTGTTTCGAGGGTAGAGAAAAGTGGGGACAAAAAAAGTTGGGGGGGGGGGGGAAGAAACGGAGCAAAAGCCATAATACAAATTGAATGGGAAGTAAGAATTGTTTTCTCTCCATGGACAACTAACGCATCCCTATGCTTGCTGCGTGCAGTGGACTGGCTGCCCACACTAGTGGAAGCGGCAGGCGGGCGGGCGCCTACAGGTCTGGACGGGGTCAGTCAGTGGTCCAGCCTTCTACAGGGCAAGGTACCCAGCGCCCGGCAGGAATTCATCTACAACATCGACGAGCTGAAGAACAACTCCGGCCTCAGGCAAGGCAGGTTCAAGCTTCTGCAAGGCCCCCCAGGACATCCAGACCGGTGGTACCCTCCTCCTACAGAGCAAGATGGTTCTTCTGGTACTGAAAATTATAACTACTTTCTATACGAATCGGCATCAAAACTGAGAGAATATATTCAGAATTCCAACAGTTCATTCCCTTCAGTTCAATCAGCCTTGATGTTTCGTCGTCTAACGGAAGAAGTCATCAGTATGACGTCACCAGACCTCACGGAGGTCAAGGACATCACGGAGGCCAAGGACGTAGAGTACCAGCTGTACGACCTTGAGGCTGACCCCACAGAACATCACGACGTCAAGGACAAACACCCTGAAGTGTTCCACGCCATGCGAGCCCGCCTGGAGGAGTACAAGAAAAGCCTGGTGCCTGCCAACTTCCCACCGCATGACCCCGATGCTCTGCCCTCCAACTTCAATGGAGTGTGGTCACCTGGGTGGTGCTAATGAGGGTGTCGTCATCATTTTCGTTCATTTTGTTTTGTCCATCTACACCTATATAATAAAATTATTGCGGTGTGTGTCTGTCAATTCTGATCGCTTCTCGGCCTTTTGGCTAAGACAGTGATTCAGGAACATAAAGTTTTGTTTATACCCTGGTTGGTTTGTTCAGCCCGTCGTACATGGCGAAAGCCGATACGCGACGTTAAACTGAACTTCCATCCTGTGTGTCTGTGTCTGTGTGTGTGTCTGTTTGCCCTGTAACTCCTGAACCATTGTACATAATCGCTTCAACTTTTGTGTGCTGGTGTATCATACTACACACATGGTCCCATAGAACATTGTGGCCGTGCTGAGCTTGACCTTGACCTTGAAAACCTAAATTTCGTTTAAGGGCTATATCTTTTGCACCGTTAAACTTACAGACTTCAAACTTGGTATGCATGTGCATTGACTTGTGGTAGTGTTGAATATGGGGTAGCAATCAAGGTCAAGGTCAAGGACATCGGTAGAACTTGAAAGTGGTTAGGGTCTATACATTCGTGTTTTAGGCGTATTTTTCCACATTTTTGCTTGACATAATCGCTTTAAATTTTGTGGGGGGTTATTTCACCTTGAGTAGAAGACACCCGAACATAAATTATTGGCGTTCGGACTTTGACCTTGAAGTTTGACCTTCAATGACTACTATAATCGGCTACAATGTGTGTCCGTGTGTGTGTGTATGTGTGTGTGCGTGTGTGTGTGTATGTGTGTGTGTGTGTGTGTGTGTGTGTGTGTGTGTGTGTGTGTGTGTGTGTGTGTGTGTGTGTGTGTGTGTGTGTGTGTCTGTCTGTCTGTGCCCAAACCGTTGGCCATAGACCCCTATAGCCATATATATTCTTGATCAGCATATCACAACCTATTCAGATCCTGAATTGTGAACCGCCAGAGCAAACGTCCGCCAAGGAAGACTCACAATACTGTATTGAAAAATATTGTATGTAAATTGTATATTTTAGGCCGTTTTTGCATAAAAACAGAGCTTCAGAGAAAGGTTTGGGACAGCCAGAGAGAGAGAGAGAGAGAGAGGGGGAGAGAGAGAGAGAGAGAGAGAAAAGAAAGACAGACAGAGACAGGGACAGAGAGAGAGAGAGAGAGAGAGAGACAGACTGAAAGACTCACAGACAGACGTTGACACAAAAGAGGTACAACACTTTTACAATCTATTCATCTATTGAAATAAAGTTCCTACAAAAGATGGATGACGCAAGGATGCCATCAACGATAATTCTAATGCCCCCCCCCGTGGGAATACCGGGGTGTCTTTCGTACAAATAGTTCCCCCACCTTCTGGAAGTCCTGTACTTGTAACTTCCTCTAATATGCATAACGGCAGCATGACGCATCTACGCTCATATGACAGGAATCTGTCTGAGCGAACGAAGAAGAAGAATATTATTTTCATGCCGTACGCAATAAATGTTATGAATACTTTTCAACAAATTTGTATGTTCGTCAAAAATTATAGTCATTTCTACTTCATTGTTTATTTCTTCAGCTTACAAAAAAAAAAACTAAGAAAAAATATGAACGTGTTGTTTCATATATAATTTCACAAAGATCCCCACCCACCCAACCCCCGACCTCTCTACCTCTCTCTCTCTCTCTCTCTCTCTCTCTCTCTCTCTCTCTCTCTCTCTCTCTCTCTCTCTCTCTCTCTCTCTAGTAATGTTACTATGTTTACCAATTTCAATGTATGAATTATGTGTCAAAATCATTCTTCACTATAATCACCTGTTTTCTCGAGAGCCACATTTTACAGTATCCTTGTTTCAAAATCCCCATTCCCCATCTCCCCTTTGCTGGTTATGTATATATTATGTAAATAATGTCTTGTGATTTTTTTTTTAATGATTGTTGCTTTTCTTAGTATGCTTTTTTTTCCCTTCTTGTTCTTAAATTTATTTGTTTGTTGCTTTCTTGTTGTTTGCCTCAGGGTTGAGTGAAGAAAAGCTGTAATTAATTAGCTTATTTCATTACCCTGAATAAATAACATTTCGTTCGTTCGTTCGTTCTCTCTCTCTCTCTCTCTCTCTCTCTCTCTCTCTCTCTCTCTCTCTCTCTCTCTCTCTCTCTCTCTCTCTCTCTCTCTCTCTCTCTGTTTATATACAGTCATGTACATGTATATAATACTAAAGTTTCTGTAGGTTGTATTGAATAATGTGTGTTTTAATTCGTACCTTCTTTTTTTATACGTGGTAAGATGTAACATGGTGACAGCCCTGGCATGGCCTTTGCTGTCGACGGGGCTATAATTTTAATCTTAATCTTTTTAATCTCTTGTTTTATACATTTTTCAACTTACAAAATAAAATAAAAAATAAAAATGAATTTCGAATGCCTGTGCCTACTTCAGGACACATGGCGTGGTGAAGGGAAAGGGGCTGATCAACCCGGTTTGTCCTGCCAGTGCCAAAGACTGCTAATCCGCAATCAGTGGGCTGGCACACACACGCACATACATAGGCCTAGATACACACACTCAAGCCCACAGTACCACACGACTGTTTTAATCTTTTCTTTTGTCCAGAAGGGGGTGGGGGGTGAGGGGGGGTATGTCAACTGTTCAAACTCTAGGGTGTCTATCGGTGTATACATTATCGCTGGCAAAAAATGTCTGGTGAAGTGGTTGGTGAAGTCCACAGACATGTAACCCTATGCGTACAGTTGCAAGCACGAGATTTAAAACCTGTAGTAGGAAGAGCGTAAAGAAACTCTAGGGAAAGCTGGACAACATTGTACTATTAGGCCCACCTCGACGGAAAATGTTATGTTTTTGTCTTTGTTAAGTTGGCCGTGTGTCGACAGCCTATGAGCAGTTTTACTGATTCACAACTTTAAACCAAGTCACAAAATCAATCCTATAGATCAGGAGTAGAAAACCTTTGTCAGATGCTCTTTCTTTCTTTCTTTTTTTTTTTTGGGGGGGTATTAATTGCACGAGGTCAGAGTTGTTTGTTGTTGGGTTTTTTACGAGTTTCGTATGCCACCATTTTAGAGTAATTTTTATAGTTAGCTTTGGTCTTCTTGTATGCATGATTTTTTTTTCACGTTGTGTGTAGGCTTTGTATCTTATTTTCCGCAAAGTTGTAGTTTAGCATCCCCCTCATACTCAACCTCAAAGTCTTTTCTTTTTTCTTTTTTTTTATCAAAGAAACCACAAACACCACTAACTGTGTATACTTTTTGAAGTTCTGTGAAAAGAATAAAACAAAGGCAACATTTTTGTGCTGGTTTACTTTTTGTCCCAATGGGATACAGACAGTGTCTGAGCATGGTACATAGAGAGATCTCTTTCGAATTATGGAATTCTCGTCAGTATGTATATCTGCTAACAAACACTGTCTTGTGGATCAACCCTAACAGGAAGACAACCAATAAAAGAATGGTGTCTTCTCTGCACTAGGCCGAAAAGTCCACAATTTAAGCAAACCAGCACAAGGTGAAAAGAAAAATGAACATTTTGAGTAAAATAGATAAGTTATTAAAATGCAGAAACTGCGATTTGAAAAATTGAATACATGTGGGTAGAAAGAGCCAACCACTGAGGTGTTTTGTGGTATAATTTGTTCATAACCTCAAAGTCTGTTACTTTCTTCGGTTTCGTGACAAATTTATATATATTAAAACAAAACTGAAACAGGCTGTAACGCCATGATTTGGAGACTGCTCGACTGTGAAGAGTGTTTTGTCCTCTGAGTGTTGTATGTTTCATTTGGTTGACAAAGGCATTTTTGCTGAAATATCACATGTTTTGTTTTTCTGTCTTTTTTTGTCAATAAATTAACGTCGCTGTATGCGCTTGTTGCGTATTTATGGTCATGATAATGTTGTTGTTTTGTTGCTATTGTCGTTGTCGTGCACTGGCTCAAAGACTCCAGGGATCATCCCAACAGCCGAAGCACTTGAACACTTTGGTACAAATGCACCAACTAGGGATGAGAACATTACGCGTGTGACCGTTTTTTGATTACCCCGCCACGTGAGCAGTCACACTCTGACTTCGGAGGAGTTTATGATAGTAACCCTAGGCTATTCTACATTGTGGTAGAACTTGGAATGGATGAAACGTCTGGGCTGGGTAATGCTGGAGGGAATGGTGAGCCGATCAAGTCTTGCGACCTAACCGAACCGCTTACCCAGCCCTTTAATAAGGATTGTCTTTGAATCACAGACGTCAGTCTAGTCTCGTATCACGTGTGTCCACAGTTGACTGCATGTAGGCCTACATCAGAGTCACTTTGCATACATAAAATGCCACAGTTGAGCGTGTTGTTAGTGATGTAAGCAACGACAGCGCAACACTTTGTCCAAAAGAGGTCAACTTCTCGTTCTCGCGTTGTTCCTTACTTTCGGATGGAAATGCCAATATGGCAGCCTCTTATTTGATATCACATTATAAGCATGCCATACAACTGGAGGAAACAGTCAACAAAACACAAAAGAAGTTTGCGTGGATCTGACTGGCAAAAGTTATCTGGATGTTATTTTTATCGAAAAAAAGAGCACTCCTCAAATTCTGAAACAATGACTTTTTCTGTCATATTCACCAAGGCCGGGTCTATCGGGAAGGGGGGGGGGGGTCCTGGGTTCCAGACCCCACCCCCTCCCTCCTTTCTGCCCCAAGCATATACCTTACACAAGGGTGAAAGTAAGAAAATAGCTCAATTTTGTGTCTTAATAATCTCCAAATTGCAACATTTTCCGGGGGGTTTGCCCCCCGAGCCCTCACAAGGATACTACCCCTTCATCCGGAATCTCTACAGCTCCCTGCAACCCCTCCCCCCTTTACGAATCACTTGGTCTGGCCCTGTTCAGTCTCATTTTCGCGTAATTTGCTATCAGCGTACAGGGTAAATACCATGTTTTGTGACGGTAAATACGCTATCCACAAAAAATAGAGGTGGTATAGACGTTTCCGCTGTGTTTTTCAAAAGTTTTTGTTGGTTTTCTCTTGCGCAAATCCTCCCGGTAGCTTTTTGTTCCTTACTTATTAGAGAGCCTGTCGAGCGGAACCACTCCTTCCATAAAGCGACCAGAAATCCACGGTTCACCGACACTGTATGCTTACTGTGAGAGATCAAGCCTATTATTGATCACTGATAGACAAGCAGGAAAGAGGGGAGGGGAGTGGGGGGGAGCAAATGAGGAAAGAAGAAGCGGAAGATTAAGTCTTCTTTAAACACGCCTCGGTTTTCATGTATAAGCCTGTGGTGTCGTTTAGCTACATTAAGGCCTACCAGAAAGGTCACGTTGTTTGCTTTGGATTGTCTCTGAATATTTGCCTGTCTGTGAACGATTTCATTCAAACAATAGCAAACAGATTTTGGTTCTTCAGTTGTGTGTGGTATAACAAAATTGGTGTATTTGCTACGGAAGATCCGTTAGACCTTTTTGTTAATGTTATAATATTCGGGAGTTATTTTTAGTTTTCGTTCAGATGCAAAACTAGGTGTGTGTGTGTGTGAGAGAGAGAGAGAGAGAGAGAGAGAGAGAGAGAGAGAGAGAGAGAGAGAGAGAGAGAGAGAGAGAGAGAGAGAGAGAGAGTGTGTGTGTGTGTGTGTGTGTGTGTGTGTGTGTGTGTGTGTGTGTGTGTGCGTGCGTGTGTGTGTGTGTGTATTCGTCCGTGTTTCTCATTCCTTAATTTCCAAAACTGCGTTTGGGGAAAGAATGACAAAGTTTTTTTCATTCAGACGTTATGGATAGCGATGGTGACTCAAAAAATGCAAGCCTCAAAATCGCGTTGTTGTTTTTTTAAATATTAAAGCTATCACTCTGGTTTTTCAGGTGTATGAAGAAGATTCAATGCACGAAAGGTTGCAACAGTTTCTTCTACCAAAAAGACTCGGAGAACTCCTGCCGCAAAATTCACAACCCTCCCATGTACGCGTGCACACGCAAGCGCGTGCGTGCGCGCACGCACAGAGAGACACGGAGGCGGGGAAGGGGAATAGACACAGAGAGACATAGACAGGTAGGCCTACACAGAGAGAAACAGAGAGAGAGGGGAGGAGCTTTCACCACAGGCTATATAGTGTAAAACTATATAGTCTGTGCTTTCAGGTATCGTTTACAAATTTCCGACACACGACCCCACAGTGTAAACGGAACACACAGTCTAACAGTTCAAGATAAAAACCATTATTACATATAAGTACGGGCCTATTCAGTAGATCAGTACTGCAATCAGCTATTGTTTGCCACTTATAGCATTCTTATCCACAGCAGTACAATACAATAGCCTATTTGCTTACGCGCGACCCCAGCCTAACCCCTTCCCTTTGCATTGTATCCCCCTCTCCTGCCATACTCTCTCAGATTATTACGACAGACGCAGCTTAAAACCTTTCTTAGTTAGCTGCTCTTTTCATGTGTGTGTGTGTGTGTGTGTGTGTGTGTGTGTGTGTGTGTGTGTGCGTGCGTGCGTGCGCGTGTGCGTGCGTGTGCGTGCGTGCGTGTGTGTGTGTGTGTGTGTGTGTGTGTGTGTGTGTGTGTCTCTGTGTGTGTGTGTGTCTCTGTGTGTGTGTCTCTGTGTGCCTGTGTGTGTGTGTGCGTGTGTGTGTGTGTGCGAGTGTGTGTGTGTGTGTCTGTCTGTCTGTCTGTCTGTCTGTCTGTCTGTGTATATGTGTTTGTTGGTCGGGAGGGGGGGGGGCGAAGGCTACTTCATTTGGAAGGCTACTTACTTGGAAGAGTCGAATCATATTTACTTTAACACAATAAGCCATAGGGGGGTGTATGCGTGTGTGTGTGTGCGTGTGTGTTTAAATGAGTGCATTCATATAGTGCTGCATGTAGGTAGGAGTGAGAAGACAAAAGGCGGTGTTGCATGCAAAACGCATGCACGTCCATACAAAGTCTACACCATAGTCTGTTCATGAACACACACATAGATACGCACGAGTTGTCAACACTGTGCTTACGTTTGTAATCATTGAAGCAGGACCCCCTTTTCCCACTCAATCAAGCTTTAAACAAAACAGCAAATCAAACTAATAATAAAGAGCAGCTACAATTACCGAATTTGTACGCTTGCTTTGGTTGCCAATGACGCCTTTCCTGCCGTATCGATCACTGCTTTCAGTTGAATTCCTGTAACACCACTGGGGCTTAAGGTCCGCTCATGCATACCCATCATCGATTGAGAGAAGGCCGCTATTGTACTGTATTGTAATACCAGGCTTGGTCCTTGGTTCTTTCTTTTTACGAATTTCCAATCCTCTAAACTAATGTGGTAAAGCCAGCCTGCCTCGTGACTGGGGCGAAAGGTCCATGGACTTCTCTGTCCAACTGTCTGTCTAAGGGTAAAGTATTGGGGCTGAAAAGGCAGCTTAACCCTTTCACCGCCAAAGTCACATTTTAGCAACACAGTGATTTAACACCTAGTGGAAGACGGGGTAAAAAGCGCATGGGCGGGTAAGAAGCCCACCCCAATTATCTCATGAAATAAAGAAAATTTCAGTCAAATTTGCCCATGAGACGAATGCTAGACATTAACGCTCGTCTCATGGGCAAAATGAGACTGAAATTTGCTTCATTTCATGAGATAATTGGGGTGGGCTTCTTACCCGCCCATGCGCTTTTTACCCCATCTTCCCCTATGTCACTAAAAGGTGTCAAACTGGAGTCTATTATCCAAAGACCCTATTGTCTTAGTTTTGGGAAGCAAGGATAGAACTTGTTTTATATATGTCACAAAAGAATCCCCAATATTGCAGATGGATTTTGTTCTCTACCCAGGTAAATTTAATGGAAAGTTTTGGCTGAAATATGGCTGGCGGTGAAAGGGTTAAAATACTAAACTATGAAAAGAGAAATGCGACTTGGCAATGAATGTACAATCTTACTTCTAATGTTCTAACACGGGGGGGGGGGGGGGGGGGGGGGGGGGGGGGGGGGGGGGGGGGGGGGGGGGGGGGGGGTTTGGGGGGGGGGGGGGGGGGGGGGGGGGGGGGGGGGGGGGGGGGGGGGGGGGGGGGGGGGGGGGGGGGGTTTGTTTGGGGGGGGGGGGGGGGGTTGTTTTTGTTGTTGGGTTTGTTTGGTGTTTTTTGGGGGGGCTGTTTTGTGGTTTTATTATAAAAATAAAAATAAAGAGAGAGAGAGGGGGGGGGGGGCGAGAATAGAGAGATTCATCAGACCTTTGAAGAGAAGAGAACAAAGAGAGAATGAGAGAGAGAGAGAGAGAAGAGAGAGAGAGAGAGAGAGAGAGAGAGAAGAGAGGGGGGGGGTACAAATCACATTCGGGAAAGAAAAAAGAAAAATGTTGGCGCTTGAAAAATAGTTCTTAGAAAGATAAGATTAGGTCCTATGTCTCTTTTTTCAAAGAGTTAGAACATTCATTATTTGGTTGGGGATGGATAAGCAAAAGACCAAATGGGACACACATTCGTAGAAAGAAAAAACCCCATTTCGTATAGTGTAAATAACAACAGTGGACAGACAGAACGAAAGAAGCAAAAATGAACAAAACAGGGGAGTGAGTGAGAGAGAAAGACAGACTGTAACAGAGACAAAAAGCAAAGGTGCAATTAAGCTGTCTCCCAACCAATGTTCTCATTGAAAATGTTCACTAATTAAGAACCATTATTTTTTCTTGGCCCAGAAAAGGGATAGGGTTAGTATCAAGTCAATGTTAGTTTGATGAAACTGAATGAACGACACATTGAGATTGAAAGCCGTGAACATCAGGGGGTGATAGCTAAACTGCACCTTTGCCCAAAATTGGACGCGCGCACACACACACACACACACACACACACACACACACGCACACGCGCGCACGCACACACACACGCACACACACACACACACACACACGCGCGCACGCACACGCACACGCACACACACACACACACGCGCGCGCAACTTCTAAAAGCCGCCTCACACTATCCAACATTTTTAGTTGGAAGAAAATTCAGTTGTGAACTCTATTCAAATGCTTTAAAGATCCACCAGATCACGTGTCAAAATCACGTGTTTCACGTGTTTACCCTCTTATAACTGGAAAGAAATCTTGTTTTGACCAAGCCTCAATTTCAAGTTGGGGAAATTTGTATGTGGGTCACAACTACCCAGATAAAAGGGACTTAATCGAGGTGCGTCACTGGGTCTTTAACAATCTTTGCCGTCTTCACAATCAGCAGCCACTGGCTGTATTCCTACCCCAACTGCCTAAGTGAGTTGGAAATAAATGCTGCAGTCGCCAATTCCTTCCGACCTGGTTGGAATGGTTTCATCCGACCAAAATTTGCGTTTGTGATTTCTACTCACTCTGTCAAAAGAAAGGAAAACTGTGGAAAGGTCACAGCCATGTTCACCCGACTTGGTTGGGTTGTGTGAGGCGGCTTTAACTATTCACCCACACACAAACACTTTAAAACTCACCAAAAACCGGAAGTCGAGTGCTGCCAGGGTCGCCATATTTGACTTCCACACCTTCCGGAATACTGTCGATGGGGATGGTCCCCCCTGGCGGATGGTTTCCCCTCAGGCGGCTCTCCCGGCCAGGCGTCGCCCCCATCTGACTCTTTCTTCCCCTGGGGCCTCTCTCGCTGGCCAGGGGACGACCATTGCCCATCTCAGGGTCTGAGGGGGGTCTGTCTCTGTCCCCTCCCGCCCTGGACATGCCCCTGATGTCCAGCTGGTCCGGGTTGGACATCCTGGACATGGGGTGCTGGATCTCTGGCAGGCTGACTCCCATAGTTGTTTGGTGGTGGTGGTGGTGGTGGTGATGTTGCCCAGGAAGCTGTAAGCATCATAGTGAAAAAAACATTTTTAATTTTATTTAACGAGGGGTGACTACCAGAACTGTCTACTGTGTTCTTTATTCCTTTTGAGATAGACCGTATATATTTAAAAATATAAAGGAGTAAGCTTGCATAGTTACGATCCAACACACCCCGTGGGATCCGACGACTATGCAGGCCGTCACACACCTACTCCTACATCCCTTTCCGTCTGCCGGCTGCTCCATTGCTGCCCGTGCTACTTCGTGGAACAACAACTCTGGGGAAACTCTAGGGAAGCGCAAAGAACAGTAACTCTGGAGATCGCGTCCTATCTCATACCCTTACAGCGTCCTTATTGTGCTCTTATTGCAGCTGTTGATTTGCCTAGGCCTACCTAATGTTTTGATTTACGTCCTCTCGACCTAAGTCATATGGGAGTACCTAATGCAAATACCTCCTAGTTTTATAGTCACAGTCATTCACCAACGCAAAGAACAGTAACTCTGGAGATCGCATCCTGTCTCATACCCTTATAGCATCCTTGTTATCGTGCTCTTATTACAGCTGTTGATTTGTTTAGGCCTACGTAATGCAGATATCTCCCTTTTTTTATAGTCACGGTCATTCACAAAAGATTAAACTGTAACAAGATTTCCCATCACTCTAAATGCAAGATTATATTACAGGCTATCAGTATCACTCTCACTTGGTTACACAAGATTTCCCATCACTCTAAAGACAAGATTATACTACAGACTCTCACTCTCACTTCGTTACGCAAGATGTCCCATCACTCTAAAGTACAGGCTATCACTCTCACTTCCTTCCACAATATTTCCCATCACTTCAAATACAATATTATAATACAGGCTCCCACTCTCACTTCGTTACACAAGATTTCCCATCACTCTAAAGACAAGATTATAATACAGGCTTCTCCACTGTATTGTGTGTGTGTGTGTGTGTCTGTGTACACAAGATTTCCCATGTGTAAAGTGTGTGTGTGTGTGTGTGTGTGTGTGTGTGTGTGTGTGTGTGTGTGTGTGTGTGTGTGTGTGTGTGTGTGTGTGTGTGTGTGTGTGTGTGTGTGTGTGTGTGTGTGTGTGTGTGTGTGTGTGTGTGTGTGTGTGTCTGTGTGTGTGTGTGTGTCTGTGTCTGTGTGTGTGTGTCTGTGCGTGCGTGCGTGCGTGCGTGCGTGCGCGCGCACGTGCGAAAAGACAGAACAAGGGTGCGAAACAAAACTGAAAAAAATGACTCATTTTTTGTCAAACAAAAACATGATTAAAATTTATCAAATAAAAAAACAAGCCCTCGTTTGTATCAAAGTATGTCAGCAGTCATTTACTACCACTAGAAATCCTTTACTTTTGCTTTCCTGTCTGTGCCGTCTATCACTGATGTCACAAGTGACGTTGGCAGTGGCGACAAGACGACTGTCAGCGTATGCCAGACAGTTTGTATCCGATACTAATTGTATCTGGATAATACATGAGGCTACAACTATTCCGGAGGGATGGGGTACAATTTGCTCAGAGAGTAGAAGCCTCCATTAGGGGACATTTCCCCTATCTTGTCTAAGAAGGTTTTCAAGACATTTAGCATTTTTTTTAAATGGTTGTTAAAGAGGCACCCTGACGGATACGTTCTTTTGCATGAAACACGTCGAGATCACCTGGAAAACACCCTTTACAGAGATCTCAAAATTCACTTTGCTCTGGTTTCCTAGAAATCAAACCGTCAAATCGGCGATTCCTCCTTGGCGGAAGTGCTGGAAGTCAGATTATTTCAGTGAAAGAGAAGGCATGTGCCTTCCCTTTTCTAATGGCCGCCTGAGTTAGACCAAATCGTTTGCACGAAATTTCCCCAATACAAACCTTTTTATACCGTTTTCACAACCACTCTCAGTGGCCTCCACTCACCCCGTCCAAAATGGCTTCTCTCTCCGGCAACTCCGCCAAGGAGGAACCGTCGTTTTGACGGTTTGATTTCTAGGAAACCTTAGCAAAGTGAGTGTTCCGATCCTTCAAAAAGGTTGTCTTTCTGGTGACCTCGACGTGTTTCTTGCAAAAACTCATCCGTCAGGGTGCCCCTTTAAAAGCCAACCAGTTTTCAAGACTACAGCACTATATGAGCCAGGCACCTCCCAGTTTGAGTGAGAGCGATTTTCTTTTACAAATGACTAAGCAATTTGCCCGCAACGCTTTTTCCATCACTGGACAAAAAAATCACGATAAGACGAACAATTAAACAATTCTCTCAAGTATGAAAAATGAGCTTATTGGATAACTTGGTAGCTTTCTCCCCAAAAAAATTACTTAGCTGGAAAAAAAACAATCATTTATCATATTGGCTCCATGCTCGATTTACAATAGACGATTTTCGGAGAGAGAAAAACTAGGGCAGAGCACTGACTTCGTGAAAATTAGAGTTGCTTATTCCATTACTCGATCAAATACCATAGCAACAATGGCGTTGAAGCTTGCAAACCGCAGGATGCGAGTCAGAGACTTGCAAACATTTTTTTAGAGAGAAATTAGGGGTGGCCAGTGTCCACAAACTCATAAAACTTGCACAATGTGACGTAAAAATATAAATGACATCAATTTTAGAATGACGCACGGTGCTCTAAGTGCTGTATGACTGCTCAAACACAAACGAGGCGAGAGCTGAGGATCTACCTGATGGTAAAGTAACTTCCCCTGTTTGACCGATTTAATTAGGCAAGATCACTCACACACACCATGAAATTACTCCCCTTCATTATTTCCGAACAATTCCTATTGACCCAAACTTTAAGCTAATGTCAAGCTATTACAATACACGGATACAGTTGTTAAAACGGTAGCCAAAAAAACTAAAACTTTTAAAAACGTACCTGTTACAAGAAAATCTCTGAAGACTACTGTAGAGAAGAGAAAAAGAACAGTAAGGTATATCAGTCTCCCTCCACCTTCAAAACTACTGAATATCTCAGCTGTCTAAGAAAGCAGACAGCGACCCGCAGTAAACAAGTGAGGGCGCTCAAGAGGGCACGATCTCTGTAATGGCGGCTAAGACAATTGTCTGGCACTATAGTCGACCACCACACATGTAAGGCCCTATAGCACACGTTCAATGCGGGTGAGCAGAGTTCTCTTGTGCTACTAGGCGTTGCTATGGGCCGCTGACTGTAGA
>CM065680.1:73973674-74011174 GCA_017654935.2 Phymorhynchus buccinoides | reverse complement strand
CACACACACACACACACACACACACACACACACACACACACACACACACACACACACACACACACACACACACACACACACACACACACACACACCACACACACACACACACACACACACACACACACACACACACACACACACACACACACACACACACACACACACACACACACACACACCTTTATTACATGTTACGCCACAGAAGACTCTCAAATCCAAAATTTGTGGTTCCATATTGTTGATTTCAGGAACTGTGCACCAGAAGTGTTCAAGATGGCCGACGAAAGCGGCAGCAACGGCAACAGTGTTCTGTTCATTATTATTGGGGCAGTGGCTGTGCTGGGGCTGTTATTGGTCGTCATTCTGCTGCCCTTGAGTTTTGCTGGGGTGGAGTATTACGAGGTAAGTAGGTGAAGACGGGGTAAGAAGCCCATGAGCGGGTAAGACGCCCGTGCCAATTATCTCATGAAATAAAGACAATTTCAGTCAACTTTGCCCATGAGACGAATGCTAAACATTAACACTCGTCTCATGGGCAAAATGTGACTGAAATTTGCTTCTTCATTTCATGAGATAATTGGCATGGGCTTCCTACCCGCCCATTGGCTTTTTACCCCGTCTTCACCTACCTTGTTACCATCACACGTTTGGCCCTGTAAATCAAAATACACCAATTGCCATGAAGATCTCTCGGCCGAAACAGTAACTAGAAACGCATTGTAGCAATTTCGAACCCGGTCAGAGTTATGCCCCCCCCCCCCCCCCCCCCCCCCCACACACACACCACTTCCCACTCCCGCAAAATGCATTAAAAAAAACAGTTAGCTAACTATCATCTATAATGAACACACTAACCAATGCATTTACAAACCTCAGTACCTGCCTGTGTAGAGCTTCTACCCCCATCCTCTACTTTCCCTGAGCTTACACTCTTCCAACTTTCCCTGTCTTGTCAAAGGGGCAATACTCTTGCATATTGTTTTTGTCAAATACCTGGGGTTGCTTCCCTTAGACCATTTGAATGTTAGTGCTAGAACCAAAATAAAAATCCAACAAAAACGTCAAGGTCAAGGTCAGCACGGCTGGGTTTTGTTTTTTACACAACCCTCCCTGTACCGTGATACACCCACCACCACATAAAATTTGAAGTGATTCTGTTCACTGGTTCATGAGATACAGTTCTGAAATGAAATATATAGCCCAAAGAAGGACATTTCGGTTTTCAAGGTCAAACTTCAAGGTCAAAGTCAGCACAGTCATGCATATTGAAAGCAACCTTTCTTTTCAAGATGTCTATCCCTCTGCCAAATTTGATCAAGATCCGCCCAGTTAGTTTTAAGGATAATTGTAAGACAGACAGACAGACAGACAGACAGACAGACACACACACACACACACACACACACACACACACACACACACACACACACACACACACACACACACACACACACACACGCACACACACGCACGCACACGCACACACACACACACACACACACACACACACACACACACACACACACGCACACACGCACACGCACGCACGCACGCGCGCGCACACACGCGCACACGCACACACACACACACACACACACGCACACACACGCACACACACACGCACACGCACGCACACACACACACACACACACACACACACACACACACACACAGACACACACACACACACACACACACACACACACACACACACACACACACACACACACACACACACACACACACACACACACAGAGAGACTCGTCACAAGACCCGGTCCTCTGGCCGGGTAATAACAAAATATCTTGGGTGAGGCGTCTCTGATATAAATATGTCACAGTACACATTGGAATTCAGTAGGATTCAGATTTGTACTAGTAGAAATCGAAATTCCAACTTCTACTGGATTTATTCCAATTCCGATTTGTACTGCCACCCAGTATAAAATGGAATTCGGTACAAATTGGAATCAACATTTCATTAATTACTGTTGTAAGACAAGAAAAACAAGGTAGATGAATTTGATATTCTGAGAGCACTGATCACTTAATTCTAATAACGAAATAGTTGTTAAGTCAATAATGATCACGCTTGGGTATTTGGCAAGCGTGTGAATATTGATCAACTAACTCAGTGGGCATCTCACCATAGTTCTGCTAACATTATTCAAAATTGTCCTAAAATTCTAAGTTTATTTTATTTAATTTCACGTAAGTTTAAGATCAGAAAACAAAATTTCAATTACTGAATTCCATTTCCTACTGGCTGTCAGTACTAGTAGAAATCAGAATTTTGGAGAGAAAAAAATCCAGTAGAAATTGGAATTCTGCTTTCTACTAGTACAAATAGGAATTCTAATTTATACTAGTAGGGTTATGAATCCTATTGAATTATAATTTCTACTGTGACAAATATATGCAGCTTGCAATAGGCATAATGTGTACACATGTTCTCTAAACATTGTAGTCGATCTGGAGTGTCATTCACATCCATGGATAGTTTTAATATCTCTTAATTTATCACTCTTTTGTCATTAAAATGATTCAGAAACGCATTTTCCATAACGTAGTGTGTTACTGTTTGTTTATGGCTGTTATGCTGATTAGCTGATTCAGAAATGCATTTACCTAAACATAGTAATGAGTTTTATACAAACGGATTGTCGATAATTAAAATCACATTTACCTAATTTTTTGGACTATAAGGCACATTTACACGAACTTCAGATTTTGTTATTATAATTTCTTACTATATTACTAGTCACATTCCTTCGAAGTCGGCGTGTGGCTGCTCACGTGGCTGGGTAATCAAAAACGGTCACACCCCATCGCCTTATAGTCCGAATAATACGGTACATATCATTATTGTTTCAGTACGGTTTTAGGAAGCAGAAGAGCACGGGCAAGGTGGACACGGACGAGGTGTACCCGGGAGGGAACTACCTGGTGGGGCCAGACTACGAGTTCAAGAAGTTCAAGGCCAGCGCCCACCTGGAAATCATGAGAGACGTCACCGTCTTCACGGCTGACAAACTGGAAGTAAGCCGTGTTCGAGATCTTAGTTCATTCAAACGCTATGCAAATGTCCTCCCATAGATCTCAATATGTCCTGGGAGTAGGCCTACATTCCTATGGTGAATGCCTTGGGTGGTCAGCTAGTTTTCTAGTACTTTAGTCCCACACACACACACACAAATCGCATTAAAAATATACACTGAGAAGCAACACTATCCCATTTGTGGGGAAAGGAATGGGGTTAGGATCAGCCAAGGATTATTTTCATGAAACTGAAAGGAGATTTTGAGATTGAGGGTAAACAGGAGGGGGTGATTATAAAGTACAATATTGTTTCTTCTGTGTTATAACAAACTGAAGCGGAGTCGTCTCTTTCGGTAGAGGTTTACAATGCGTAGGCCTATTATGCCAGTCCTCTATGGGGCATGGATGTGTTGGGAGGTGAGAACTGATTTGTACTAGTAGGATTCCGAATGCTACTGTTGGCTTTAAACTGGGCTTTGGTGCAGGTCAAATTGGACGTGACCTTCCAGTACTTCTTGAAGAGGGAGGACCTGCACATTCTGCACCGTAACTATGACCTGTACTACCGGAACGTCATTAGGACCAGCGCTACTGATGCCCTCAAGGTGGGTCAGAACATGGCGGGAACAATGTGCCCCCCCCCCTCCCCCCCCCACCCCTCCCCCCACATCCCCCCCCCCTCCCCCCCCCCCCTCCCCCCCCCCCTCCCCCCCCCCCCCCCCCCACACAAACCGTAGAATAACGAACACTTAATAACAGAACTTTCGCACCGTTAGTTGTTTTTCCTATTATTCTTTTTTTTCTTCCCCCTCCTCCTCCTCTTCTTCTTCTTACTGCACAAACAGCAAAGAAAGAAATCGTGCATGCTTTACTCACCAAACACTTTTTTGTGTGCAAAATTACTAAGCTTAATTTAACTTCTCAAACATAAATTGTTTCATCAACAAAAATTCTGTTTTGTATTTTTGATTGTTTCAAGTTCGCCTAAAGGCTGTATCAGACTGTCATATGTTTATTTCCGAAGTTAAGTTCAAGATTGAGTTTGGAAATATATTTCTACTTGATGTAAGGTATATTTTTATGTAACAGTTTGCAAGTTCTATCACTTTGTAGCAACTTGTCCACCCCTTATTTTTCTTTTAAAAAAAGTTTGCAAGTCGCTGACTGGCATCCTGCGGTTTCAAGTTTCGACGCCATTGTTGCATTGTTGCTATGATATTTTACCGAGAAATGGAGGTAAGCAACTCTGATTTTCACGAAGTGCTGTCCCCTAGTTTTTTTTCCCCCGAAAATCGTCTATTAGTCATACTAACTCCTTGCATTCAGCAAGTTTGACCATCCGAGACTGCCTTAACATTTAATTTGTATATTCTCTGCATACAATCTGTCACAGGGAGAGTCCCCTAACTTTCTAACTCGGGAGTACATCAGGAATCGGGAAAACCTGGAGGCGGCTCTCTTCAAGGCTGTTCGGGAACGACTGGGCGGAATATGCTGTGCGAGTGACTGCAGTCTGTACGAATTTGGTGGGTCAGCAGCTTATGAACACGATAGTACACGTCTAACTCTAAGCTTCTATTCGAAGAATGTGTGTCAGCGTGTGTCTGTCTGTCTGTCTGTAAAATACCAGAGATCGCATGAACATATTTTAATGAAATCAGGTAGAAGGTTAGGATACAGTGGGACCACCCTTATAAGACCTTCAGAAATCATCCAAAATAAGGTCTTATAAGGGAGGTAATTTTAATACTTACAAAGAAGGGCAATGTCTCAGAGAAGTAGGTCTTAATCTGTGGGAGGGAGTCTTATAATGGGAAGTCTTATAAGGGAGGTTCCACTGTACTACCAAACAAGTAACATGCGCGCGCGCGTGTGGTTGTGTATATGTGTGTGCGCGCTCGTGTGTGTGCGCGCGCGCGCGTGTGTGTGTGTGTGTGTGTGTGTGTGTGTGTGTGTGTGTGCGCGTGTGCGTGTGCGTGTGTGCGCGCGCGCGCGCGCGCGTGTGTGTGTGTGTGTGTGTGTGTGTGTGTGTGTGTGTGTGTGTTTTCGTGTGTGCGGCGTGTTTGCGTGAGTGCGTGAGGATTACTAGCCTGTTCAACTGATATTACAGTACTTGGCGCTTCTACAGACTCCATTTTCGGTTCTCAAAATGCTGCTGTAGGTTTCAATTCTCTCGCACGCTGTTTGTGTCGATGATGAAATTCTGCTTAATGTCCTCCGGTCTGGAACAGACACATATGGGACATTAGTAGATATAAAGATGGTGGGAACGATCCTGGGGGCAATGCCCGGAGGCAGTGCAACACCACGAAAATCCCGAATTTTTAACAATACAGATGTGTATAGGGTAAGACGGGGTAAAAAGCCCATGGGCGGATAAGAAGCCCATGCCAATTATCTCATGAAATAAAGCACATTTCAGTCACATTTGCCCATGAGACGAATGCTAAACATTAACACTCGTCTCATGGGCACAATGTGACTGAAATGTGCTTCATTTCATGAGATAATTGGCATGGGCTTCTTACTCGCCCATGGGCTTTTTACCCCGTCTTCCCCTATTATTGTAGGTGTCAATTCTCCCACATTTTATGTTTCAAACGTATACCCATCTACGCCGTGCAGCCTGTCCCGATGGGTGCAAGAACCACACGCTGTGCGACGCCAAGACGGAGAAGGGTCTGTGGGTGTTCGTCAAGTACTTCCAGCTGGGGGGCGTGGACATCCCCTCGGGGGTGCAGGACCGCTTCCTCAAGGCTCTGACGCTCAGGGAGGAGGCCGACCGCGAGAAGTTCCTGCAGGAGGCGCAGGTGGTGCGCAAGAGCACCGAGGCCATGGTGAGATGATGCTGGGGTGGTTTCTTCTTCGTCGTCCTCGTCGTCGATCACTCGAATAATAACGGCAGCATGACGCATCTGCACTCGCGTGATAGGAAACTGCCTTGATCATCAAGGCAGGTTCCTATCCTCTGAGCGCAGATGCAGTCTCATGCTGCCGTTAATGCAGGGCCTGTGTATCTAAATACACTGGCCCTGGTTAATGTACACCTAAGAACATAACAGTCAGGCCCAGCATGTCCGTCTTCGGCTGGAGAAAATCTTTGGTAAGACTCAGAGTTTCTAGAGAAAGAAAAAAAAGATAGTGGAATGGATCAGTAAGGCGGAAAGATAGTAGATGACAGAAAGCAAAATGGGGAAAAGGCGGTGTCAAACTCAAAGAGATAAATAAGAGTTTCTAGAGAAAGAAAAAAAAGATAGTGAAATGGATCAGTAAGGCGGAAAAGATAGTAGATGACAGAAAGCAAAATGGGGAAAAGGCGGAGTCAAACTCAAAGAGATAAATAAGAGTTTCTAGAGAAAGAAAAAAAAAGATAGTGGAATGGATCAGTAAGGCGGAAAGATAGTAGATGACAGAAAGCAAAATGGGGAAAAGGCGGAGTCAAACTCAAAGAGAGTGACATATTAGAGGAAGTTATAAGCACGGAACTTCCAGAAGGTGGGGGGAATTATTTGTACGAAAGACACCCACCTACCCCGGTATCCCAACAGGGGGTGGGGGAGTGATTTGAATGACTGTAGTGGTTTTGGGGTACCGTTATTAACGAAGAGGAGGAAGATGGGGAGGGAAGTAGAAGATATTCGAGGAGGAGAACGAGGATGACGTAGAACGAAGAAGAAGGAGAAAGAGGATGACGTAGAACGAAGAAGAAGGAGAAAGAGGATGACGTAGAACGAAGAAGAAGGAGAAAGAGGATGACGTAGAACGAAGAAGAAGAAGAAAGAGGATGACGTAGAACGAAGAAGAAGGAGAAAGAGGATGACGTAGAACGAAGAAGAAGGAGAAAGAGGATGACGTAGAACGAAGAAGAAGGAGAAAGAGGATGACGTAGAACGAAGAAGAAGGAGAAAGAGGATGACGTAGAACGAAGAAGAAGGAGAAAGAGGATGACGTAGAACAAAGAAGAAGGAGAAAGAGGATGACGTAGAACGAAGAAGAAGGAGAAAGAGGATGACGTAGAACAAAGAAGAAGGAGAAAGAGGATGACGTAGAACGAAGAAGAAGGAGAAAGAGGATGACGTAGAACGAAGAAGAAGGAGAAAGAGGATGACGTAGAACGAAGAAGAAGGAGAAAGAGGATGACGTAGAACAAAGAAGAAGGAGAAAGAGGATGACGTAGAACAAAGAAGAAGGAGAAAGAGGATGACGTAGAACGAAGAAGAAGGAGAAAGAGGATGACGTAGAACAAAGAAGAAGGAGAAAGAGGATGACGTAGAACGAAGAAGAAGGAGAAAGAGGATGACGTAGGGGAAGACGGGGTAAAAAGCGCATGGGCGGGTAAGAAGCCCACCCCAATTATCTCATCAAATGAAGCAAATTTCAGTCTCATTTTGCCCATGAGACGAACGTTAATGTCTAGTATTCGTCTCATGGGCAAATTTGACTGACATTTTCTTTATTTCATGAGATAATTGGGGTGGGCTTCTTACCCGCCCATGCGCTTTTTACCCCGTCTTCCCCTAGAACGAAGAAGAAGGAGAAAGAAGATGACGTTAAGAAGAGGATGAGAGAAAAAAGGAAGATTGAAGAGGATAACAAGATGGAAGGGGAGGAGGGGGGGGGGGGGGGGTAAGAAGATCGAAGGATGAGAAAAAAGAGGAAGAGAAAAGGAGGGGGGGGGGGGGGAGGAGGAGGAAGAAAAGAACGAGGAGGGGGAGAAAAAGAATGAAGAACAAAAACTGGGGAAGGGGTGTAAAGAAAGGAGGATAAGGCATGGTAGAAGTAATTGTGGAAGGAGGATTTAGGAGGGAAAGAAGGAAAAGAAGAAGGAAAAAAAGAATAGCGGCACACTTTTTATGTAAGTATCCATTTCTATTGCTTCTCAACGATGGTCGACTCATTGCGATGATTTGACCGCCAGGGGGCAGGCAAAGCACTAGGGGCTTATCACGCTATATTCTTAGTTGGGCGTAGTGAGAGAGAGAAAGATGGTGGGATTCCTCCCTATCTCTCTCTTTATCCCCAACTAAGAATATAGAGAGGATTAGCCCCACTCGAGCGCTATGCCACCTGGTGGTCAAAAGAGCCAGCTAAGTCGCTCATTGGGCAAAGGTCACTTCTTAAGAGATTGTCGACTTCATTTGTTCAACAGAAGGATAGTATCAAAGCTAGGGTTTTTTGGGTGGTTTTTTTTTAGTAGTGTCAAATTCGTTGTTTATTTTTTGTTGTTATTTGGGGGGTTTTAGTGTGAGTTTTGTGTTCACAAAAAAAGACGTTTCTTCAACGATCCTTTCAATAAATGAGGTATCATTTATACACTCTTAAAAAAGAACCTTCATTTCATTTTCTTTTCAGCATTTTCTTTTCTTTTCAAAATAGCGTTAGGCCCTACTCCTTTTTTTCTGACCAGGTAGGTGAAATTCACTTTTCAAATAACTTTATCATTATCTGTTCTTCTGAGCAGGTGTGTGTTGTTATCTTTTAAAACCACTTTATTGCCTGTTGTTTAGAGCAGGTGCATAATAATTACCCGTTCTTCTGAGCAGGTCCTGGTACGTGAGAGGGGTCAGGCTGTCTTCTTCTTCTTCTTCTTCTTCTTCGATCGCTCAGACAGTGTCCTGTCTATTATGAGCGCAGATGCGTCATGCCGCCGTTATGCGCCTAAGTAAGACATGATTAGGCCCAGCATGTCCGACTTCGGCTGGAGGAAATCGTTTTGAAAGTTTTCTCTTGAAAAAAAGGCAGGAGAATGTTCCGGAAAGGCAGAAAGATAGTAGATGACAGCAACAAACAAAAGGAAAAGGCAAAGGAAAAGAGAGTGACAGATTAGAGGAAGTTACAAGCACAGAACTTCCAAAAGGTGGGGGAACTATTTATACAACAGACCCCCCGGTATCCCCACTGGGGGAGAAGCTGTCAGAAGTGGCTGGAATAGCTCCATCTCTTGACGCGTTGCAGGCAAGAGACTCAAGAGTCAAATCGCACTACTTTTTGGTTGGTTGCTTGGTTGTTGTTGTTGTTTTTAGCTTAGCTGTTCCTGTCTGACGCGGCATCATGTTGAGGATCCACATTGGCTGGGTAAAAAAAAAAAACAATAGCTTAGGGTGTGTTTGTCTTTTCTTCCGACCTGGAACCTGAACCAGTATAGTACCAATGTAATGAAAGTGTTGATTTTGGACACTTATCTAAAAAAAAGACGAAGCCATAACGTTTTACGTCCTCACGGCAACTGCCCCTGGTGCGGTAGTCTTTGTGGAGTCTAAATTGGTGCGTTTTGGGACAACGTTATTGCTATGTTCTGGTGCGGTAGTCTTTGTGGAGTCTAAATGGGTGCGTTTTGGAACAACGTTATTGCTATGTTCTGGTGCAGTAGTCTTTGTGGAGCCTAAATGGGTGCGTTTTAGAACAACGTTATTGCTATGTTCTGGTGCGGTAGTCTTTGTGGAGCCTAAATGGGTGTGTTTTAGAACAACGTTATTGCTATGTTCTGGTGCGGTAGTCTTTGTGGAGTCTAAATGGGTGCGTTTTGGAACAACGTTATTGCTATGTTCTGGTGCAGTAGTCTTTGTGGAGCCTAAATGGGTGCGTTTTAGAACAACGTTATTGCTATGTTCTGGTGCGGTAGTCTTTGTGGAGCCTAAATGGGTGCGTTTTAGAACAACGTTATTGCTATGTTCTGGTGCGGTAGTCTTTGTGGAGTCTAAATGGGTGCGTTTTGGAACAACGTTATTGCTATGCTCTGGTGCAGAAGGGTAAGACAGGGTAAAAAGCCCATGGGCGGGTAAGAAGCCCATGCCGACTGAAATTTGCTTCATTTCATGAGATAATTGGCATGGGCTTCTTACCCGCCCATGGGATTTTTACCCCGTCTGCCCCTAGTCTTTGTGGAGTCTAAATGGGGTTCGTTTTAGAACAACGTTACTGCTCGTTTGTTCCGCTCAGGTGCGAGACATTAAGAACAGGGCCAAGGAGGTGAGCCAGGAGGCGCAGGCGAGGGCCAACCTGATGGACACGGTAGCCTCCGCCAACTACACGGCCATCCTGGAGAAGGCCCGCGCCCGGGGCCTCAAGGGACTCTACACGCGCCTGGGGCTCGGGACGCAGGAGCTGAAGAACTCCTTCGACTACCTGCGCACACTGGGCACCATGGACAATGTCCACTTCACCGTGGACTTCCAGCAGAGGATCGTGGGCAATGTAGGCTAGGGGATGGGGGGGGAGGGGAGGAAAGTGACCCGGCCTTAACCTCGCGGTCGTTTAACTTTTATTTGGGTTATAGTTCTAAGTTCTAACCCTACAGTCAAATTTTTATTTTATTTTAGTTTTTTGGTATTTTGGTAATTTATAGCCACAGCGGCGTGTCTGAGAAATTCGGGTTGCTCCCACCTGGAGAGCGCGTCGCAGCCAGAGGCGAGCCAACCTTCTTTTTTTTTTTATTGGCATGCGAGTTTTGTGTGGCTGATGAACAAGGAAAGGGGGTAGTGGTAAATGCTTTACCAAATGACTTTTTCGTTGCCACTGGATTTAACGTGTGCTAAGTGCATGGGCACATGGGACCTCGGTTTATTGTCTCATCCGAAAGACTCCACGTTCATACCATAAGGCCTAGTGCAGAGTGAGAGAGAAAAAAACCACCTGTACCCAGGTTCGAACTCGGGTTTATTGTATACGAGGCAAACGCGCGTCACCTCTGTGCCACTCTACACCTTAAAAATAAAATAAAAATTAAAGGTTATCATTGTCTTGCTTGTCATTCAGTAGTTTAATAATGTAAGCAAAGTGAGGTAGTTTTGGTGTGTGTTTTTTATCAATAGGAATGCTCTATCAGTGGCGCATGGCAATGTTCACATTTCTGCCCTTAGGGGACATAGTTTGTGACAGAAAAAAGCAAAGTGTGTGTGTGTGTGATGCTACTGACAATTAAAAGTTTTGCTTATGGCTCCCCCCCCCCCCCACCTGCGTGCGCATCTCGACCCTTCCAACGGAAGTGTCGCCATCTTAGTCAGATTTGTGTGTAAACAGCATCGATCTGGCATTTTTCAAACAAAGTTACTGACTAAGATGGCGGTCTCCCATAATATGGCACGCTCCTTGTGGCCGGATATGACGACACGTGGGTACAAGCCATAGGTTGCCAAACAAAAGGAGGGGGGAAAGGTTTGTTATGTAACCTCTATCATGTCTGTGTTTATAAAGGTTTTCATTTGTTCAAATCATTAGGCACATTGCTATCTTTTTCTCGTATTATCATTCATTTCAGATTATAATTTTTTTTATAGTGTACATCCTTTGTTCAAATCATTAGGTACATTGCTATCTTTTTCTCGTATTATCATTCATTTCAGATTCTACATAGTGTACATCCTTTGTTCAAATCATTAGGTACATTGCTATCTTTTTCTCGTAGTATCATTCATTTCAGATTCTACATAGTGTACATCCTTTGTTCAAATCATTAGGTACATTGTTATGTTTTTCTCGGTGCATCACACTTCGCCTAATTGCACTTCGCCAAACCACATCTAGCCTAATCACATCTCGCCTATTTACACTTCGCCTAATCATTATCGAGTCTCGATCATTATGTAACACTTCGCATAAAATGTCCAAACCACAACAAATAAGGCATCTTTAGTATATTGTATTCAACTCGGCAGACAAGTGAGAGCATACAGAACCTCCAGCTTGTAAATGTAGTTTAGGGTTAGGGTTAGGGGAATTCACAGCCATTTCGGCTTCTGTTTGCTGTTTCGCGATAACCCATGTTTAGGCTGATTAGGCGAGTCGTGCTAATGTTTTTAGGCGGAATGTTACGCTTGGGTTTTTCGTGACATCGGGAAGTTAATGCCGGCACGGAAGGTCGAGATCAAAGGATTAGGAGAAATGTAATTAGGCGAAGCGAGGCGCACCCGTTTTTAATCGTATTATCATTCATTTCAGATTCTATATAGTGTACATTCTTTGTTCGGTGCATCACACTTCGCCTAATTGCACTTCGCCAAACCACATCTAGCTTAATCACATCTCGCCTAATTACACATGGCCTAGTCATTATCGAGTCTCGATCATATGCAACACTTCGCCTAAAAATTTTAAGGTTAGGGTTATGGAGTGCCATTCTGCATGCATTGTAGGTAGGAATAGAAGGCTGGGGTGCAATGTTATCAGCTTCTCCATTATCTTGAACAGCCTCTTGAAGCACGTCATTGTATAGCCTGTGCAGAGGTGTCTGTGGTTAGGGTCAGGTGACTGTGGTTAGGGTTAGGTGACTGTGGTTGGTTGCTGAGCGACTCGTTGCTTCATGTCAGCAACGATGCGATAACCCATGTTTAGACTGATTAGGCGAGTCGTGCTAACGTTTTTTAGGCGGAATGTTACGCTTGGGTTTTTCATGACATCGGGAAGTTAATGCCGGCACGGAAGGTCGAGATCAAAGGATTAGGCGAAGTGAGGCGCACACCCTTTGTTAAGGTCCAAATACACGTTGTTAGTTTTTATTCTTTCCCCATGACAACACAGTGATAGGCAAGTAATATCATTGGAGTACAGTGGAACCTCCCTTATAAGACCTTCAAAAATCATCCCAAATGAGGTCTTATAAGGGAGGTAATTTTAATACTTACAAAGAAGTATGTGTAGGTCTTATGTGGGAGGGAGTCTTATAATGGGAGGTCTTATAAGGGAGGTCTCACTGTATCACTATGTTGCCATGGGGAGATAGTGAAAACTAACATGTATTTCGACCTTTAGATCAATTGTGACTCAGCACCACGAAAGGGACATTAAGTGTTAAACTGACCATTCTAAGATAATTATACATTTGAAAACTTCAAACCCTCCTCTTTCTATTGATGCGAGAACCATTCTTGTATCTTTTTCCTGTCCAGAGTTATGAGCATTTAAAGTTGGTAGGGTGAACGTCTGCCATTTTGAGAAAAACAGTCTAAAATCCAGCGTAGCTGAAAAAAATGCATTGACCTACTCACTTTAAAGCACTTATACGACCACTTAGAGACAATATTAAAGATTGCTCTTTACAAATATGAAAGATAAGATGCTAGAGAACACGAAAATACCCATAACACAATATTGACAAAAATTAAGATTTTTGAATTTACAAGCCTGTTGTGAGAAACTAGCCCAGCGAATTAATGTCCCTTTCGTGGTGCTGGGTCACATTTGATGCTATATTCAGATTCATATAGCGTATATAATTTTATGCTTTACTTCATATTGCAATAACAAAAGAACTACTTTTGTAATAAACGAATGTGAGTACATGTGAATAAAAACTGTTGGAGATCCGCAAGAGAAATCATGGAAGAATTAATTTGAATATACAAAAAAAAAAGAATTGGTCAATTCGACAGTCTGTCTGGATATTGTGTTAAAAAAAGGTGTATGCAGATCTTAAATTTATGTTGGGGGTTAATTTTTTTATTTTGCATAATTATATATTTGTCCCAATTGCACATGAATTGTCTGAATAATCACACACACACACACACACACACATACACACACACACACACACACACACACACACACACACACACACACACACACACACACACTTTCTTTTCAATGCATCAGGTTATATTTCACAGACTGATTCTATTCAGAGTCTTTTGAACACTCAGAGCAATTTTATAAAAGTGTCTTGATATTTTTTATTCAAATGTATGTTAGGCTATGGTAAAGAGACAGAGAGAGAGTGAAAAAGCAAGGGGAAGAAAAAAAGTGGCTGGGAGGTGGGAGAGAGAGAGAGAGGAGAGCAGGCAGGAGAGAATGCTTAATTACAATTACACATATTCAGGAGGCATTTTGTTTTTGTCAAAAGCAAGATAATATTTGGAGCAATGCAACTATCAAACTCCCATCAAAAGCATATTTCAAAATAAAATTATTTTGCATATACTAATAATCGGAGAAAAAAACCTTACAGATTGTGCGCTTTTAACAAACAAATCCAGCATCAACAAAATTAAGGAGAAAATGTGGGTTTTTTAACCCTTTCGCCGCCAGCCATTTTCCAGCCAAAAACTACCATTAAACTTGTCTGGGTAGAAAGACAAATGATCTGCAATATTGGGAATTCCTGTGTGTCATGTACAACATTAGGCCTATCCTTGCCTCCCAAAATCAAGAACATAGGGTTTTTGGATAACAGGTCCTGATTCGATGCCCTTTAGTGACATGGGAATTAAACCATTGTGGTGCAAAAATGCGACATTGGCGGTGAAAGGGTTAAATGTATACAGATGCTGATACCTTGTATGCAAAGCTTGATCACTTATAAGTATTTTGTACAATGCAAACAACAGTAATGAATACAAGACAATCTTACTTCGTCTTACATTTCCTTTTTTCTCTCAATCATGGACATCTTAATGTTCCACATCATCTTGGATAAATTCAAAGGATGTGCCTTTAACAGATTAAAGTATTTTTGCTACTTAATCAACAAAAGTAAATCTTAGCTGTGGGCCGGGCAAGAGAAATTGATTTTAAAATACTCTTTACCTGACTGAATGCGACAACTGGAGAGGGGTGACTCTCCTTTCCATCCCAGGCAATGTCTACTGCCAGCTTATCCTGAACAGAATGTGGGATGTAGTAGACAGGGAACTCCAGGAACAGCAAGCAGGACTAAAGCGCTCCTGTGCTGTGCAGATTTTCACGTTGCACTGTATCATAGAAAGCTGCAACAAGTTCCAAATACCCCTTGCAATCAGCTTAATTGACTTTACTAAGGCATTTGACAGCATCCACAGGCCTTCGTTATGGGGCATCTGCATTGGTGCTCCTGGGAAATTTCAAACATCCTGCAAGGGGGCGGCCCCGGCGGAGTGCAGGGGCAGTGCATACACACACACACACATTTACTGCTCTTTTTTCACCCCTTTAGATTAGTACAAGTGCTACATTCCTTTGAATATAGCAAATGCTTATATGGGCCCTTTTTATTGTACAAGGGTGTGTGTATGTGTAAGAATATCGTTGCTTCTCAAATTATCATAATCCGACGATGCCGGCTCTAGGCAATTTAAAAATCCTGCAATTCAGGACATCCTGCAAGAAGGCGCATCCATGGGCATCATGAGAGTCTATGGCATACCACCAAAAGTTGTTTCGGCCACAGAGAACATATACAGGAACTCGAGATGCTGTGTCAGAACAGAAGATGGATACAGTGACTGGTTTGATGTGCTGACAGGGGTCCGTCAGGGCTGCCTGTTGTCCCCACTTCTCTTTGCGCTGGCAGTTGATTGGGTACTGGAGACTCACGGAAAGGGCATTGAATGGCTTGAGGGACAGCGCCTCTCAGATTTGGACTTAGCTGATGACATCGCCGTACTAACCAATGACACACAAAACCTGCAGTCACTTGTCAGGGACATCAGTGACAGTGCTGGCAGCATTGGCCTCAACATCAGTGCCAAGAAGACGAAAAACATGCTATCTGGACCACACCCTTCTCCATCTGGGGCATTCATTGGACAGAACGAGGTCAGGTAGAGGTGGTCCAGGATTTCACCTACATGGGCAGTTACATCAGCAGCACAGGCGGCATGGACAAATAACTCAACTGTCGCATAGGCAAAGCAACAGCAGCCTTCAATCAGCTGTCAAAGATCTGGGGAAACAAGAAACTCTCACTCCACCTGAAACTGCGCTTCTACAACTCTAATGTCCTATCCACCCTGCTCTACAGCTGTGAAACCTGGCACTTAAAATCTAGCCAAGAGAAGAAGCTGAACTCATTTAACATCAAGTGCCTCAGGATCTTTGGCATCAAATGGAGTGACTTTATTACAAATGAAGAGGTGAGAGAGCGCACAAAGAAAGTTCCAGTCTGTAAACGTCTGGGCCACGCCGCCAGACTGCCACCATCTAGACCTGCAAACCAGGTTCTCAGGTGGATCCCAAAGGGACAAAGGAAAAGAGGGAGGCCAAAGATGAACTGGCGTCAGACAGTGGAGCGAGACCTTCAGCTAGCGAACAGATGCTGGAGTGATGCCATCAGACTGACTATAGAATAGGAGCCATTGGAGCGCCCTGGCTGCCTCATGCGTCGCCTGACGTGGGAGTCTCTAAGTCTAAGTAAGTTTACTTTTATATTTATCAAAAGCAATAGCAAGAATAACTCAATCAGTTAATGACCATTTTCAAGACCTAAAACTAAATGCTAATGACTATGTTCAAACATTTTATTGGGTTTTGTTTCACTAGAAACACTCTGACAAGCACAAGATATTCAGGCACCCATATTGTGTTGAAATATTACATTATTTTTAAAGCACAGCAGAAAAGCATACAAGCTTTCAAAAGTAATATCACTTTGAATGTAATAATTGATACATTAATGATTTCAAAAAAAACATTGTGCTTCAAATAGTTGACCAGTATTCACATTCTTACTCAATGCACATCAAAACAGCATGCAGTGGATGATGTTCAGCGCAAAAATGTTTCAACACATTCAATCAGCCCGTTTATGGCAGATACGACTATGCTATTGAAACTTCTAGACGTGCATCCAGTATTGCCTTGTAGGGGGAAAATCTATAATATGATCAATGGTTTTTTAACCCTTTCACCGCCGGCCATTTTTCAGCCCCAAAATACAATTGGGTAGAGAAAAAAAAAATCTGTAAAAGTAGGAATTCGTCTGTGACATGTATAACATTAGGCTAATCCTTACCTCCCAAAATTAAGAAACTATGGTCTTTGGTTAACAGGCCCTGATTTGAGGGCTTTTAGTGACCATTGTGGTGCATAAATGTGACATTGGTGGTGAAAGGGTTTTAAATGGAAGTAACAAACGTTACTGCCATGTGATGCTTGGGGATAGCTTTATCAGATAATCGAGCAATCAACACAAAGTATCAATGGCACTAGAAAATAACAAAATGCATTCTCATCTTCTGGATTGTAATACATGTATAGACAAAAGTTTCTATAGAATAAAAGTTGTAATTCTGACACACAATAAAAACACACACATACGAAATATCTTTGTGCATATAACTATGCAATTAAACCGTTTCTCTGGTTTGAATAGCAATTGAATTTTCACTACTTATACTTAATCCTTATATTATATGGAACTATAGGATTTATGAATTGTTGTTCCTTCCTTCTCCCTTAACTCTGTGAGGAGTCATCGGGGCGCCACAGTGAAGTCTTGTTCACCAACTTCCATCAGCTCTGTCGGTCGTGAGCCAGAGTCTGTGTTTCTGCGAATGATTTTGCTGTCCATTCTGCGATGTTGTTAGCAAATGTTATTATGCTCCTAAATGGGACACCAATTGGTTTTTTACACAAACAGGTCACAAATACTGATTAACAATAAACAGGTTTCCAGGCAGTACGTCACTACAAAGCTATAATTCATTGCAGATATCTATGTAAGGATATGAGTTGGCTATTAACCAGTTAGCAGATGTCCTAACATCTGAGGGAACTATTAATGTTTCTTCTGGGCCGTACAGTGGCGTTGCTCCCACGCCACTCATTCTGAATCCCAATTTGCAGCCACACCCCGGCTTGTTCAGGTCGCAGAATCCGAGACCAGCAGTCCAAGGGGAGCTAATCTATGCTAGGCAGTCAGGAGGCATCCAACCGAGGAGACACTGCACTGCTGCTGAGTCACTTCGGTGGAGTTCAGTGGAGCCTGTTCAGGACGCCCCCTACTGACGACACTATTGTCTTAGTCACGGAGCCAGCGTGAGTGAGGTCCTCCTCCGAGGGCGCCACCATGACTGTCCACTGACAGCTCCCCAGAACACACTGATCCCCAAGACATTGACCCGAAAGCACCAAGGCATAGACTGGATTTGAAATGGAAACTGAGAATGTGAGACATTTTTCTTCTTAATGATTGATGGAAATAAGGCAGATGACTATGATGATGATGATGATGCTTAGTTCCGTATCGGTCTGAGACTACTTGACAGGGCTGTATTCTACACTTCCTTTCATAATGATATTCCGGCGTTAACCAGGCCTGAGAACTACAGACACCTGCAGTGTTCGTCTTGAAATTAGAGCAAACACTCTCAGAATCGCATCCGTTAAGTGGATGAAGGTCGACTGTGTAGTCTTCCCATTGAGCCCATAGCCACTTACTCTGGGTAGGAGTCGGTCCAGGACCGAAAAAACCCTCGCCTCTGATGGGATTCGAACCCGTGACCTCCCAGCCAGTAGTCCGCGACGCTAACCACTACGCCATGGGGCTGGTCGGGAACTATCAATTTGGTTGCTCTAATTTTTTCCATTTTTGATTTCTGGCGTGTAACCAGCTTTTGAGAGCCACGTCGTAATCTATTTTTAGATTGCTTTGACCTTTCTTCTCTAAAAACCAACCAATCATTACAGATTTTACTTTTAGTTTTGGCTGAAGGGGAGGGGGGGGGGGGGGAGAGATCAGAATGTGAAATTTTACTTCTTTCTAAGTGTACACTGTTTTCGTCAATAGGAGACAAATGACGAAGGTATGGAATCTGATGTTTTACAATTGCTTAGTGCATGGTGTTGGTAGTCTTCTCTGAAAATATCGGCCTCTAACTTTTCATAACTTATTTGTGGTGATGTGTTTTTTAACCTAACCAAATGGCCCGGCCCGAAAGGTTGTAAAGGGAAGCAACCGGCCAGTGCCGAGTGAATCAAACTTAGATTTCTTGCATCACAGCAATAACGCACATTTATTCTGAGATACCAAAGAACATCCTTTCAAAAAGACAATCATTTCACCAAATTTAATTAAAATGTGCACATAACTTTTTGAATAATTCTGCTCACACAGAATCATCAGAGCTGATTCTAGGATTTTGAAAAAGTGGGGGCGTTCCCCCCCTAAGAATGAAAAAAGGGGGACAGGTCCAATGGATACGAGGGGAAGGGGGGGGGGAGGCGGCCGATTCAATCTTCGCTAGCCATGGCCACTTCTTCAGCCACTCGTCTTGGAACCAGTGTTCCCTCGCACTAGTGCCGTTATCTTCGGGCTGCTTCTCCAAGACTGTTGATGCAGTAGCTGTTTCTGCAACATCTTCTGCACACTCGTTTGGCAGAGGATTTCTTTTTTTTTTTACTTTGCCACCACAAAAATCAAAGTCGAAGAGCATCGTTGTCTGCTTCATTTTGAAGAAAATTCAACATGGCGGTAGGACTCTCGCAACTTATTGTCGGTAAAACAAGATGAACACGATTGGTTGATATACACTAACATTGTAAAGGAATGAATGAAATGTCGAGAAATCATTCATTCCTCCTCGATGCTTTCAGTTTGTGCAGACGACGGATTTAGCAGACAACGTAGGAACTCCCGCATTGATTGGCAAAAAGTGCGGCCAGTTCTGCAAATAAGCGGGCGTCGGCCCGTGTTTAGACCCAATTATTGTGGGAAGGAACAGATTTGGGGGTGATTGTACCAATCCCGTGCCCTAGAATCAGCTCTGAATCATACTGGCAGCCATACTAACAAATAAAAACAACAAAATAGGGGTCCTTGGCAGATGTAGAAAATTAAAAAAATGCTCATAAGAAATAAAAGTTGGCACAGAGAATCCTTTCAACCAATCAATCTCTATCCACAAGCTTTTTCACTTTAAAAAAATGAAGAAAAAAAAGAACTTAACAAAATCTGACCATCAACAACAGCAGCAACTAACTACAGTCTAATGTACACGACCCTACGTATCAACCTTTCCATGTAAGGTCTGCAAATTCTTGACAAGATTAGAACCCTAACAAGCAGAAACAAACTTTCAGCTAAAGCAACATTTAGCAGCTTATCAGTTTCCGGGTAAATTCACACACCTGGGCTATATTATTATGGTCAGAGGGAAGACCAGACCTGATTACCCCAAAATGTTTCATGTGTACAGTCAAGGTCAAAAATGTGTACAGTCAGGGAGAAAATGTGTACAATCATCATCGCGGCAAAAGTTGCGGTGTTTTACTCAAACCATATCTTTTATATAAACATAAAAAAATGCAGACACTTTGCAGGAATTTGTTGTTGTTGTTGTTTGATTAAAATAAAGGTAGCATTTTTGGACTTCCAGTTCTACAAGAGCTGGAGTCCATGAGAATGGGAATGAGGGCCAAAGCGAAAAATGGCCGCCACAAAACCACGCCAAATCTCGAAAATGAGAACTACATATGGGTGCTCTCAGCCAATCAGAAACAGACTATATACACAGCAGACAAACCGGTGAAAGGTGAAAAGTGTGGACCTGCAAATGAATTCGGCACGTGAATAAAAATGTGTATGATCGATGTGAATTTCATATTTTTCATTTGTGATTCGTACAAGCGTACAATGATCTTAAATTTCATAGAGATTGTATGAAAATGTTGTACAGTAAACAGGTCTGGAAGACAATGCTGGGCAGACGGGTGTCTAGGATGATCTCTACATGACTGGGCAAGAGCAAGGATAGTGGCTAGCGGGGTAGAGTCCATGAAGATAATGTAGTCCAGCAGGACATGCATGAGCATGAAGTTGATATAATTCTGTGCAGCTGTATGCACTCTTCTGCCCTTGGGCCTTTTCTTTCTCTTACACGTTTTTATTTACCGACTGCTTAGGATTCGCTTTTCTTCAGCCAAGTTTGTTTGGTTCCCTAAATTTTTCCGTTTTCGCAGAGCCAAAAATCCTTAAAACCGTGGACAAATCATTGCTTTGAATAATTTCATGGGTGAAAGCGACAGATTTTGAAAATAAGGAAAAGGTGCATTGGGTTCCTGGGGCCTCATTACCGGAGGCCTCTGCCTCTGCCCCCCAGAATCTGACAAGAATGTGCAGGTAAATGCCTATTTCGTGAGCTCTCCTGAGGTCTTTCATTCACATTTACTAAATGTTTTTAACTCTAAAATGAACGTTGAATGTTCTAGGTGCAAACACACTTTGTGGCCTATGGTGGCTTAAATCAGTCAATTTCTTTTTTTCTTAAAAATTTGAAAATAAGGATTTCCTTATTTTCTGATTTTAAAATTAAGGAAATCCTTGCTGAGAAGGAAAACTTTCACCCATGTAATTTTGATAGCTTCTTCACTTCCCTTAACCTTGTCCATCTAACAATATATAAAAAACCACATAACCAGCACCAAAACAGAAACAAAAAAGCCATCTCAAAAAGCTTCCTAATAAAGCCCATCCTTCTCTACTACTCAAAATGCAGTAGACAAGATTAACCTCTGCCGACAGGAAAAGGAAGGTCACACAAAACTGCAGCTTAGAGTAGCCTTAGCTCAGCCTACAGTGCACTCGGCCCAAGCTACAGTCTTCTTTTCGCAACATCCAAAACAGAAAAACCCTTCAGTTGAAGCTACAGTGTGGCGTTGATCAAAGTGACCAGGTGAGGTCGCACACCTGGGCTATGTGGTCCGAGGGAAAGACGACGCTGGGCAGGCCAGTGTGGAGAGTGACCTCCTCGTGACTGGGCATCGGCACCACCTGCACGGTCACCACACTGCACTTCAGCACTGTTCCATATATTTTCTTTAGTAAAGCATTCACACGTGATAGATTCTGCAAAAGCTAAAACAAAGTAGTGCCGGTTCTAATATTCACATGCGAAAAAGAGCGGAGAATGGCTACAATCTCTGTGGACTATTCTAAGAAAATGCACTTTGTGGGCAAATATGTCATTTGCAATGCACACCTACAACAACTGGACTATTTTTCCAAACACTTCATATAGCTTATAAAACCCTAGTATCGATTAACCTCTTCACTGCCCCGTCACGGATATTTCCGTCAACTTCTGGTAACCTGTAAACTGCCACGTCACGGAAATATCCGTCATAGGGTTATTCTAAGAGTTTCCCGTTTTCTATCCATATGCTTTTAGCAATATGTTAAAATGCATGTGAAAGTGTTCTCAAATGATAGTATATTCAATTCCATTTCCGAAAAGTATAGGGTATATGCACTTTTATTCAGCAGATTTTGCGCTGGACTCCGCAAAAACGGCTTGGCAAATAGTTGCCTCAGAACAGGAAATGGGCTTGGCAGTGAAGGGGTTAAAGTTCTCACACGCAAGAATATAGCTTATGGTATGTTAGATAATATAAAATCCAAAATGGATAATATAAAAAAAATTTTTAAATGTAAATGGCGTGTGTCCATTTTCATAACTGCACATTGTGAATATATATGACTTGTCATTAGCACACTGCATATTACTTTTTAACAATCATTCCCAACACCTTTCAAACATTTGTCTTTCGTAATTGGTATTTTTCCATATCTTTATTTCAAAAACCAGAAATAATTCATCCCAATTTCAAAACTTTTCTACGGTTCTTTTCCTCACTTTCTGGGCTTTAACTTCCACAAGCATTGCAACTCTCAACTCTCAAAAGAGTATGCATCCCTTACACTAGACAGAAATAGCGGCGGTGCTTGCTCGCAATAAAACCACTTTCCATCAGTAGTACACAGTAAATAAATGTGAGGTGTACACAATAAATTATTTTCTACAGTGTTGGAAAATCATGGTACATCTTAGTCTTTTGTGGAAGACTATGACACTCAAACTAGCGGGCATTTGCACCGACTCTAGTGCTGCAGCCAAAGGGTTGGTAGGCCTTTGGGGACCTTCCCTGATGCCAGCAGTCCTCAAAACCCTTCGGCCGAGAGAGTGGGGATTTACCCTAGGCAAGTCATCTCCACTATAAATGCAAAAGTGGTGGGTAGTGAAAAAAGGTACCTGTGATAGGAAGCCTTCAACTTTTCGTGCCTTAGGCATTTACCGTAATTTTCGGGTTATAAGGCAATCTTTTTTCCTCCAATTTCGACCTATGCGCCTAATAAACGAGGGTACCCGATTAGTGAACAAAATCACGAAAAGAGAGGCAACGATTGCCATGTTCAGTCAGCACAAACAGAAGTTCGATTATTCGAAAGGGGAGCCAACTCTCGTTTATGACAGCAGTAATGGCGGTCGGTAAGCGTTTACAGGACGCGTACCGGCTTCAAAGTTAGAATTTTTTTAGCGAGGTGCGTATCGCGATATCACCTTATAAACGAGGGCGCCTTTTGCTTTATTTTCTCCAGATTTTTCTTTAAAATGCCCTATTCGCCTTATACACAGCGGCGCCTAATGATCCGAAAAATACAGTGATCATAAAACTTCTAAACGTTGAAGGCTTCCTCTCACAGGTACCCTTTTCTCTGCCCACCATCTTTACATTGATTTCCAGAATGTACAGCAGTCTATTTTTCATCTTCATCTCCACTATAAACAAATTTGAGCCCAGCTTCCCAGAACAGCATCTGCCCCCTCTGCAATCCGGCAGTCGTTGTAGGAATCGACAAGACAGGAATACATGCATACTTTAACCCTTTCACCGCTGATGTCGCATTTATGCACCACAATGGTTTAACACCCATGTCACTAAAAGGCATCAAATCAAGGTCTGTTATCTAAAGACCCTATTTTCTTAATTTGTGGAGGTAAGGATAGGCCTAATGTTATGCATTTCACACAGAAATTCCCAATAACTGCAGATACATTTTTATTTCTACCCTGTTCAGTTTAATTGCATTTTTTGGCTAAAAATGGCTGGCGGTGAAAGGGTTAAAAAAAAAAAGACCCCCCACCTGTTTGACGGCCAGCAAGGAGAAGTCGATGAAGATGTAGTCCAGCATGCCGTGGAAATTGGGCGTGAAGTTGGTGTAGTCCACGAACCCACACGCGCTCTGCAGGTCCAGGCTGTGCCGCAGCTCCACCCCTTCTACCCTCTCTTTCTCACCGCCTTAGGGAGCAAAAACAAAACAATACAATGCAGTCCTTGGATCCTTTCATTTTCAGCTCCTGAGAAAGCGAAGGGGAATTGGAGGAGGGGGGTGGGGGTGGATTACAAACGTGCGTGCGTGCGTGCATGTGTGTGTGTGTGTTTATGTGCGTGCGTACGTGTGTATGTGTGTGTATTTGTTGGGGCATCTTTGCACGTGGGCATTTTTCACTCTTTCACCATGGCGACATAGTGATGGGCAAGTTATATCGTGACTGGCCTTTCACTGTGTTGCCATGGTGGGGAGGGGGGGGAAGTGTTCACGTGTGCGGGCTCTTTAATGTGTACATATTTATTGTTCTGCATTGTATTTTTTTATATTGACTGCAAAACAAACTTGTTTTAAATGGGGACAATAAACAATAGATTGATTTATTGAATTGATTGATTGATTCTGCTGAATGGTTTCCTTCACACTGACAGCTCAAAGAGACAGAAAGTCTCTGCATGCCCGGAGGAGAATGGCCCAACCAGAGTTCCTCTTCAGTGTATTGCTGTACAGCTGCATCACCATTAAATATCTTCGGGAGTAAACTTACTTCTGGAGACAGCAAAGAAAACTTTTTTTAAATATCAACAACAACAAATCATACAAAAAAGACAATCATAAAAAGGCATATAAAACAAACTAAATATCATCAATCCAACACATGTTGCTCCAACTCTTCTAGCACCGGTCCATGGGTGAACACATTTGCCCAGTACATCACTCTACACTCCCACCAAATGCAAAGGCATTCACTGCCAAGCACCCTGCCATGTGTTTGTCTATCTTTAGAGCTTATGTCAGTGATCTTTCCGTTAAAGCAGCGCATGCACAATCGGAAAAAATAATTACTCCCCTCTTGTCGGTTGAGATGCAACGGACAACCAAGAATCTTAGAATGTCAAAAAAATCCATGGCGCTAGAAGAATTAAGTCCTGTGCTTAGTATAAATCAATAAGCAATGAATTTGACAATACATATTTTTTAAATAGACAAAGTAATGAAAACTACAACTTCTTACAAAGTGCTAATTACAAATTCTATAAAAATCTGACAAGCCAAACATGCATATTCATAGTGTAAGTCTATCTGTGTTCAAATACATTATAAATCCTTGATAGCCAGGGAGTTATTCCCCTTTGATCATCCCTAAAGCCATCATAGAAGTGAATGATGAATCTTTGGCCCTTCACGCCAACAAAAATCTCTCTTTCTGTCTCTCCGTTTAGTTTGCCTGTAATGAACACATATCTTTGCACAAAACTATTTTATTCTTACCATCATTCCAGTCCAGGTAGTTTGGGGGAACATGCTTTTTGGTCATCAGCTGAACGATGCCATGAATGGGAGTGCTGTTGAAGTCTCCACAAAACACGGTAGAAATGCTCTTGCCCTGCGCACACACAGGCAGGGTTACTTTTTCTTCACTATAAAATCTATGTTCCGTCACAAAATATACAAAACAAATTATTTTGCAATAAATTAAAATTCAATCATAAATCATTCACACACTACTAAAATATAAACACTAAAACAGACTTAACTCACTCGGGACTGGCCGAATTATTTCCCCTTGTTCTGTGGGGACTGGGCATTTGTCTAGGTTCGTAAAATAATCACCAAAAACAAGTTATGAAGTCTTAGGCATCAATATTTTCAGAAAAGAATAGCTACACCATGCACTAAACGATCGTAAAATATCAGATTCCTTACCTTCGTCGTTTGTCTCCTATTGACGAAAACAGCTAACACAGAAAGAAAGAAAATTTCACATTCCGATCTTTGACCCCACTCTACAACCAAATCTGAATGTAAACTATGCAATGATTGGTTGATTTCAAGAGAGGCAAGGTCAAAGCAAACTGAAAATAGGTTATGACCGCACCGGAAAGCTGGTTACACGCCAGAAATCAAAACCTCTTGAAAACTCTTATGAGCCGGAGCCGGGCCATTCGTCCTAAACGGTTGTGCGAGCCATGAGCCGGATCCGGCTCATTCGCCCTGAGTGAGTTAACGGGGAGTTAACCAAATATCATACATTCATACAGCCAACAAAAATAAACAGAGACTTATTACGCAAATAGCATGTAAAAGTGTGTTTGTAAATGTATAATGTCACATAATGCTATATAAAATCTATGTGTACAATCAAATGAAGCCAAATCTGTGAATTTCATAATATTCAACAAATGGCAATAGCTATAACCTTCCACACAGTAATCTCTAAATCAGTAAATGGCTTTCCTGTGTTAAACACTTGGTGAAAAAACAGAGCATTATGCGTAAGCATGCATTAACTATCGGTGGGAGCATGCACATGAGTGTATGAATTGTATACTTAAAGGTGCCTATGTTTGTGTGTGCATGTGTGTGTGCATGCAGAACATGCTATGTGCTGCCGTGTGTGTGTCCATGCCTGTGGATGCATTCATTCATAATATGTGGATATGCATATACACAGAAAGATGTAATTCTTTTGCTCATGAGATGGAGGGGAAAAGGGGGATAATGAATTCTGATCATTTGCATGCATGTATTATACATTTTGAGTTTGAACAGCTCATCTGCAAATACCAAGGCCTAGTCTCCATTATGCTCAAAAATACACACAAATTTGTACTACAGTGGAACCTCCCTTTCAAGACCTCGAAAAATCATCCAAAATAAGGTCTCAAGTGGAAGGGAGTTGTATAAGGGAGGTAATTTTAATACTTACAAAGAAGGGCAATGTCTCAGAAAAGTAGGTCTCAAGAGGTAGGCAGTCTTAAAAGGTGGGGTCATATAAGGGAGGTTCTCTCTCTCTTTCCATCTGTTACTTCATGTATGTAACTCATCTATCTGCATCGCTAAAAATTTGAGACTTTCCTGGAGTTGCACTGCCTCCGGGCATTGCCTCCAGGATCGTTCCCATCATCTTTATATCTACTAATGTCCCATATGTGACCCATCACCACAAAGTGGGTCTTAAGGTGAAAATGGCAGATTTTAATATATTAGCATTTACATAATCTGGAAACATTTACCTTTCTTTTGATATATGATTTATTGCTCTACTACAAAAAATGAGGAAGTTATAGGGTGTTAAAGAGGGTAACCCAGCAGATGGCCGTTTTGAGAAAACGGGGTGCAAAGATTTTTTACCCATCCTAGGCCTAGCACTAGTCACTGACTAGTGTAGCAGTCGCCGAGTCGGAGTCGAAGCAGGTTTTACAGTTTTGAGGCAGTCATCGTCACGGTCAGTTTCGTTTTCATCGTCGGAATCGGTTGAGTTGAAATATTTTATTAACAATGCTCCAAGTTCTCCTTGATCTGCGACTGGTAGGGTTGTAAATGACCGAGAATTGAGCAAAAAAGTCAATCTTTCGAAAGAGATCGTCTGCATCATATCCATGTTGCTTCGAAACTGCAAGCAGCAAGTTGTCTCCCTCTCGACCAATCCCGTTGCGCGTTGCCTTTCAGTAACTAGAGACAGAGTCTATCCTAACCTCTCATTGGTCAAAGTTTTCAACTCTCTCACTCTGTGTTTACGCCTAAGTTTTGCAATACCATGCTTCTGATTGGTTGGATTTCAAAACGAGCACGCGAGCAGAAGCATGCCCATTCTACATTCCAGCTACAAGCTTTCCAGAGATATATAACATGATGGGGCCCGATCAGGGTTTCAGTTTACAGTTTTCAATCAAACATTTAGTCTTTACAGGCGATTAAAATAGGATAATTGCCATGGGGTATGTCATTTAAAATGTGTTTTAATGCATTTACAATTTGAATTTCACTTAGTCCAATGCATCAAGTTGAAGTTTAATGGTGGCAGAATCCATTTCAAGTGAAAACTCAAAATCCATACTTTTGACCCACTGAACCTTTTTTTGGCCTCTACCACAATCGCTGCTTGCGAGTTAAGACCCGGTTCGTGAAATCGGGTCACATATGTGTCTGTTTCAGACCGGAGGACGTTAAACGGATTTTCACACTGTTACTCTTATCACTATAATTCCAATTTTACAACAACAACAAAAACAAGCCGCACCTGCTGCTGGTAGGGCTGGCAGATGGCCTCCAAATGACGCAGCGAGACCGCGCCTTGCAAGAGGCGCACGTGGCCAGCCTCCGGGTGGAAGTACAGGTGGGTGTTGGCCAGGCACAGGTAGCGCCCTCTCCACCCCAGGGACTCCACCACCGTAGTCTGCAGCACCGTGCTGCGCTCCTCCATCTTGGTCAGCAGGGCCGGGAGGCGCCGAACGGCTGCCGCCAGGTCCTGGCAGGTCGGGTCGCTCAGCAGCATCTCTGTCAGCATCACGTCTTCTTGGCTGACAATCCTGCAGGTTTGATCAAAGACTTGAAAAGTGAGGAGAGGAGAGGAGAGCTCAGCTCAACTTACCTCAACAACACTTTATTATCTCAAAAAGAGAAGATAATGAAATAAACACAGGTGGATAGCTCTCCATTAAAGGCAACCAACTCCTCCACCAAAGCAACCTATGGCACCACAGCCTAGCTCTGTGTACATAAAAGGCACAGAGGAACAAACCCAGGGCATCCCTTAGGAAAAAGGAAGTTCCAGGTTTGCTCATATACCCCTCACCCGACACAAAACATGGCAACAAAGATAGAGAGAAGTGTGCACAAGCATTTCAATTTCTAAAAATTTCATAATCCTGCAAGTTGTTGAGACTTAAAGATATTTGACAACAGTAAAAATCGCTTAAGTCAAAATTGAAGGGACTGAATTTTTATTTGGAGATAGCCAATATTTCGAGTTAAAAAGACTTTTCAACATAGGACTTTTTAGGAGATTATTATACTGGGACCCAAAAATGATTGTGTGCTATCCAGTGTTTTTGAGTTATAACTCCATTTTTTAGTTATCAGTTCTCCACTGTAGTTCATTTCTTTGTTGATCCATATGTCACTATGTGTGGTGTGTTTGTACATGCATGCATGTGTCTGTGTGGGTGGGTGTTAAAGTCTATGTCTCTTTATTTTATACATATGTGTGTTGAAAATCAGTATGCCTGCATGTTCTATACCTGTATGAAGGCATGCTCGAGTGTGCTCACACAATCATTTCTTTATCCTATGCTTACTATTTATTTTTACTATGTAGTGAAGCAATTAAAGCATAAGGCCAAACAAAAAAATATGTCTGTTTCCAGGAACATGGCCCAAAAAAATAGGGTAGGTAGGTAGGCTATTAAAACAAATTTATTTTTTTTCTTCGCGGTGCAAGATTTTTGCCGTATTTGCTGAAACATGTGAATGTGAGTATCAATCAACAGATTATCTTTACCACTTGACTGTTTTTCACATAAGCATGTTGCAGCAAGCATAGCAGTAATATTGTACTGCGGGAAATCGCGTGCCTTGCGCCCGCCATTGTGTTGGCGGATGTTGATCACGAAAGTCTGCGTGAGTAACGGTCCTTGACTACGCCGAGTGAGAGTGCAATGGTTGTTTTTCCCTTGAATCGTCTGCTCAAATTGCTTCTTTTTGGGGGGGAAACTCATCACAAAAAAAAATTAGGGTCGGCAGCAAAAACTAGGCTCGGTCGGGTTACTGGAAACAGACATTTTGTTTGTTTGGCCTAAGTGATAGCTTACAAATAAAATGGTAGAAAAAGGTACCTGAGGAGGGGAGACACCCTCACACACATGTCTCCCCTCCTCAGATACCTTTTTCTACCTTTATATTAATTTTGTAAGCTATGACAAGGTACAGCAGTCATTCCTTATTTTATTTTTTTTTAAAGTGATAATTATGAAGTAGTATGTGAAGTATGGATTACATTTCACATTTGAAATAACATTACCTAAATTTGTCTCTGCGTACAAACATGGCCACCCCTTCACTCCCTTGCTGGCCCTTCACCCTCAAAGAGCCACTGAAGCCAAGAAGATCCAGCGAAGGCAACAGTTCATTCTCGAACAGCTTGCGATCCACTTCTTGCAAACAAATTATGTCTGCATTATAACCTGAAAAAATGAAAAACAATAACATGTTTATGAATTAACTTATTAATTTAACCCTTTCAACGCTAGCCATTCCTCGGCCAAAATCTACCATTAAACTTACCCGGGTACAAAAAAGATGTCTGCAATATTGGGGATTCCTATAGATAACATGCATAAAATAGGACCTATCCTTACCTCCCAAAATTAAGAACATAAGGTCATTAGTCAGCAGACCCTCATTTGATGCCTTTTAGTGACATGGGTGTTAAATCATTGTGGCGCCAAGAGGCGACAGTGGCGATGAAAGGGTTAATATTAAGTACATTTTTAGGTACACAAAAAAGTCAAAATGCTACAAACTTAGATAGACTGATGACTCAGCACAGTCAATAACAACCAGCACAGTGAAACATTGTAAACTATCACACATGTGGAAAGTGAAATGAACAAAAGGAGGGAACTCTCCATTAATTAACTCCCCTCTACCTTCCATGTTGTACAAGATGTGTGTATGTGTGCGTGTGTGTGTGTGTGTGTATGTGTGTGTGTGTGTGTGTGTGTGTGTGTGTGTGTGTGTGTGTGTGTGTGTGTGTGTGTGTGTGTGTGTGTGTGTGTGTGTGTGCTTACAATGTGTTCTTGTCTTGTGTTATGAAAGGGATGAATGGTTAGTAAAAGAAGGTAATTGGTCAGTTTACACTGTGTTATTGTTTTGTGTATATGAAAGGGATGATTGGTTAGTTTACAGTTTATACTGTGTTATTGTCTTGTGTTATGAAAGGGATGAATGGTTAGTAAAAGATGGTAATTGGTCAGTTTACATTGTGTCGCTTTGTGTTATGAAAGGGATGAGTGGTTAGTATTAAAAGATGGTAATTGGTCAGTTTACATTGTGCTGTTGTTTTGTGTTTATGAAAGGGATGAATGGTTAGTAAAAGATCATGCCTGGTAATTGCTAACAAAATCATTAATAATAAAAACCACCTCCCCTCCACCAAAGTTACTTATGACACCCCCGCCTAGCACTGCATGAATAAGAGCCAAAGGGGAGCAAACCCAACATCATCCTCAAAGTAAACATCACATGGAAAGCTGTGTCACATGATTTGAGGCCAGCGCTCTGTGTGCACTTGACTTTTAAAATCATGTTTTGTCTACAATTTTCTTTGATTTAAACGTATAAAATACTATTAATAATATTATGAATATCTTCAATTTCCTAGTGTATGTGGGCTTTTTATAATGTGCATAGCACACAGTTCTTTTTTTTTTAAACAAAGATTTAACACTTTTATTCTTAAATCTTCAATCTCAAAAACAGCTACACAAACATGATTGCAATTTAATAAATTGCAATCATGTTTGTGTAGCTAAACACTAAGCTAAATTATTTATGCATTTTGTTGTATCACATTCAGTAAAAGCAGATAAAAATATAAATGCACAATAACAAAGTCACAAGTGGAAGAAACTGTAATTAATGAGATTCTATCTTTCAGGCTTTCTTTACAAATAAAAAATAAATATAAGTTCACTGTCTAAGTGTTTCCCACCTGTACAACTAGGTAGTATTATTAGTAGTAAACAGACTTACAGACACAAAGGAAGAACACTAGAATCTAACTGGATACGTGTATTCATAATCTGTCACAAACCTGTGATTTCCTTCAGAAGCAGCTGCCTGCGGTAGTCCATGTCTAAGGCGTAGGGTGGGCAGTAGGGAAACAAGACATCCCGTGCAAAATCAGAGTCTGAGTACGTGTCAGCCAGCAGATTGTAGCTTACCACTCTGAAACTAGACCGTCATCACAAAGAGCATTGTCAATCGTGTATATTTTTTATTAGTATAAATTTACTAAGCATAATGAAAACCCTGACTGCCCGAGGATTTTAAGGGAAACTGTCAAACAAAAACTAGGGAGTACATTACTACATATGTATATATATGCATACATACATGATCCTATACATGTGTATATTGGCCACTGTAACTAGGGTTATTAACGCAAGAGTTAAGCCATTGTTGATCAGTATCCAAAAGGGCATCAACTCTTGCAAAAGGCAGCCATTAAAGGGTCACCCTGACGGATTAGTTTTTGTAAGAAACACATCGAGATCACCAGGAAAACACCCTGATCGCAACATTCACTTTGCTCTGGTTTCCTAGAAATCAAACCGTCAAATGGGCGATTCCTCCTTGGCGGAGGTGCTGGAAGTCAAATTCTTTCACCCAAAGAGAAGGCGTGTGCCGTCTCCTTTCTAATGGCCGCCAAATTGTTTGCACGAAATGTTCATAATACAACTTTACAAGCCTTTTTATTTATTTATTTTTAAAATGTTATACAGTTTATCTAAAAGAGTTTCGCTCACAACAAAGGAAATAGCTCCTTTTTTTTTTTTACTACACAGTACAAACGCTTCAACGACAATGAGTGACCTCTGTCGTATGAAAAAAGGTAGCATGTTAAAAAAAGTAGCTCGCTACTATGAGAGTCTGTATTTGCGACAACCACAAATTTCACTCTTTCTTTACTTTAACCATTTACCTAACCCTAACCCTAACCCTATCCCTAACTCTAGAAAAAAAGTGAAATTTGTGGTTCATGCTCAATGTCGCATAATGCCGCAAATACAGACTCTCATAGGTACTACTAGGTAGCGAGCTACTTTTTTTAACGAGCTACCTTTTTTCATGCGACAACCTCCACCCACCCATCCAAAATGGCTACTCTCTCCGGCATCTCCACCAAGAAGGAATCGCCGTTTTGACAGTTTAATTTCTAAGAAACCAGAGCAAAGTGAGTGTTCTGATCCATGAAAAGGCTGTCTTTCTGGTGATCTCGACGTATTTCTTGCAAAAACTCATACGTCAGGGTCCACCTTTAAGTGGCCTCAAATAAGGTTATTGGCGAGAGTTATTCCCTTGTTTGGTCAGTACTCAACCATCTTCCCCCACCCACCAAGGGTGTTCACTCTTGCAAAAGGTGTTCTATGTAAGTAGCCAATGTATGCCTGTCTGCAGTTTCCGACTATGAGAGTCAGATAAGGCTCAGAGGGGGCGGCTGCTATTCCAGTGGGCTGGACACATTTTGTTTATATTGGAGCGGCCTTGCTGTGAACTACTTGGTACTGGTAGGCTTCCACTGATACGCCAGGGACCATAATGAATTATTACTTTAAAAAGTTTTTTTAAAGTTTCTGTAATTTCCCTTTAAAAAAATGTTTTAATACCACTTAACCCTTTCACTGCCAATGTCGCATTTTAGCACCACAATGATTTAATACCCATGTCACTGAATACTGATTGACTGAAAGGCATCAAATTAGGGCCTGTTATCCAAAGACCCTATTTTCTTAATTTTGGGAGGTAAGGGGATAGGCCTAATCAGGCTAATGTTATATAATGTCACAGAGGAATTCGCAATATTGCAAATATTTTATTTTCTCTACCCAGTTAAGTTTAATGATATTTTTGGCTGAAAAATGGCTGGCGGTGAAAGGGTTAAAGTAAACACATTCCATAAATGTAATTAACATTTCAATTTCATTCAGAGTTAGGTCTGTAGCTCATATTTAACCAGTTAGTCTCTGTTTTCAAACTCAACCAAATACAATGAAGCTCTTAAGCATTTTAAATGCTTTATGCAACAACAACAAAACTTAATCTCTTTAAGATTAAAGTTAATATTTGTACAATTTTTCCTTTTAAAAGTTCCTGTTCGTGGATACAGTTGAATCATAAGTCAGAAATATCCCAAATAGTCTATAAATTACACTTACTTTTCAGCCTCTGTTCTTGTTGGTGTGTATAAATGTCTTGTTTCAAAGGGGCATACACCGGGTCCTGGTTTCACTTCTTCCGACACAAGAGAGTCTTCTCTTCCAGTCCTGTCACTTCTACCAGGCAAACATGTAAGCTTTAATCGTAAACCAATGTCTGTTGTGGTTGGTGTGTATATCTGATCCAGGCACCGGGAGGGTACTGTGTTACCACCATGTTCACTTTCCTGGGCACTTTCCTGGGCAGCCTCTCCTCCTTCAGCTCCAAGAACTTCTTCCTTGGGTGAAGATTCCACTTTTCCCCAAGAAAACATACAGTGCTGTAGATCAGCAAACTCCAGTTCAAATCTGGGAAATATTGGGAAACCTGCCATGATGGATGATGGCAAGGGCAGAAGCTTCACTGTTGGTGCATTGACTGTGATTGAAATGTCAGTGTTTCCAATTCTAAGCTTATTTCCCTCTGCCCAGGCTGACCTGTTGGGGACAGTCTCGTCGACTTTTCTTCCACTTGCATTCACTATCAGCACGTTTAGATTGTTTTCGGCGTCCTCTTCTCTGGTTGTGTCTTTTGTAGCGCTGTTAGCTGCTACGTTCTTTTTCTTTTTCTTCTTCTTGAACAGACTTTTCGCCAGGTTTGTTCTTAATCGATTTATGGCTGTACCAACATCTTCTATCTGCTTGCGATCAAGGTTGTAGGCTCTGTATGTGCTTCCTTCGTGGCAGTATTCTACTGTGATTTGCATCTTTTCTTCACCAGGAATACATCTCACATATGCAGAAGCCATTCTAGCTGCATGAAAATGCGAATGTCTTGCAAATAAAACGTTTGCAAAGGCAAATCGCAATCCTTGCTGAATCCACATGAGGACCGGAAGTTGACAGGTTGTTACGAAAATTACTCCTCCGTGCCAAAAGAGCTAGGCCTACCCAGAGCCACAACATCCGTGACCCAGAGCACGGTGTGTTGCTGTAGTGTGTGTGTGTGGGGGGGGGGGGGGGGAGGGGGGGGGCTGTGTGTGTCTGTGTCCGTGTGTCTGCTGTGCATGTGTATGCATGTCTTGTCTGTGTGTACACGTGTGCAAAAGAGAGAGAGTGGGTGGGGGGGTGGGGGGGTGCGAACGTGCATGCAGTGGGGGCGTAGGTAACAAGGGGGGGGGGGGGGGGGGAGGCAGTTGGGCAGCTAGGCCTACTGCGATTTTTTGTAGCTTCTTTGCTGTTGTTTTGTTTCTGTCATCACAATACCTTGAAGAAACGCTGCAGAAAATCTCCTCAAAATTTGTAGGTAGTCTATCAGCAGTATAAACACGGGTGGGGGGGTGGGGGGGGTGCCCCCCCCCCCCCCCTTTAGTGGCACATGCGTAAGGGAGGGGGAGGGGGGTAGACATGCTCCCACCAATGAAGCACACACAGAGAGGGGGGGGGGGGGGTTCAAAGGCTCCATTTTTTTCATACAACAATTTACATAGATTTCTTTTTCAACCACCACCCACACAAGCTCCAGATCTAACACAAGGTGACAATATTCAATAATCCTTAGAGCTGAACCTGCCGCTGGGCTGGAATATATATAGAGGGTTAATAATGTATAGGCCTACCATTTCATTATGATCAACTCTGTTTTTTGCTGGAATGAAAGGCGAAAGAGGAGGAAAGGTATGTCACTGAATGGAGAGAGGGCCACACGCGCGCACGTACGCGCACGCGCACGCACACTGACGCACACATGCGCGCACGCACACACACGCACACGCACACACACACAATGACGCAGAGAGAGAGGGAGAGAGAGACTCTGAGAGAGAGAGAGAGAGAGAGAGAGAGAGAGAGAGAGAGAGAGAGAGAGAGAGAGAGAGAGAGAGTAAATTATTTTGTTTATTGACCAGCTTTTTGGGCCATGCACAAGGGGAGTAGGAAAGTTTATGTTTTACGTCCTCTTTGTCGCGAGACAAGTTTTATACATAATCCAGTATCCGAATAATAGGCCTACAGTCTTTGACGAAGTGGAACTGATGTTCAAGCCTATATATATATTATAAAGGAAACATTTAAACATTCGGTAAAGGTCAAGATGTGCCACCCCCCCTACCTATCTCGGTTCATTGTATTTTTCCGTTATTGCCTTTCTTACCATACATAAAGCTGTATTTCAGGAACATTTTTAGCTAATAACCTTTTTGGAATACTAACCCTAACCCTAACCCTAGCCCTAACCCTAACCCTACCCCCCACCGTATAAGACGGAAAAACGCAACGAACCACAACTGTGACAAATCGCGGTGTACTGCAGTACATAGTGGGGGGTAGGGTTAGGTTTAGGGGTAGGGTTAGGGTTAGGGTTAGTATTCCAAAAAGGTAATTAGCTAAAAATGTTCCTAAAATACAGCTTTATGTATGGTAAGAAAGGCAAAAACGGAAAAATACAATTAACCGAGAAATGCATGGGGCACATCTTTACCTTTACCAAACATTCATAAAATGTTATTAAAAAGCCATTGGTAACATTTTTAATAATGGTGAATAAAGATAAGCCTACAAACTAAATCAATGAAGGCAAAAACATAATTTAATTGGAGAAGATAATAAAACTTTTGTTTTTTTAAATTCTTTATATGACTGAACTTGATTAATCTTCAGTTTGCGATTTTGTTTTGCTCCTGCGTAGTTTTGGAATAGGCCTCGCCCTATTTTTTGCCCCTTTTGTTGACTATAACTATAGACCCAAACCCAATGACCGTGCAGGATTAATTTAAGTGCACGGCCATTGGGCTTGAAGTAAGCCTGGGCCAACTTGCATTGGTCTGACAACAAAGTGAGTTAATTTACATTACCGGAGAGACTACTAAATGGAACAATCGTGCACTTAGTCAGTTAGTGATACGTCTTTGAAATTTGGCTTGAGTGTTGATAGGCATGGGGTTAGTATTTTCAAAAGCCATCGTAAAGTTGTGCTCGGTCCCTTATGACTTTTTTTTCTTTTCCAAAATCCAATATGGCAGCCTCCGATCGGAGAAGTGATCAAATTAAAGCCATTTTACAGCATAAGGCTTATGAAATGTAACTTCATAACCGGCTTAATCATGCTTGACTATTACTGAGCTGCATCCAGAAATATAATTTGAAACTAAAATGACCTTGACTTTGAAAACAACATCCAAACATCTAATGGATCCTAGATACCAGTTACACAACATTAAATCCATAAGAAAAAATTACATTCCATAAGCCTTATGAAGGTACTTTAATTTGATCCATTCCCTGATCGGAGGTGGCCATATTGGATTTTTTTGTGGGGGGAAATAGGTCATAAGGGATCGAGCACAATTTGTTTACAATGGTTTTTGAAAATAGTAACCCCATGCCTATCACCAGTGCGGAATTTCAAAGACTTGTCACCAAGTGCACCACAGGTTTTCAGAGCAATAAGTACTTTCTTGGCGGTTGTTTGCACTGGATAAAATGTTGCATGGTGTCTTCCTTGCATATTGCTGACCAGTAGCATAATATGTAGTCATGGGGGTCTATAACAAATGATTCAAATATACAGCCGATGGTGTTTGGACAAGCGAGCATTTCCCCGCCTATCAGAGGTTTGCGCTGGAGGTTCAAAATCTACCTCACTGCATTCCTTGACGATATTAATACAAAAATCTATACATATATGTATATTATATGCTTATAAAAAAATGTGTTTCTGACACAAATCTCAGTATATTGCTAGCACAATGTAACCAAGCGTTTCTTTAATTGGGGCCATCCGTTTTCGGACAGACGCGCATACAGACAAACATAAACTGAATTTTATTTAATAGCAGATTTACGAAGATAGAGGCCATAAAACATGCGAATAACAATGTTTGTATGGCCATGATTTATGAATGTGACTGTGTGTGTACTTACTACTTCACTTATGAAGGTTTGTCGTTTGGTGGTTTGTTG
>CM065680.1:73896174-73971174 GCA_017654935.2 Phymorhynchus buccinoides | reverse complement strand
TGTTGTTTTTCTGTCTGTCCCAAGGATATCTCCCGAACCGCTTGACCGAATCGCGTCAAATTTTGTGTGAAGGTGTGCCACCTTAATAGGAAGAGATCCGCGCAAACCATTTTGCCGTCGTGACATTGACCTTGTATGTTACTGCATTGAGATTAAGACGAAGAATGAGCCGGGGGGAGAGGGGGGGGGGGGGTATGAGGTGGAGACAGACAGGACACAGCCAGTGGTAAGAATTGACAGAGAGGGAGAAAAATAGAGATTTAACGCCTTCTGGACCAAAGGCCATTTGGGGCATTTGAAATTATAAAGATGCTGTAGCTGTAAGAATTGACACAATCATATACTATAGTCCCTGATACAACAACCTTTAGGGGAAAACGGGGTAAAAAGCGCATGGGCGGGTAAGAAGCCCACCCCAATTATCTCATGACATGAAGCAAATTTCAGTCTCATTTTGCCCATGAGACGAGCATTAATGTCTAGCATTCGTCTCATGGGCAAATTTGACTGAAATTTTCTTTATTTCATGAGATAATTGGGGTGGGCTTCTTACCCGCCCATGCGCTTTTTACCCCGTCTTCCCCTACATAACATTCAGCCCTGGGGCAAAAACAAATAAATTACAAGTGCAACGCCGAACGGCGGCTGCAAAGTCCCCTCGCAGCATCGCCGAGCTACTCCGAAATCGGAATGTGTCGGTTGTACACATACATAAAAACCGCATCAAAACAGCACGTAACTACACAAAAACGCATCAAAACAGCAGGTAACTGAATAGGGTTTTTTTTTTTTATATAGGGGAAGACGGGGTAAAAAGCGCATGGGCGGGTAAGAAGCCCACCCCAATTATCTCATGAAATGAAGCAAATTTCAGTCTCATTTTGCCCATGAGACGAGCGTTAATGTCTAGCATTCGTCTCATGGGCAAATTTGACTGAAATTTTCTTTATTTCATGAGATAATTGGGGTGGGCTTCTTACCCGCCCATGCGCTTTTTACCCCGTCTTCCCCTAGCCTTGGGGTTCGGACCCGTGATTTGAGCGCGCGCGATCATGCGCACACGCGCGCACAGAAAATTCATGACAACTGTGTTATAGACCATTCATCAAGAAATGTTGTGAAAAAAACTGCATTGAAATACATGCAAAACTTCGCGAGATATTATCGATTATGTGTTTCGGGGTTTGAACCCCGTAACTGGCGCGACCTTGACCTTAATGTAAAACTAAATACATCAGTGGATAGCTTGCATCTTGGCAAACTAGTATACCAAATTTGATGATGATAGGGTAAGACGGGGTAAAAAGCGCATGGGCGGGTAAGAAGCCCACCCCAATTATCTCATGAAATAAAGAAAATTTCAGTCAAATTTGCCCATGAGACGAATGCTAGACATTAACGCTCGTCTCATGGGCAAAATGAGACTGAAATTTGCTTCATTTCATGATAATTGGGGTGGGCTTCTTACCCGCCCATGCGCTTTTTACCCCGTCTTCCCCTACACTGAATAGTTTTTGAGAAAAACGGACGAATAGCCGGACGGACGGAGGCACGCCGGACAGACGGACACCGGACGGACGGACGAACCAGACGCTCCCCGAACCTTCGGCTCGGGGACTAAGAAGGTTCGGGGACTAATAATTCAAATACAAATCATGAAAGAGATCAAGAGGGACAATTAACATATTCGAAAAAATCAAAATTGGCTTCAGTAGGCCCTACTTCAAGAGATAAAGAGAAGGCGAGTGAGTAGGTAGGTGGGTTGGGTCGAGATTGGTCGATCCTTAAAGGAAGAGCTAGACTGAAACAAAAGGGGTGTGGGGGGAATGGAGAGAGATAGAGAAAGAGGGGGAGAGAGAGAGAGAGAGAGAGAGAGAGAGAGAGAGAGAGAGAGAGAGAGAGAGAGAGAGAGAGAGAGAGAGAGAGAGAGAAAGAGAGAGAGATAAATTAAATATGTTTTAATGTTCTTTAGGGCATGGGCACATGAACATTGGGGAAACACACAAACAAATAATATAAAAGGAAATCGAAGAATCAGAAAATCTACAAGTAAAAAGCATAACGTCATATCCTTAATACATAAATAGGATAAACATTAAACCGATTCTATAGTATAATTTTTTATTTTAAATCACAAGTTGAGAGAGAGAGAGAGAGAGAGAGAGAGAGAGAGAGAGAGAGAGAGAGAGAGAGAGAGAGAGAGAGAGAGAGAGAGAGAGAGAGAGAGAGAGAGAGAGAGAAACAGACACTGAGTTAGTGAGTAATAGAAACAATCCAACACTATACCGGAGAGCAATTCTAAACACAGCAGACAGACAGACGGGCACTGAGACAGAGAGACAGTCAGACACTGCCAGAGAGCAGTTCTTAAAAACAACAACACCACAAAAAAACACTGACAAAGGGACAGACAGGTACAGAGACAACACACACACACACACACACACACACACACACACACACACACACACACACACACACACACACACACACACACACACACACACACACACACACACACACACACACACACACACACACACACACACACACACACACACACACACACACACACACACACACACACACACACACACACACACACACAAACAGTACACACACAGACAAATACAAGGCCGTCTCCGAGTGGCAGACACTATGATGTCCGTCACCAGCAATGCCACGCACTTGCGACACCCCGTAGAGTGTCACATCCAGACACAAAATTGGAAGGGATTCTGTCTTCTAGTTCACGAGATACAGCTTGAAGAAGAAATATATAGCGCAAAGAAGGAAATTTCGGTTTTCAAGTCACACTTCAAGGTCAAGGTCAGCATGGTGATAATTTATGCTCGGATGTTTTCTTCTCTAGAGTATACAGTACCACACACAATCTGAAGCGCTTCTGTCAAGCACAAATGTGGAAAATATGGCTTAAAACCCAATTTGTAGACCCCTACTACTTTCAAGGCCTACCGATCTCCCGGATCGTGACCTTGACCATAATAGGTATGCCACCATCAGAACGGGCATAAGTCAAAGTACCTCCATGCTAAATTTGAAGACTATAACACCAACGGTGTGGGAGTTATGGCCCCTTAAAGAGTTTCGGTTTTCAAGGTCGTTTGCCAAGGTCAAGGTCACGACGGCAAAATGGTTTGCACGGATGCCTTCCTCTCATGATGACACACCAGCACACAAAATTTGACGCTGATTCTGTCAACCCATTCGAAAGATATCCTTGGGACAGACAGAAGGAGAAAAAATGACCCTCGGATATTCAGGCTCCAGTGATCTTTTTGACCTTGACCTTGACCTTGATCGGTATGCCATCATCAGAATGGGCATAAGCCAAACCACCTTCATGCTAAATTTCCACATCCTATGTTGATCGGTGCCCGAGATATGGCTAAAAATAGATTTTCGGTTTTCAAGGTCGTACGTCAAGGTCAAGGTCACGACGGCAAAATGGTTTGCGCGGATCTCTACCTATTAAGGTGGCACACCTCCACACAACATGTGAAGCGATTCTGCCAACCCGTTCGAAAGATATCCTTGGGACAGACAGAAGGAGAAAAAATGACCCTCCGATTTTCAGGCTCCAGCGATCTTTTTGACCTTGACCTTGACCTTGATCGGTATGACATCATCAGAATGGGCATAAGCCAAACCACCTTTATACCAAGTTTCAACATCCTATGTCGATCGATGCCTGAGATATGGCTAAAAATAGATTTTTCGGTTTTCAAGGTCATACATCAAGGTCACGACGGCAAAATGGTTTGCGCGGATCTCTTCCTATTAAGGTGGCACACCTCCACACAAAATGTGAAGCGATTCGGTCAAGCGGTTCAGGAGATATCCTTGGGACAGACAGAAAAACAAACAAACAAACAAGCAAAAACAAACAACAAGGGCGTCTCCGAGCGGTAGACATGTCCGTCACCAGCAATGCCATGCACTTGCGACACCCCGTAGAGTGTCACATCCTGACACAAAATTGGAAGGGATTCTGTCTTCTAGTTCACGAGATACAGCTTGAAGAAGAAACATATAGCGCAAAGAAGGAAATTTCGGTTTTCAAGGTCACACTTCAAGGTCAAGGTCAGCATGGTGATAATTTATGCTCGGATGTTTCGATTCGGTCGGCGATTCGGTCAAGCAGTTCGGGAGATATCCTTGGGACAGACAGGGAAAAAAAAGAAAAAAAATACAAACCAGCCCATCGCAAAGTCCGATCACCTTAAGGTGACGGACAAAAATACAAACCAGCCCATCGCAAAGTCCGATCACCTTTGGTGACGGACAAAAATAGTCAAGACACTGAGAGCAGTTCTGTAGACGGCGACAGTCAGACAGACAGACAGACACTGAGACAGAGAAAAAGTCAGCACGACTGAGAGCCGTTCTAAAGGCACGGCGACGGAGGGACTACGGGACAGACAGACAGACAAACAAACAGGCACTGCGGATTCAGATCAAAACCGTCAGACACTGAGAGCTGTTCTAAACTCAGACAGTGACGGACAGACAGGCAAACAGACATTGAGTCATGTCAGAGAAACAGTCAGACATTACCTGGGAGCCGCTGAGTTCTAAAAACAATGACGAACGGACAGACAGACAGGCACTGAGACAAAACAAACAAAGAAAAAACAAACCCAGTCAGACACTGAGAATACACTGGTCAAAATTGATAAGGATAGACTTTTATAACCATGACTAGATAAACCCGTGCTCCGCACGGCAGCACCCCTCCCTTTCGCCCACTCACCCGTGCTCTGCACGGCAGCATGAAGCATTTGCGCTTCCTAGCTTGGCTTGAGGTTTCCCCTATTCTGCTTTCCCCCTTCCCGTGTCCCCCCCTCCCCTCCGCCCACCCCCAGCTTTCCAAACTTCCAGAAGGTACTCGCCTCCCTCTTCTCCTTCCTGGCTTCGCTTGGGGTTTCCCCTATCCTGTTTTCCCCCTCCCCGTGTTTCCTCCCCCCTCCGCCCACCCCCAGCTTTCCAAACTTCCAGAAGGTACTCGCCTCCCTCTTCTCCTTCCTGGCTTCGCTTGGGGTTTCCCCTATCCTGCTTCCCCCCTCCCCGTGTTCCACCCCCCTCCGCCCACCCCCAGCTTTCCCCGTCCCCGTGCCCCCCCCCCTCCACCCACCCCCAGCTTTCCAAACTTCCAGAAGGTACTCGCCTCCCTCTTCTCCTTCCTGGCTTCGCTTGGGGTTTCCCACGGACTAACAAGTCCGTGGGGTTTCCCCTATCCTGCTTTCCCCCCTCCCCGTGTTCCACCCCCCTCCTCCGCCCACCCCCAGCTTTCCAAATTTCCAGAAGGTACTCGCCTCCCTCTTTTCCTTCCTGTCTTTGCTTGGGGTTTCCCCTATCCTGCTTCCCCCCTCCCCGTGTTCCACCCCCCCCCCCCCCTCCACCCACCCCCAGCTTTCCCCCTCCATGGGTTGCGCCCCCTCCCTACCACCCACTCCCCTCTCCTTTAAAAAAAAATGATGAAAAGCCCCCCCCCCCCCCCCCCCAAAAAAAAACCCACCCCAAAACAATTGTGGCAAGGGGCAGACTCGAACCCGCGACCTACACGACCTACGGATTTGCTACGCAGCGTTCTAACCTATCGAGCTATTTAAGGCTTCGTCGAAAGTTGCTGTAACAATTTCGTTATAAGAGGAAGAAGGGAAAGCAGTCAAGTTGGACCAGAAGACGCAGCTTCAAAATAATGCCAATTGACACGCGAACAACATTTTGCCTTCAAAATCAACTTTCAAAAGCAACATTTTTAATACGACCTGGTGGAATAAATACACAAAGCGCTTATCTTGACCCGCATCACGAGCGAATTACGACCTAGTGGAATAAATACACAAAGCGCTTATCTTGACCCGCATCACGAGCGAAAATCCGACATTTACGCGGTACTCGAGTTTTTAGGGTTCCCTCCTCGGATTCTTAGCTCATTTAATATAGATTGCTAAGAGGCGGTGTAATTGCGCCATGGATCCTTGATTACACTTAATGTAGTGTCCATGGTAATTGTAAGCAATAAAAATTATATGGCCGGAAAGAGCAATGATTCGTGAACACAAGCTCACTCAAACTTGTTTTATCCAACTTCCTGTTCACATGCATCATGTGATTTTCACATGCCACCCCCAAAAAGTGTCATTTCGCTGAAATAGAGTGAAAACATAAAAGTGAATAAAATGGGAGACTTAGTGGGATTTGCTTCACGCCAGATGGCGTGACACTCGAGTGGGGCTAATCCCCTCTATATTCTTAGTTGGAGATAAAGAGAGAGCGAGATATAGAGAGGAGTCCAACCCTCTCTCTCTCTCTCTCTCTCTCTCTCTCTCTCTCTCTCTCTCTCTCTCTCTCTCTCTCTCTCTCTCTCTCTCTCTCTCTCTCTCTCACTACGCCCAACTAAGAATATAGCGTGATAAGCCCCTCTCGAGTGTCACGCCACCTGGCGTGAAAAAATCCCACTAAGTCTCCCATTGTCAAGTTTCATGGCCGAAGTGAGATTATTACGTCATTTGACACGCAAAGAGTTGTCTTTCTCTGTTGGCATGTTGGAGAATAGCTGTTCACAGACTCGTTGGTTCATGCATGTTTGGAATATCGCAATGCATCGCTTTCAGAGCTTGGACTCACTGCCATGAGGTTGGTACTGCTGATAGACGTCGTGAAGGTGGCAGAATTTGGGAGACTTGTAATAAAAAATAGACGTTTTCTGTTTTTTTCAGGCCTGTCAAAATTCAATGCTCTCTGGCAGCATTTTGATTTGCTGAATGCCTCAGAGTGCGGAACATTTCCATCCAATCTCAGTAAGGAATAGACTCCATGATGCTGCCTCCCCCCCCCCCCTCCCCCCCCCCCCCCCCCCCCCCTGGGCATGTTTCATCCTGCTCATTCCAGCTCATGAGCAGTGCTGTCTTTCAAGTTGAGAGCCCAGAACCACACCATCTGGACATTATGAAACTGGACATGAATTATCTTCGCCAACGAGTTTAGGCGGATCAGTCTTAATTTCATGGATGGTATTGCTAGGGTGTGGAGGTTCTCAGGAGAGCATTACTAGTACCAGGAAAAGTGAGTCAGAGAGCATGACAAATCATGAGGTGAGTCTTAAATTTGAGTTTGATGGTTTGGGCCTGTATCGGCATAGTCGGGAAAATGGTGTCACACATTCTTCAAAAGGAATCCCTGATAGCTGTTCCCTACAGGGACAATGAGGTCATCGATGTCCAAATCTTCTGCGGCTGGCATGATCCAAGATTACGTCATCTTCATGGATGATAATGCACCTTCTCATTCAGCATGGGTTGTTGACGAGCACCTGCAGCATGAGATCATCGTCCTCTGACATGAGGTAGGCTTCCCAATCCACTGAGAAACCTCAGTCTAATAGCACAATGTTAAAGCATGCTCCGAGCTAGGCAGCCGTTATGATAAGCCGTTCCTAGCAGCTCAGAAGTCTACATGACCCAGAACAGTGCCTGTTATATATATAGAGGAGTGGAACACCCTGGATCAGCAGGAGCTTCAAAAGCTCCTCCAGAACACAAAAGGGCGTTTCCAAGCTGAAATTGCAGTGAGGGGGTCTCGCACATGTTCATCAGAGTCCCGGCGCAGCATTACTTTTCTTGCCACCAAAAAAAATCTGAAAATAAAAAAGTCGCTCCATTCGTATGGTTAATGTTTAACGTCCTCTCGGTTCTGAGGAACCATATGGGACATTTCTTTTTTAAAAAAGTTTGAAAAATTAGGGGGAATGATTTATGAAAATACTGTTTAATTGAATATAGGTATAGTACCATGGCTCGACCTAGAAGCTGCGTAAAAATATAATCTATTTAGTTAAGATGTTTGGTTTAAAATGCACAGAGCTCCATTCGGTTGTTTTATGCATTTTGAAGAGGTATCACAAACGTTCCGGTAAGCCAATAAAATCATTCTCAGACCTTGGTTTCTAGGCTATCATGTAAACACATGTTAATCAGAGAGAAGAAAAAAAAGTAATGGCTTTATGTTTATCTTTGATAGTTTTGTATGCTCAGATAACATCCTCAGCAAATTTTGAGCAGTATATATAGTTCTGTAGACGGACGGTAACGGACAGACAGACAGAGACAGACACTAAGACAGAGAAACAGTCAGACACTATAACGGAGAGCAGTTCAGCGACAGACAGACAGACAGCTATAGGTACTGAGAGAGAAACAGGCAAACACTGAGAGCAGTTCTAAAGACAGAATGACGGACGCGCGCGTGCACGCACGCACACACGCGCGCGCACGCACACACACACACACACACACACACACACACGCTGAAAACTGAACGATGAATATATGCCAATGGCCCATGTCACTGGGGATGCCAACAAAGGTTTTTTTCTCAATTAGATGCAACGTTTTTTAAATATTTTTTTCGTGTCATATTCAGTGCGAGCGTTACGCGCATTGCGTTTGCACATTGAGTGAATCCCTTGGCAATAGAAAGTTGCGCAAAAGTGGTGCGCAGTAAACCGTTCTCGCTATGCAAATGTTGTGTTGTGATCGCCATCTTGAAGTTGTGCCAGGGAGATAAGTAGGGGTGATCAAGAGAAAATCGTGCATATTCCGTGCCATTGTTGGCACTGTTATTGACATTTTATGCACACATAAACGAAGATGGCCACAACGGATAATAAATTTTCTACAACCGAAAGGTTAATCAAAAGTGAGTATTTTAGTAGATCTCTGACTCTATCATCTTCCAACCGCCATATTAGACATGTCCTCCATTAGCATTTGCATCGATCGCACCGTACACAGCCTTTTAAGCTTCATTCGTGACACGATCACTTTAATATCAATGTTTACTAAACACCTTTGAACTCTTACTGTTTTAACAGTCTACATGCATTTCACAAATGGTCAACCGTTCGCCCCTGTTCCCAGACAGCAGAATGCGGTGTTTACACTCGTAACGCTGTTGGCAAGCTGCGTTTGTTGCCATCTCTATTTTCACTTTAGATTACACACTAGTAGTAGTACAGTAGATTCATATCAATAAAACAGTCGCTGTTTTTATTTTAAAATTCAAAGCCATTAACACAGACAGGTATTTAACAATCTAATGAAGGGTTTATAACTCAGCTAAAATCACAGAAATTACACTGACATATATTTCTACAGTATTTTCTTGTTTGTTTGAAAACCTGGAATCCATTTTTTGCATTTTTTAAAACCTAGCGTACACTACACTGACTACAGTAATAGAATAATGATTGACAAACTTGGGTTTGTTAGCAGTTGGCAGCCTTTGTGGGGAAATCTCAGCACAAGTGGGGGAAATTCTCTGACTAAAAGAAAACCCAAACAAGTTAAAGTACACGTCTGTACGTATAGATGCACTTCTATGTTTGTGTTCCTATGAATGAGTATGAGCAGTTCAGGTCAGGTAGTTAGGACATTAGGCCTCGCGGCCTCTTCACTGTCCTGTCATTTTTGTTTGAACTTTTGCACAGCTGAGAGGTTTTTGTATTTTGTTTTCGGTAAAACTGCCTTTTAGTTTTACTAGTTTTACTTTTAGTCATGCTCGTAATGAGTCGTATTGTTACTTGTAGTTTTGATATGTTGGTGTATCCACCAAGGAGTTTTTTGAATTGTGTTAGATTCTGTGCTCGTTTAATATGTGCAGCAAGAGTATTCCAAAACTTTGTTACTCTGTTAGAAAAGAATTTTTTTATATTATTAGTTATTACTAATATTATTAGTTCGGCTATACTGGGTTACTGGTTAGTATTTTTAAATCACTGTTACGAGTTCTTGAGTCAGTTGTTAGCTGGAGCAAAGATTTATTAGTATTGTTTCATTTGTTATCACTGTGAACAATTTTGTATGTATTTATCAGATCCCCACGAATTCTTCTGTATTTCAAAGATGGTAATTTCAGCTTTCTAAGTTAGTCTGTGTTCGTAATCAAGGTGACTAACGCCTTTAATCAATTTTGTTGCTTGTTTTTTGGACCCTTTCTAATGCTGCCGATTCCCTTTTTAAAAACGGACTCCAGACCTGATTTCCATACTCTAGATCAGATGAGGTCTGACCAAACTTTTATATAGTTTTAAAAATACTATATTATCTAACCCAATGAAACTTCTTCTAATTAGGCCCAGCATTTTGTTGCCTTTACCAATAGCCGTATTAATGTGGTTATCAAATGTTAATCCAGAGTCAAAGATGACTCCAAGATCCTTTTCCTCTTTGCAAGTTTTTTAGAATATGTTTGTCGGTACCATGTGAGATTTCATAATTGCAACTTGGATTATTCTTTCCTAAATGCATCACCTTACATTTACTATCATTAAAATACAGATTCCATTTCTCTGTCCAGTTTATTACTAATATTAGTCTGTCAATGTCATGTTGAATTGTTTTAGAATTTTTTGAAGTATTGTATATTTTGGTATCATCTGCAAAATTTTTACATATGCTTTCTACTTGATCCGGTAGATCATTAATGAAAATTGTGAACAGAATGGGGCCTAGGATGCTACCTTGTGGAATGCCACTCAACACTGCTGCTTCAAAAGAATATTTACCATTTATTCGTACCTTTTGTGTTCTGCCCGTAAGAAAAGTTCCTATCCATCTTAATATGTTCCCATCTATGCCATAAGACTGAAGCTTTAATAGCAATCATTCGTGTGGGACGGAGTCAAAATCCTTGCGAAAATTTAAATATACCACATCAAAAGTTTCAACCGGGTCATACAAGATCTTCCTGTCCTAAAGCCATGTTAACATTCTGAATACAGGTTAAAATTTGTCATGTGGGCTACAACTGTGTCTCTAATAAATTGTTCTAAAATGTTGCAAATAATACACGTGAGGCTTACAGGCCGGTAATTTCCTGGTTCAGATTTTGTACCCTTTTTGAAGATGGCTGCTACTTCAGCTTTTTTCCAGTCTGCGGGCAGCTCACCTGTTTGTAAGATTTGTTAAATAAAATAGTTAGAGGTGGAGCCAGCTCCTCAGACAGTTCTTTCAAAATCAGTGCTGGCACTCTATCTGGGCCCTGGGCTTTGTTGGGGTCTAATTCCTTCAGTTTCAGTTTTACCTGTTCTTGTGAAACATGAATATTAGAACAATTATGAGCCTGAGACACCTTAGAATTTACACTTGGTAAATTGTCTGTGTTTTCTCTAGTAAATACACTAGAAAAGTAGTTGTTTAAAATATTAGCTTTACCCTCGTCATCACATACAAGATTACCATCTTTTTCTTTAAGTGGACTAATCCCTGTGTTCATTTTCAATCTGGAATTAATGTACCTCCAGAACAGTTTAGGGTTTTGTTTACAGTTAGCTATTTTTCGTTCATGAGTTTTTCTCCCTTTTTAATTGCTTACCACTCTTGTCTCTTTCTTTTATATATTCTCAATTTTTTTTTACATTGCTTAGATTTGTTGTTTTCCAAAAATCTTTTGTAAAGCCTATATTTCTTTCTAACACTTTTTCTAAACTGTCCTATTAACATCCAGTATGTTTTTGAATATTTTTTATTTTTCATGTTCCTTTTGATTTTGGGAATATGTTCTTCCATTGATTTGTGAATTTTGTCCCGAATAATCTGCCAGCAATCATCAACCTCCAAAGCCTCAAAATGTGTCCACTCTTTGTTTGCGAAGTATTCTTTCGTTTTAGTAAAATTTGCTTTCTTAAAATTAAAATTTTTGTTCTGTGCTTGGGGTGTACTGTCAAATTTGTTTGCATTTATATATAAATTAAAAAGTTTAAGACTTGGTGATCACTTTTCCCTAAAGGGCATAAATGTTCAACATCTGAGACAAGCTCAATGTCATTAATAAAAAATTAAGTCTAAAATATTGGATTTCTGGCCTTCTCTTGTTCTTGTTGGTCTAGTCACCACTTGTTCTAAAAAAGCATCCCTGGTTGCATCCACAAACTCCTCATCCTTCAATGAGGACCATTGTCCCGTCCAGTTTATGTTTGGAAAGTTAAAGTCTCCCATTATGATTATGCATATTTTTTTTATAGAATCATCTTTAAGAAGTTCATACAATTCTTTGACGTTTTCATCAGAGTTTGGACTCTTGTACTTAGTTGTAGATGCAACCAATCAGGCAACTTTCTTTTTCTTTAGATTCAAAATGGCACCATGCTGCCTCTTTGAATTTCTTTTTATTTAAATGAGTGCATTCTTGGGCATTCAAAGAATTATCAAAATATAGTACCACCCCTCTAGAGGGGTTGTCGTTATGGAACATATCATAATTATCTATTTTATATTCAAATGGAATAAAGTCTTTTACATGTTTGGGGACAGTTTCAGTAACACTAACAGCAATATATGGGGTTTACAATCTTCAATCAGAGTAAGGAGCTCATCTTTTTTATTTAGCAAGCCATCAGCATTTGTATAAAACACATTAATTCCTAGCTCATTTTTGTTTGTATTGCCCACACATTTAAAACTGCCTTTTGTTTTATTCTTAAGATTGTCTTTAGTTTAAGACTATAGTTAAAACTATGTACATTGGGTTTGTCTTTCAGTCAGTGTTTGTCTGAGCCCTGAGCAGACTCAGAGTTTTGTGTTTTTTCACTATTTTGCCACCTCTGATGACAATGTCTGTTTCCCCTCCCGCCCTTCTATCCTTCAGTTTGTCTCGCATAGCTTTTTGCTGTCTTTCGTTCGGGGTATAGTCAGAGTTGATATACACTCTGTCTTGGTTTTTTCCACATCTTTATTCAGGGTGTGTGCTTGCTTCAATATCTTCTGTTTTGCATCCTCTGAGTTAATCTTAACTCTAAGTAGCCTGACTTTGCCAGGACAAACTATTTCAATGACGTAGGACAAACTATGACAAAGCTGAAAAAGGCAGCGAATTAGTGGGCCGACTGTTCTACCATTGCAATTCGAGCCACTGGCAGGAACAGAAGATGAGGAACAATTACAAATAAATCAAAGGATATTATGATCCCCTTGTTTAAATCACTGGTACGGACGATTCTTGTATGGAAACCCGGTGTGGTGTCCACACCTATGGAAACATAGATCTCATAGAAGGGGTACAGAGAAGATTTACTAAGAAAATTCAGGGGACAAACAACATGAGTTATGAGGAAAGACTACAGTACTTAAAATTACCGAGTTTGGAGTAAAGAAGATTAAGAGGTGATATCATTGAAGTGTATAAAATTGTACATGGCCTTTATGATTATACTACCACAACAAATTTATTAACTCTGTGTGAGGAGGATAGAACACGTGGACATAATTATAAACTTTTAAAGTAAACTACTAACACTAAATTGGCACAAACTTTCTTTGCTAACAGGATCATTAATGCATGGAATGATCTAACCAATGAGGCAGTAAATGCAAAATCATTAAATGCTTTAAAAAATTCAATAGATAAGCACTTTCAAAATATTATGTATGCAATGAATCTTGCAAAATTAGATCAGTAGTATAACACAACTGCTAAGTAGCCATCAGTTTTTACGCCAATTATCAAAAACGAAATGAAGTCAATATGTAGAGGGCAAAAGGCTATAAAAAGCCTACAGAGCCTTATAGTTATTTCATATCATTTCAATTTTCATATCATATATCAATGAACAGTGGCAGAGCGATGACAACATTGGCAGTGGGGGTACTCCTGTTGATGTTTTCCACTCATTTTGGCAGCCAAGCTGGATCTTTGAAAAGAAACCTGTGAAATGTGTAGCATCTATAGCTCTAGTCATTTTTAGTTGGACCCCCCAAAAACGTTTTACTTTCGCAATCCAGTTCTATGTCTTCATTTCCACTTTCGACGTAACTCAAAACCACGTCTAGCAGACAATTTTTTTTCTATTTAATAAATTAATAATAATACATAGTATTTATAAAGCGCCTTTCTTTAGAATTAAATTCAAGGCGCTCACATTCACTGATTCACACGCAATAGGGCATTTGCCACGAGTGTTCGTTCTCTATACCAGACTACTAACTTGTCCGCGCTCATTCTGCCCGAGTTTCGCTGACCTTTCTAATTCAACTCTCTAAATTCAACTAAATGAATTTCGAGGTCGTCCTCATGTGGCAAATGCCCTATTGGGCTAACATACACATTCATTCGATCGCCATCTAATTAGGCCTAATGTGAAAAGTTACAGAGAGAAAGCTCTTTGAAACAATTGAGTTTTCATTTGGGTTTTGAAAGCGGGAAGTGCTGAATTGTGACGGAGGTGAACAGGCAAGGAGTTCCACTTCCAGACAGTGGGGGTGCAAAAACTAAATCTGTTGTCCAAAAGACTTTAAATTCACTTTAGGAACTTGCAACAGTTTGGCATGGGAAGATGGGAGTGAGCGAGAAGGAGTGTATCACTGTATGTTTGGAGAGCACTTGAGAACCTGTAGGATGGTAGGGTCTGTTCAAAGTGGTGGAATGCAAGAACTGCCACTGCCAGTTTGTACTCTAAGCGAAACTGCACTGGCAGCCAGTGCAGCTCCCTGAGGAGTGGTGTGACATGGTCAAGCCTTCGCTTTTGGAGTGTGAGCCGAGCAGCGCTGTTTTGGATTCGTTGTAAACGATCAATTTCGTCCTTTGGAAGGCCGAAGAGAACAGAGTTGCAGAAATCAAGGCGAGATGTAATAAATAAGAGCTGTAACAAGGCGGTTGCATGAGCTAGTTGAGAGGAATGACCGAATGGACGCAATACGTCTCAGTTCAAGAAAACATGAACGGCAAACATTACTGATATAATGATCATGCATTGAATGAAAGGGTTTGGTCGATTGTAACCCCAAGGTGCTTAACCGATGATTTGAAGGGAACAGTGCTACCTCCGATGTCTGCTGACTCACTGTCGATTGTTTCTAGACGACCGGAAGAACCAACAGGCAGGACCTCTGTCTTAAATCCAGGGATGTGAGAGCTGCGTGTAAATGCGCTTTTTCTATTCGACTAACAAAATTTAAAAAAAAAAAAGACGATCATACAGATTGTCGAGTTCGGTAGACTTTCTTCACGCACTCACAGTGAAAACGAAAGCAGTTTGTAGCGTGAGTACATTCCCTTGACTGGATTTCGTAAGCTTTTCTGTGGTTGGTCAGTTACGTCCGATGGCAATGCGTCATTTTTATGTGTTCGGCTATGATTTCGAACGAAGATTTGGATGTTTTCAAAGCTATTGAGTGACTGTTCCATGAAAATTAGTTATCACACCATAGATGTGAGGAAAGAAGAGATTAATTAACAAAGGATGCCAACACGAATTTTATTTTTTGTTTTGGGGCCCATCACATTCCTGTAAATCCGTGTTAAGCTTTAACTTGTTGCTGTTCATCCATCCTAGCACATCATTGACACACGTCTCAATGCCAGTCTGAATGGGAGGGAAATCCTTAGGGGCACCACTCTGTGACACCTCAGTATTATCGGCATATTTGTAGAAATCGCATGAATGTGCAACAATCACATCAGACAATGGTTGTGAGTAGAGAGTAAAGAGAACAGGGCCCAAAACTGAACCCTGTGGGACTCCATATCTGAGAGATGAGTAAGCTGATAGAACTCCATTTACCATGACAGAGAAGGTACGGTCACTTATGTAAGACATGAACCAATCAAGCACGACACCTCGTATTCCAAATGTTACCTTTAAGCGCGTCAAAAGAATACAGTGGTCAAGTGTGTCATATACTGCGCTAAGGTCCAAAAACGCCATCAGAGAAACAAGTCTCTGATCAGCCTTAAAAGAAGGCCGTTCATGACCCCCAGCACAGCAGTCTCAACACTGTGATCCTTCCTGTACGCAGACTGATTCTCTTCAAGGAGATTGTTCTTAATCTGAGACAAATGTCTCTTTAACTGTGCCAAAACGACCTCTAAATTTCTGAGCATAGTTTGAAATCCAGAAAATTCATCGTTTCAGTGCATTTATCTTTTATGGCATTTATTTTTGTTCATCACTTCATGTAAACAACGCAATCAAAGCCAAGTGTATCCGTAAACGTTTACAGCTTTAAAAAAAGAGCCAAAATTTATTCTTTAGTTTAAATACAATGGGGGGGGGTGGGGGGGGGGGGGGGGGGGTTGTCTTGTAACTTATGTAAGGGAGGTTCCACTGTACTAATAACTACTATAACTTTATAGTGAACTTTACCAATCATGTTACAGGTGTGCCCTTTCCACCAAGCCACAGGGTCACAATGAGTGAGGTTTTTGATGCCAAAGGGAAACCAAAGCCAGATGTGTTGAAACAACATTTCGTGCTTGAAGGGCGTGTCACTGAGGATGTAGCATTGCGCATCATCAGTGAAGGGGCCGCTGTTTTGCGCCAAGAGAAAACGATGATCGACATTGAAGCACCTGTCACAGGTAATTTTCTGAACTCCCAATAGTGAACATGTATTGATGTAAATTGAAAGTTTGAACTTTGACTGTCTCAGTAGAATACCTATAGACGACAGACTTGAAATTGAATGCAAGACTTTCAGTCCCTTGTACTAGTAGTTAGTAGTGGTACCTAGCTACAGGGATCATTCTTAGCGTCGGTCATAGGACATTGACGCATTAACATTCGATTTAGTTTGATAGTTTTAGCAGGCAAGCGGTCATATGACCGATTGATTTTACATAGTAGGAGTCAACAACTTCAAGAATTTTATCGTCTGCTAACCTGTAAGTAATATTCTGCCGCGGCCATAACAATAACAAAAAGTTGTAATTAGTGAAATGAACGCTGAAGCGAAGTAATGGCGGCTAAACTGTCAATATCACATGTCGAGTGAAACTTTTCCGATCCCACTCTTTGAAATCATAGAAAGATCGGCATTTTTAGCGTGTTGTTACAGTTGCCAGTCAAGACCATCATCAGATTCAAAGCCTGTTCGTCCTGAGAATCGTTTCTCGGCTTTATAGATCAAAACCAGCTATGCCTTCCCAAAAGAAGCCATGAGTAAGAAAGGGGCAGACAAATTTGTTTTGCTAGTTTGGGATTCTCATCATCTGCAAGCACATCATCAGACAGCACAGAGCTTGAGTGCTTGGCCTATGGAAAGAGAAAGTAGATGTGTTTGAAACTGATAGGCCTACAATTTCTTACGTTTCGGCTAAGTGCAAAGCAGTCACTCACTTCATATTGTTATTATCTCCCTGACCGTTTTGAATCCTTTTATTCCGAAGCAGCGATGTATCCTGTCATCCTAGACAGATTTGTATAAACGGAGGCAAATCTGAATGCCGTCCTTTCAGGCAAGCATGGCCAAATGAATTCCAGCCATGTGATTTAGTGTGTGTGTGTGACGTGTCAAGTCAAGTCAAGTCAAAATTATCTTTAATGACGATAAAAGAGTAAGCTACAAGCTTTTTTTCATCCTGTCGTCATGAAAAGAAAAAAACATACTGAATCAATAAAATGTAAAGATCAACAATGAAACTTGGCGTACGGAACCAAAGCACAATGAACAAATATCAAAAACAAATCATACATAAATCATGACTAGCAAATACATTATATCATGACTAGCAAATACATTATGTACAAAATATCAATAGAAATACAATCATACTTTGAAAGGGAGAGAGCAAGAGGTGGGACAAGAAAAAAAGATTGAGACATAGACGCTGATAGAGACATCGTAAAGAAAAGAAAAGAAAATTTAAAAAAAGGAGCCTGATAGAGTGTGTATGAGAGAGACAGTCAGAGAGAGAGAGAGAGATCGCGGACGTGCAAAAAATCTAACTTACAAATGCAGAGAGAACCCGAAAAACCACGTGTGAGTGTGTGAGAGGGACAGAGAGAGAGACAGAGAGGGTTGGGGTTGGATAAAGCAACAGATGGCTCAGCTTGACACTCTTGAGATAATGAAAGCAATACATCAAATTTTGAGAAAGGAGGTTAATTGAATTCGCCAGCAAACCAGCATACATATCGTCGCTGTCCGATGCTAACTGTGTCAAAGACTGTACAGGGGAAGATAAACATCCGGTCTCTTTTCCCTATATGAGTAGTGAGGACAGAAACACTGGTTATGTCCCTTTGAAACGTGACACATTTTACACATCGATAGACCAGTTGAATTCTCCGTTCAAGTTTCAGTCCGAGTTTTTGGATAGCCTCCACTGTGAATAGTGTACACGTCCGCACTAACGATAACTCTATCAGCCCGGTTCGCCGAGCTTTTAAGTAATCCATCTTACCCTTTTAGAATATATTTGACCGTGTATCTACGAAATTTGACAAAAATAGATTTTTTACTGAAACTCCTTCCAGTGACCTCAAGCAGGTCTTCTATAAATATCTTGTGTCTGCGACCAATAAAAATGCTCAAATTTGTTACATGATACCACGGAAATAATCGTTGCTGGTTTTGACGCGATAAGCGTGTAACTGGTCATGCTAATCGTGTAACTGCCGGCAGCTGTCGTATCTCCCATTGTGAGAACAATGCACTAACTTTGTGACTAACCGTGTAACTGAATTATCACGAAAAGCTTGGGTGTTAATGCAACTTTTATTGTGTCGCATGTTTACTCATCGGTAAGGAAGAAGGGTCAAGCGTATATCAAATGGGGATTGACTTTGTAGCAGGCGACAATATGTTTTTTGATGCTCCTGTAAAATCACTGATTGTGTAAATACACGGTTAGTGTCGGACAGCGACGATATATATACAACACACACACACACACACACACACACACACACACACACACACACACACACACACACCAGACCTGTTTACTCTATCTACTCTTTTCGAGTAGTATTCTACTCAATTTGGACCTCTACTACTCTTCAAAATTGAAAATAATGCTCTAAATTAGTGTAATTACTCATTTTCATTGAACATTGTTTGATGGTTTAATGAATAAAACTACACATTTGGCACCAAAACTACTCATTTAAGCTACCCAGACTACTCTAGACTTGTGTAGGGGGTAAACAGGTCTGACAATCAACAACAACATACAGTATTTATACGGCGCTGAATCTTGATTGAAATCAAATCAAAGCGCACACACACGTTATCATTCAAAGCGCATTCAAACAAAAACACAATACAAAGCGAACACACACGAATAACATGGAATATAGCAGAAACAGACCTAATGGCAAAAGACAGAAGAGAAAGAGAGCAGAGCTTTAATGACGGGGGAACAGGTGGGTTTTGAGGTTAGCTTTGAAAGCAGAGAGAGTCGGTCGCTGACGGAGGGAGAGAGGAAGTTTGTTCCAGGAGGTCGGTCCTGAGACAGCAAAAGAGCGCCGACCAACAGTTGAAAGCTTATACCTAGGGATCTGGAGAGAAAGAGGGTCAGAAACTGAACGTAAAGTGCGAGCTGGCGTATAGATGGAAATATTGTCGCAGAGGTAAGATGGAGCAGCTTTATGAATAGATTTATAGCAAAGTGTGTTTAATTTATATTCAACTAGTGCAACGCCGAGTACCAGTAACGCCTAGTAACGGTAACGCCTAGTAACGGTAACGCCAAGTACTGGTAACGCTGAGTACAGCAAATTTGAAGCGATTCGGTTAAGAAACGGCGGAGTTATAAGGCCCCGTTTCCTGTTGGCGCTGCTGTGAGAGTGACGCGCTCTCCATAGTAACGGTAACGCCTAGTAATGGTAACGCGTAGTAATGGTAACACCAAGTACTGGTAACGCTGAGTACAGCAAATTTGAAGCGATTCGGTTAAGAAAAGGTGGCGTTATAAGGCCCCGTTTCCTGTTGGCGCTGCTCTGAGAGTGACGCGCTCTCCCGATTCTCGTCAAATTTCCTGCCATGCTTTGCCACGGCCATAGCAAGCCTGACAGCAAATTTGAAGCGATTCAGTTAAGAACCGGCGGAGTTATTCGTGAAAAGGTGAAGCGGCGTATAGCGCGCACATTTCTGAGCCGATTTGCTTCCGGTACACCGATAGGCACCGTCCCCGGTCATCTACCTGCCAAATTTGAAGGTAATTGGCCCAGAAACGCCGGAGGTACGGGCGCCGAGAGGCTGGCGGATGCGTGTTTCGCGCATTTGCGAAACCGCACAAATGACACGGCCGCCTCGGTTGCCGTTGCCATCGCCCCGTTAGGGTTCACAGCAAATTTGAAGTGATTCGGTTGAAAAACGGCGGAGTTATAAGGCCCGTTTTGTGTTTCAGACACACACACACATGGACGGACACTTGGCTTTTTACTATATGATGATTCTGTCTGCGACAGGAAGCCAGTGCAAAGAACGCAGAAGAGGGCTAACATGGTCGAACTTTTTCTTCCTAAGGACAAGACGAGCAGCTGTGTTTTGAATACGCTGGAGACAAGATAGAGAAGAGACTGATAGGCCATAAAGGAGAGCATTACAGTAGTCAATACGAGATAGGATGAGGGAAGTAACAAGCTTTGCTGTGGCTTCATCTGAGAGGTATTTACGAATATAGCCAATGCGACGAATTTGATAGTAGCAGGACTGACAGGTCTGAGTCAAGAAACTCTGCATGGAAAGAGTATTGTCCAAAGTGACACCTAAGTTTGACAGAGTCTGAGAGGGGAATGATATTGTTACCCAGTTGGATTGACTCTATGGAAACAGAGGCTAGTTTGTTTTTTGTCCCTACAAGCATTGTTTCGTTTTTTTCACCATTTGAAGTTTATTTTTAACCATCCAATTTTGAATATCAATATAGCAGTTGTTACTTTCTGTAAGAATGGAATCTAGATCTTCAGGGGTTGTACTGTTTTGGAGTTGTGAGTCATCTGCATAGAAGTGATGTTTCATGTTGTGCTGGTCGATGACATTGGCCAGAGGTGACGTATACAAAGTAAACAAGACAGGACCAAGCACAGACCCCTGGGGGACTCCACAAAAAAGCCTAACCTGTTCAGACTGACGACCATTGACCAGAACTGATTGAAAACGATCAGAAAGGTAAGAGGAAAACCAAGAAAGAGCAGGGCCCTTAATTCCAAAAGTATGTTCAAGACGAGACAGAAGAATGGAATGGTCTATGGTATAAAGGCAGCAGAGAGATCAAGAAGTGTCAAAAGAGAGATTTGACCAGCATCAGAAGCAAGTAAGAGGTCATTGACGATTTGAACAAGGGCTGTTTCAGTACTGTGTTGGTTCTATAGGCAGACTGATAAGGATGATGAAGATTGTTTGAGGATAGATGATCATTAAGTTGTTTCAGAACATTCTTCTCAAGGAGTTTGGAGAGAAAAGGGAGGTTAGATACAGGTCTGTAGTTTTTCAGAGTATTAGGATCCAGGTTGTTCTTCTTGAGAAGGGGCCTTACAAGAGCGGTTTTGAAAGCAGAAGGAAACACACCGGGAACTAAAGAAGAATTGATGATGTTGGTGATTGATGGCAGAAGGTGTTGATAGATTTGTGAGAAAAGAGAGGCTGGGATGAGGTCAAGATCACAGGATTTAAAATGCATTTCTTTCAAAGTAGAAAGAACTTCGATCTCAGACACCGGCTTGAAAGAGAGAAGGGGGACACCAGTGAATGATGGGTCTGGAATAGTTGGTTGAAAAGGCATGGAGTCGATTTTTGATTGTAGATCGATAATCTTGGTGGAGAAGAAGGAGGAAAAGGTTTCTGGCAGTTTGTCAGGACTGATATTTGATGGCAGAGGACTTGATTTCTTATTGCCTAGGAGATCAAACATGGTGGAGAACAGGACCTTTGTTGTGTTGGCTTCAAGAATTTTAGATGAGAAATAGCTTGTTTTTGCCTTGGCCAGAAGAAGAGTGAAGATGTTACGGAGAAACTGATATATCTGACGATGTATTTCTAGTTTTGAGGCCCGCCACTGACGCTCAGCCTTACGACTAGTGCGTTTACTTACTCTAAGTTCAGGCGTGTACCAGGGAGCGCAGGGACGATCGGGCACAACACGAGTGGATGGGGGAGCGTGTTTATCAAGCAAGTTACTCATAGTAGAATTAAAAGTCGAGGCAGGGTCGTCGGAAATACTCACGTTAGAAAGGAGTTCTGTTGCCTCTGAACTAAAAGTATGAATATCTATAGACTTGAGATTACGGCGCGTGACCGTACGTTTATTTCTGGGAGTTTTGGAAAGATTAAGACTGGCGAGGACAGCAAAATGGTCAGAGGAAAGGATCTTAGACACTGACACTGATTAAACTAGTTGGTCGGAATCACGTGCGATAAGCCAGTCAATTATGTGGCCCTTGTTGTGTGTAGGCTCGGTTACAAGCTGAGAGAGGGAGTGGTTAGCAAGTGAGAGGCGGAGATGCTTTGTGTGAGAGGACTGTTGGTTATCGAAGTGAAAATTAAAATCACCTAGCACAATAAGAGGACTGCGGTTCAGAGAATAGGAGTCAAGGAGGGCTTCAAATTCGGGATGAAACACACACGCACACGCACACGCACACACGCACGCACACACACACACACACACACACACACACACACACAGATAGAATTGCACACACACACACTCACTCACTCACACACACATGCACAGTTGCATACACATGCGAGCCAACACACACATCAACATCATAATGCACAGTATAATTTTGAATTGGGATTTTCACACAAAAGCTGGACTTATAAAGTGTGTGTGTGTTTATGTGAGCATCTGAAAGAGACTATTAGAGGACAAATTTGTATATTACTTGGATGTTGGTTTATTTTGCCTTCAAGTTTACATTAAGCTGAAATGGCAAGCTAGGGTAAACTGAAATGGCAAGCTAGGGTGTGTGTGTTTGAGAGAGAGAGACTTACGAGATAAAGAGAAATAGAATAAACAAAGGAAACTGATGAAAACCTTCAACTAAGACGAAAGGCAGCATCTTTTTGCTATGATGCGAGGCACAGTGTGTGTGATTAAGCGATAGCCTACGGGCTGTGTGATTGTGGATAAATGGCTAATGTTTGTGTGTGTGTTTGATAGCAATGTTTTTTGTCAATTACATGTGCTTTTATGTTATTTTGCAAATTGTCTCTTCTGTTAGGCTATAGTTATACCAATGTATTTTTTTGTCTTCATTTTTATGTGCATGCTGAAAAACAAATTTCTTCACTTGTTTGGAATTGGAGACAATAAAATTGTGGAACTGGATTAATGTTGCTTTGCTGAACAGAAAACAACCTGTCACTGTCAGGCTGAAATGCCCTCTCTCACCCTTCCCATCCCGGTGACGGATAGCTTCACATTTTTTTCGTCAAATACGGATAATTTTTGGTTAACGGAACCTCTGTCATATACATGTACTTGCGATAACTTTAATTACAGTTTGCATAGATTCACACTAAAAAGAAACTCCCAGATTAGGAAAATGCATACCAATTTAGCATTACTTGAAATTGTGTAAATACCTAACCTTGCAGTAAAATATTGGATTCCGCTATTATTGGCAGCCCCTATGTAAGTTTGTTGTCATTGGGCTCTTTAAATTAATCAATGTGCCAGAGTTTGTTTGATTTGTGCTGTGTAAAAAAAAAAAATGCTTTTCACTGCCGAAGAAATATTCAGAAATTATCTTTTATCTAACTATAATAAAATTGCAGAGACACGTTAGACTCAATCTGAGAAAATGATCTAGACGACTAGAGATATATCTTTCCTGACTTGTCTAAAAGAAACTGGCACTCCAGGACTATATGACATCAAAAGTTATGACATCATCAATGACATTACACATCCCCTAGTAGACAGGGAAGAGGCAGCGAATGGGTTAGCATAATTTATTTCATATTCATAGACATGTTAATTCTAAGCATGCTTAATCAAAAGTTAATGTACTGTTTTAAGTTATAATTATTTTACTATGTGTTTTACAGTTTGTGGGGATATCCATGGTCAGTTCTTTGACCTCATGAAGTTGTTCGAAGTTGGTGGCCCTCCCTCATCAACACGGTACCTCTTCTTGGGTGACTATGTAGACAGAGGATATTTTAGCATAGAGGTTTGTATGATTTCATGGTTGTTACAGACCTGTTTACTCTACTCTTTTCGAGTAGTATTCTACTCAATTTGGATCTCTACTACTCTTCGAAATTGAAAATGATGCTCTTTAATCAAGAATTACTACTCATTTTCATTGAACATTGTTTGATGGTTTAATGAATAAAACTACACATTTCACACCAAAACTACTCATTTCAGCTATCCAGACTACTCAAGACTTGTGTAGGAGGTAAACAGATCTGTTGTTATACTTATAATATAAGCAATATTAATTATTATAATAGCGATTTAATAAAAATCACTTTTTTCTGTTAAACTGATTTTCAGCAGATATTAAAACAAATCGATTGCTGGTTTGAATGGACTTTTAATTTCTAAATTAGATCATGCTGAAATCTAAATAGTACTGCTTAAATAGTAGCAAACATTTTATGTGCATACAGACTGACTATTCTTCCCGTTCTCACTGGAGCTTAGGGCGCTCTACATCAACAGTGAGAAAAATACAAACAAGCAAACAATAGTTGAATGTACTGTCAGTGCATTTCTGGTTTGCATATAAAGAAACAGAACAATGTCAACCAAGAACAAAAATGTTTCAAAATCGAGTATAAAAAGAGAGGGTAAAACAGGTTTTGTGAAATTTTGAAAGACAAGTGACAATGTTGGAGAGGAACCCTGTTGTGATACACTATTTGTGTGTTGGTGGGGGTCGAATATAATTGAGTTCAGCTGCACCATGTACCTTCTATTATGTAGATGTATGCAGATGAGTTGATAACTGATCTAACTTAAGTGTTGACTTTCCTCATGTTTTTGCAGTCCTTTAAGGATGGGAGTATATTGAATTAGAGCAAACGTCTGACATTATTCTGTCAGTCTGTGACAAAAATGTGTACCACCCTCTAGAGCGTAAAGAATGTTCCAAAGAATATTTTATTAAAGTCAATTTAAGTGATCCTTTGGCCAGACCTGTTTTTCCTACGGATTTGTCCGTAATTATTACGTTTTGATACCTCCGATTACGCTATTAGTATTATGGTCAGCAACAACAAAATCGGCATTTCCGCTGAACGAGTACCAAAAAAAAAGAAGAAATCAAAAGAAGGCATGGCGTTTGAGCCGTACTCGCTACTGTGTCATCTGCTATCAAAGGTATCACTTCGAGTGATGTCCCTTGAATGAATACTTCCGATTTATTTCTCCATGCCGCCATTTTTCTAGGTACGAAGTGCAACATTTCGGCAGTTGTCAAAGTTGGGTTTGGATGGGAAGTTGCAGCAACAAAGGGTTTGACGGCAGCGAAAAATTCTGATGAAAGGATTTCTCGGACAGATGCCTGAAATTACTGTTTTCAGAGCTTGGGATTACTAACAGTGAAGATTTGGGGTAAACAGGTCTGCAATTTGGCTTAAAAATTCAGTGGTAATTAGTATTACTAATCGGTATACATTTTGTTGTTGGAATATTTTGTTGAAAAGTCAACAAACAAAATATGAATTTATTTGGAGCCTTTCAGATATGGGGATAAGTTGAATTTTGTTTATTTATACTTTGCAGCTTGCACAAGTGTGAGACTTTGCTTTAGTTCTATTTTTTTTCTTTTCTAGACGGCGGCCAATTAGCTTGGCTAGTACTGTGCGCCCTTTACTCAAATGGCTTTTATCATTGGTTGACACTAGCCTGTAGTAGGGGCCAACAGTAGCATGAGAGCTGTACAGTAGATGATTTTCAACAGTAATCGAAAATCATGGTACAGTTTAGTCTCTTGTGGAAGACTATGACTCTCGAACGAGGGGGCCCTTGCACCGTCTCTGGTGCTGCAGCCAAAGGGATGGGCTGGCCTTTGGGGACCTTCCTCAATGCCAGCTGTCCTCAAATCCCTTTGGCCAAGAGAGTGGGGATGTACCCTGGGCAAGGCATCTTCACTATAAACAAATTCTCACCCAGCCTGCCAGAATAGTATCTGCCCTCTATGCTATCTGGCAGTCATTGTCGGAAACGACAGACTGGCATACAGTACTGTGCGCCAGCTCGTCTGCTTTTCCTTGCAACCGTTGCTGACATCGTGATTTTGGCAACATTGTGACGCATTTTTTGTTGGCTCCATTTATTGAGCATGCGCACATGTATGTCAAACAATTTGATAATAACATATGTACAATGACAAAAGTTTTAGTCTTTGAAAAGTTTTTAGAAAATAATGACAACTCGGCAAGTAGCTGAGTGTTGTTGGTCTTTTGTTCTTTTCTTTATTTTTCTCTTTACGGTATATATTTGACAAGTAACAGGCTCTTGCCATACATCAATAAAAAGGGTAGAACCCGAACTTTACGCTACTTACATTTTCAAAGATGTTTGAGCACTAGATTAATATTCTGTACACCACAGTAGGGAAAACTAGAGTTGTTTTTTAAAAGTTCTGACGGTTCTCCGTAACCGCTGTTGCAACTGAACATAACTGTAACAATGGTGACCAGCAAACAAACAAACTACAAGTGGCAAGATTGCCACCAGCCACCAGTGCCCGCTTAGGCTAGAAAAAGTTAAAGCAACGATTTTGTAATTGAACCCCCCCTCCATCTCGAACAACCCCCCACCCCACCCCTGTATATTCCGTTTTTTTGTTCTGGAAAGTTGGCAGCTATGTCATAACCTCTAAGTAGCATCATGCTAATACTAGTAGTTCATCTGAATTATCCCCAGGTTAATGGATGTTTGTTCACTTTCTGTGCTTTTTAAAACTTTTTAATATAAATTTACAAGTAATGATATAGGAGTTTTTGGTGTGTTCGTCAGATATTAATTAAAATGCCTAGCTGTGTGACGCTGATTGGTGTCTATTGGCCACACTGATAGGAGTTATGTCTTTTGAAAATGGAGAGTTCTCTACCTTTGTTTTTTGTATCATCTTCTGTTCTTCTATCCAAGTTCAAGCCTCAACTTCAAATATAGAAATTTTACTTTTTTTGCAATTCCATGTGTACAGTGTAGTTTGACCGGATAATATAGAATAAAATTTGATTTTCTGTGAGTTTGAAATGATATTGATTTACTGAGATGTTTTTATTTTGTCATAAAAGTTTTATATGTAGAACATGTTTGATGAAATGTGCTGTTTCTTATCACTTTTTGTTTGTTTGTTTGTTTCAGTGTGTTCTGTACTTGTGGGCATTGAAAATCTTGCATCCAACAACATTCTTCCTTTTACGAGGCAATCATGAATGTAGACATCTAACAGAGTACTTCACTTTCAAGCAAGAGTGTAAGTTTGGATGTATTTTTATTCCTCTGAATTTTTTGGTACCTGTTTTACTTCTAATTCTATTGTAATATGTTTTCCATTGATTTCTAAAGACTAGTCTACCTGTGCTACAGTAATGGTGCACTCAAGTAACTAGGTGATTCTAGGGGGCTTAAAACAGAGATAAAATGTGACATGTTCAAGGCTGTTCCTGTTAAACTTTCATGCCATACTTTACGGTCTACAAAGCGCACCCTTGTCTAAGCCGCATCCTTTGAATTTTATAAATATTCTGGGAAAAACAACAACGATAAAGCCGCATTCAGTGTCTAAGCCATAAGAGACTGGAAAAAAACAACCCAAAAACCTGAGCGGACGAACACTTGAAAGCCATGGCAACTAGTATCGTAGTTGACTGTCTGTTGCAGTCGCGCGACTGTTTGTGTTGCACTTACGCACAAACTACACAGTACAGACCTAATCTTTGCCATAACGGACCCACTGGATTATGCACAACGACACAACTCAAACCAGCTGCCGTAGCATAATGGTTAGCGTCATGGACTACTGGCTGGTAGGTTCAAATCCTATCAGAGGCGAGGGTTTTTTTTGGTCCTGGACCGACTCCTACCCAGAGTGAGTGGCTATGGGCTCAGTGGGCAGACTGAAGCCACACAGTCAAGCTTCATCCGCTTAACGGATGCGAATCTGAGAATGTTGCTCTAATTTCAAGACCAACACTGCAGGTGTCTGTAGTTCTTTGGCCTGGTTACCGCGGGGATATCATTATGAAAGGAAGCGTAGAGTGAGGTCCTCCGAAGGCGCCGCCACGACCGTCCACCGACAGCCCCTCATAGCACACTGACCCCCATGACTTTGACCTGAATGCACCAAGGCATAGACTGGATTGGAAACCGAAACTGAGGTCATCATAAGAGCAGGGCATGCAAAGCCACAGAATTTGAGACATTTTTCTTTTTTTGATGATTGATGGAAATGAGGCGGATGACTGTAATGATGATGATAATGCCATGGAGTTCTGTATCGGTCTGAGATGACATGACAGCGCTAATTGGGCTAACATGCACCATCATTCTACACATTCATTCGACCACAGGTATGGAGTTCCAGACAGTGGGGGCGCAAAAACTGAAACTGCGTTGTCCAAAAGACTTTAAATTCACTTTAGGAACTTTCAACAGTTTGGCATGGGAAGATCGGAGTGAGCGAGATTGAGTGTATGTGTGGAGAGCACCCGAGAGGTAGGATGGTAGGGTCTGTTCAAAGTGGCGGAATGCAAGGACTGCCAGCTTGTACTCTAAATGAAACTGCACTGGCAGCCAGTGTAGCTCCCTTCGCTTTCGGGAATTCATAAGTAATAATGTTATAAACCTTTGTGCAGGCAAAATCAAGTACACAGAGCGGGTGTATGATGCTTGCATGGACGCATTTGACTGTTTGCCATTGTCAGCTTTAATGAACCAGCAGTTCCTGTGTGTACATGGAGGGCTTTCACCAGAAATCCACAATTTAGATGACATCAGAAAGGTGTGTTCACTGTAACATTTTTGTGTGTTTTGTTTTCCACTGTTAAAACGACATTGTTGATCGTTATTTTATGCTAAGTCATGCCCACTTGTTTTTGAATTGGTATTTAATCAACAAATTTGTGAGTTAAAAGTTAGGTTTGTTACATTCTGTCTGAAAAGATTACTTAGACATTAAGAAGTTAGACTATAAAGCGTAGTTAAGTATAAACTTATCAATAATGTTTGGTAAAAGTAAATTTCTTGAGCTGAGAGTTAGTTATATTCTGTCTCAAAAGATAAATTTGACTTTGAAATGGATAAAACTTACCAAGATTGTTCAGAAGGAAGTACATTCTATGAGCTGAGAGTTATGTTAGTTACATTCTGTCTCAAAAGGTAGCAGTAAGATTCACAACAATATTCCAAAACAAGCTAAATTAAGACTTGCTCAAGGATGTGTGGAAGTGTGTGTGCTTTCTGTTTCTGAATCATGGAAATTAAATGAATGTCATGTGTATACTTTCTCCAGCTGGATCGCTTCAAGGAGCCCCCAGCGTTTGGCCCCATGTGTGATTTGCTTTGGTCAGATCCCCTGGAAGACTTTGGCAATGAAAAAACGTCAGAACATTTCACACACAACACTGTTCGGGGTTGCTCATACTTTTACAGGTATGCTCATTTGGCTGTTTTTCTTCTGCCAGAGAAGTTAATATGTTTTGCAGGGGTGCTAATTTTATGGAATATGCCGGAAATGCGGTGGGTTTTTTTTTGGGGGGTGCTGAATCTTGTGGCTTCCGGTTTTTGGAGTGCCAAAACTTGTGGCTTCTGATGTTTTGGAGTGCTGAATCTTGTAGCTTCCGGTTTTTGGATTGCCAAAACTTGTGGCTTCCGGTTTTTGGAGTGCCAAAACTTGTGGCTTTTGGTATTTGGTACTTTATAGTCACAGAGGTGTCTGTGAAATTCGGATTGCTCCCACCTAGAGAGAGTTTGCTGAATCTTGTGGCTTCCGGTTTTTGGAGTGCCAAAACTTGTGGCTTCTGATGTTTTGGAGTGCTGAATCTTGTAGCTTCCGGTTTTTGGATTGCCAAAACTTGTGGCTTCCGGTTTTTGGAGTGCCAAAACTTGTGGCTTCTGGTTTTTGGTATTTGGTACTTTATAGTCACAGAGGTGTCTGTGAAATTCGGATTGCTCCCACCTAGAGAGAGTTTGCTGAATCTTGTGTGGCTTCCGGTTTTTGGAGTGCCAAAACTTGTGGCTTCTGATGTTTTGGAGTGCTGAATCTTGTGGCTTCCGGTTTTTGGAGTGCCAAAACTTGTGGCTTCCAGTTTTTGGAGTGCCAAAACTTGTGGCTTCTGGTTTTTGGTATTTGGTACTTTATAGTCACAGAGGTGTCTCTGAAATTCGGATTGCTCCCACCTAGAGAGAGCGTGTGGGGGCAGGCGTACCAGAGGCGTACCACCTATTTTTTAAAAACAAGTTTTTAATTTGCATGTAATTTTTGTGTGACTGATGAGGAGGGAGGGAGGTCAATTTTGACCAAATGAGACCAACTTTTTCGTTGCTACTAGGTTTAACTTGCGCTAAGTGCATGGGCACATGGGACCTCGGTTTATCGTCTCATCTGAAAGACTCCACATTCAGACCGTAAGGCCTATTGCAGAGTGAGAGGAAAAATCCCCTGTACCCAGGTTCGAACTCGAGTTTATTGTATACGAGGCAAACGTGTTACCTCTGTGCCACTCTACACTAAGTGCTAAAGCTCGTGGCTTCTGGTTTTTGGAGTACTAAAACTTGTGGCTTCTAATTTTTAGAGTGCCAGAACTTGTGGCTTCTGGCTTTTGAAGTTAAAAGCCATAGAAAAAAATACTGGGTTTGAGAGATTTAAGAAAACTGTCATGGAAAGTTTCGTAAGTAATGTAATTTTTAACGAACTTAGACTTATGCTCGCTCTCTTGAAAGCTGGTTACACGCCAGAAATCAAAACCTCTTGAAAACTCATGAGTCGGATCTGGCTCATTCGTCCTAAACAGTTGTGCAGACCATGAGCCGGATCCAGCTCATTCGTCCTGAGTGTTAAAGATATTAGAAAATGCAAAATAATGACTTTTTTTAAGTTGTCAGTGATTTCACTTTTCAGCAATCAACTCATTATCATGTCTATCTGTAAATGATTTTTTTCCATAATAAATGGATACTAATTTAGAACAAAGATTGCTTTGTTTGCATGACATGTGTATTAATCTAGGTTATTTTCTCTGTATTTCAGCTATGCAGCTTGTTGTGATTTCTTGCAACAGAACAATCTGTTATCAATAATCAGAGCACACGAAGCACAGGATGCTGGGTAAGATTCAAATGATGCCAGAGAAGATAACATTTAAAACAAATTCATGTTGTTTTCTTTAACTTTTTTCTCTCTAGTTGTTCAGTTGAACATCAGATTGAATGTTAGGTTTTATGAAAGTTTACAATGTTTACTATTTAAAAAACCACTAGTCTTGGTTGTAATGGACAATAATAATACAGTATTACTGTTCAAATTTGATTCAGTGATGTGGATTGGCAGAACAAATTCAATTGCTTATTTGCAAGTGAGAGCTACTTGTTTTTATGCAGCCAGAGAATGGATTTTGTTTTATGATTCCTCTATTATTTTGTTAAAAAAAAGGAACACATGGTATAAAATCAAGAATTACTCGTTATCTTTCTATCTGTATTATCTTTGGTATTAAAAAAAACTACATTTATAAGCCATTGTATGTTATCCCTTGTCATTAGATGTGGCAAATTTTAATGCAACAAACTATTCCTTACCGAGGCACAGCAGTTCCACTTTTCGTTGCTAAGACTGAGGAGGCATTTGCGTTTAAGTTTAACCATAAATAGAATTCAGCAAAACAGGTCATATCAACTATCCTTTTGGCTTATATGTGACAAAAGATCATTACACATGCCATTTGCAGTGCTATTTTTAAGGCATGGAATGGATACTTATGATTTAATGTACAACAAAGTGTGGTTTCAGGATTATTGGCTTAATGTTTTATGTTTTATCAGGTACCGCATGTACAGAAAAAGCCAGACAACTGGTTTCCCGTCACTGATAACGATATTCTCAGCTCCCAACTACTTGGATGTGTATAATAATAAAGGTAAGATATTACTTGGTGGGGGTAAGTAAGAAGACAAGAAATTAGAAAGCTGAGGAGATAGAAGTAACCTAATGGAAAAGGAAAGTAAACATAAAATAAAACCCAGTGTAGATCTGTAGGATTTTTTGGGTGGGTATATCAGTGTTACCATAATAGCGTTTGAATGGAGGCAATTAGCACGCTCAAATTTTGCATGCGGATAGGAAGTTAGGATATCTATGCTAAGTGTGAAGATAAAGGTCACTGGTCAAAGGTCATGGTCACTGGAGCTGAAAAGCTGTTTCGCAGTTTTTACTTCACTGAAGCAGACAGCTTACTAGTGCACACAGTTTTTCAAGGGAAATAACTCACCTTGACCAAGAGCTCCATCTTGTGGCCTTGCTCGCTCACGCTTATTCCAAGGGAAATTAAATGCCGGCTGTTCATTGGTTGACCTCAACTTAATGAACATGCGTAAGGGGTTAGACAGTGCACACAAGGAAAAAGAAAAACAGAAGGAAAGAAGAGAACATGACTTCTAGAACCACCAGCGTTTAACGTATGGTGTGATTACTAGCCGCACAAGCGAAGTTGATGTTTACCAGCTGCAAAGCAAAGTTGCGTAATGTTTTCAGTGGTGCTTGTCTGCTTGTTTGTGGCAGCTGGCTGGATGACTTTGTATGTATGTAAGTTAATATGATAGTGTTTGAACATAGGGATCTAGGACCGTCAAATTTGCATGAGGATAGGTAGTTAGAATATCTAGGCCAAGTTCGAAGATGAAGGTAATTGATGAAAGGTCAAGAGCCGAAAATCCTGCAGCGCAGCTGCTTGATCCAGCATTTCCATGCTCTAGTTCAAGTTTACATTGATTGATCAAAGAAGAAAACATTGATTTCTCAGAACTAGCTTACATTATCCCAGCCAATAAGCCTAAAACTGGTCAGAACATCAGTGTTGTCCCCTTTTTTTTCTCCCATGGGGACAACTCTTTGCACAGTGTAATTTAGTTTGAAAGGATGATGGATTGACCTGATTCATTGCAGCTGCCATACTGAAGTACGAGAACAACGTGATGAACATCCGGCAGTTCAACTGCTCTCCACACCCGTACTGGCTGCCCAACTTCATGGACGTCTTCACGTGGTCCTTGCCCTTTGTGGGGGAGAAGGGTATGGGCTGCTGTACTGCCTCTCTCTGTTGGTCCCATCCATGTCTTTGGTATACTGAAAATGGTTTTCATTTACCAATAACCAAGCATCTCTACTGGCATGGGTTAAAGCTGCTATTAGAGACACTTTGCACTACTTTCTAGTAAAGGTATCTTCAGGTAGATAAGTTTGGATCACAGCAGAAAGAGAGAGGAAATGTATCATTTGTATGTAGATATATGGAAGGGCATTGTCTCTTTAAAAGATTAAACCTGATAAAAGATTTTCTTATGACAGATTTTAGCCCTCATTGTTTTTATCCATATTCATTATGATTAGATTTCATCATTATCATTTTCGCTTGTTTCCACCAAGTATTATCATAAACAACAAAATTGTTGTCTTTGTTGTACAGTATTTTTTATTAAAAAAAAGAATTAAGCGAGAGCACATTTTGTAGTCGGTACTTTACACACAAAAAAGGTTACAATATAACTTATATGCAGTGATTGTGCTAGGAATCTTGAAAACCAGTCCCATCAGCGACAATGCTCCCAAAAATCGGCGTCAAAAGCAGTCCCACGGATATGAAAACCGCAGAAACTCACAATATCGAAGCCTTTGTTAAAAACACTTATCAGTCATAGCAAAAAATGTATCGGTCCCTGGGACTGACAGGTCAAAATTGTTTCCGTTTTGCAATCCGTATTCTACTGATAATTACCAGTTATCGCGATCGCTGGTTATAATGCTGGATGGAAGGGGGGAAAAAAAGAAGAAAAACCCATAGGAAAAGAAGCATTAGAGATTTTATTTTACTAGCATGATGATTATGGAATTTTTAATGATTTCTGTGTTGTATGTTTCCTCTAGTGACGGAGATGCTGGTCAACATTCTCAACATCTGCTCCGACGACGAACTGGGCACAGAAGGAGACGATTCCTTCGAAGGTAAGCCATGGGGATCTTCATCCGTGTGTCTTGTCCGTTATTACCACAGTGCTCATGTAATTTCTTGCATTATAAATCGGTTTTGTTTGTTCTTGGGTGGTTTTTTTTTATTCCTCCGTCAAGTGAAATATCAAGTGTGAGTTTTGGCTTCAAAATGATTTTTGTTCGTATTTCAGTTCTCCAGATTAAATTATCAAATCACATTGCTTATCTATCAATTTATTATACTCTTTTTTGGGGTAATTTGAAATGTTTACACAAATAAGTTTATTTGTGCTTATCAGTCTGATGTTCAGTTAATTGTGTTTAAAGATCTTTTTCTCTTATTAATGGTTTCAGTGCACACTTTCTCTTACATATTGTTGTATTTGATTTGTGTATATTATGTATTTCTGCATTTTATGTCTGTTTTTGTATACTCCCTTTGATCAAATACTGAAGTACATTTTTCCCTGTTTGTTTTGGGTTATCAATAGCTAGGATTGCATGGGGTTTGTATTAACATTGGTTATTTGGACTTTTAATTGACCTTGTCCCTATCCTTCAAAATACAATCCAGAATAAAAAGTGACATTCCTATTGTGAACTAGCTGTCCTGCATTAATGCTTGTGTATAGTAATGTTTGCTTTCATTTGGACTTTTCATGGTTATCTATTGCTAGTTTTTCAAGGGATGACAAAATTTGATTTGTATACCTAAACTATGGTTCTACACATTTGTCCTGTTTTCTATTTGTATATAAAAGAGAGGGCATGAGAATAAAAAGTCAGTTAAAGACGTTATTTGATTATGCCTAGTATGTATCTAGTTCGAAAGACACTATTATCTGGCTGGAGAGAAAACTGATTATTACAAATGTTATTTTTAATTTTTAATGCTGTTATATTTCTTACAATTGGTTTTTGAATGTCAGTAGGGAAGAGTTAATGCAGTAGGGAGATCAGGTTTAAGGCAAATAATGCAAATGTTCTCCTTTTGTTCTTTTCCTCCTATGATTTTCACTTTCAGATGCTGTATTGATTAATTTTTGCTTTGTTCTTTTGTCACTCAAGCTGCTGAAGGTATTTGTGCAATTTATTATTGTTTAGATCAGCTTAACCGCTGAAATAGAAATCAGTCTGTTCTTCAATCCTAACTGTCTTCGCTAACTGTTGTGACGCTTATCCTGACTGCATATTTTGTTCTGCTTAAAAAAAATATTAAAAATTAAAACAAACAATTTCAATCTAAACAGTGCCTATAGGCTGAAAGTACTTAACAGCGCTTGTTAGGACCACAAACATGTTAGTTTTGTTTTTGTGGTTGTTTTTACTACCATTGCTGCTTGATTCTGCTTTCTTGTTTCTATGTCATATTTTTTTCAAAGAAAGAAAAAAAAGGAGTAATTAGAGACACTTATTTTGGTGATTTACCTGTAAGTCACAAACAAATTTTTTACACTCAAGATTCTGTGGATATTTATTTAAAGATTATATGATGTAAACTTTACTCCTGAAAAGAAAAAGCAATGATTGTCTTTTAGTTTATTAAACTTTTTTGTTTGTGGTCTAAATCAAGTAAATGGCAGTTTGTTAAATAGATCATTTCAACAAAGATTATTTATGCACCTTTAATTGAATTATTATTAAAAAAATTGTTTAGTTTATTTTGTTTGATGCAACTATGATAGTGCTGTGCTCCAACCCAACTAGGCAGTGTGTAGCGTCTGTTTGCCGTTACAGGTGGATTATCAATTTATGCCTCAAATGATGATCACGGTAATATATTATTACTGATTTCAACAATTATTACCCCCTTTTGTCTGAAGCTGCTGAAGGTATGCTAGATATACAGCTGAGCATTTCCGTGCAACACTCGATTAGTTTTTTGTTTTTTTTACTTTAGTAGATGGTCAGTGTTGTCATGCTGTAGAGCTAGTACTGGTTGATCGAGCAAGACCCCGGTCCTAACACACTATGCCTTGTGCCCATGTTATCATGTGTTACTATCGCAGTCTCCGTTTCAAAACAAGTAACAGGAAGGAAACTCTAATGTTCTTTTAATCAGTGTACTGGTATATTCAGGCATCAGAATTGTCAGAGGATCAGAGGATTTCAGAGGATTAAGAATTTCTGACAGAGGATTGGCTTCTCTTGTCAGAGGTTTTGGCTTTTGATTCAGTGTTATCCTTTGAGCTAAATTAAGCCTTTTTGGTGGTGTTCGGAACTCATTTCAGTGTTGTCCCTCTTCAGTCTAGGGCCTTGATGGCCCTTTTACCACGGTTTTCAGAGGACTGGACGTCAGACTATTCTGATGCCTGATATTACGAAAAGTCACAAGTCACAAGTCAAGTCACAACATTTTATTGTCCTTAAAAGGATATACAGCTTGCTGTGGCGCGTAAAAGTAAAACATAAAACAAAAGCTATGTTCTGGTGGTTTTTTTTTTTAGCTATGTTCATTTTGTTGTTGTTGCCATTTTCCCCTTAGGTTCTGGTATGTATTTTTTTCTTAATAAAAAGGCACTTGCCAAAATCTAAACCAATTTAACATTGAAAGTCTTCATTTGTAACCTTAATTCGACCTCAGAATTTGAGCACCTTAACCCTTTCACTGCCAGCCATTTTGTAGCCAAAACCCCCCATAAAATTTAACTGGGTTGAGAAAACAAATGCATCTGCAATATTGGGAATTCCTCTGTGACATGCATAAGATTAGGCCTATCCTTAACTCCCAAAATGAAGAAAATTAGGTCTTTGGATAACAGGACCTGATTTGATGCCTTTTAGCAGCATGGGTGTGAAACCATTGTGGTGCATAAATGCAACATTGGCGGTGAAAGGGTTAACAACCATTCATTCATTACTGGTTTCGTGATTTATCAAGTTACTAATCTTATTTTTTCTTCGGTTCTTTCAGTTTGTATGTCCACAGAATTTGTTTTTAAATACACAAAACCCACTTAAATATAAAGTAGAATTTAAGGCACAATTAACAAACGTGATCTTTGTATGTTCTAATTTGGTGTCGTTGAAGGCTCTTGTATCCCACCTTCTACTCCCACATTTAAACTTTGTTGTGTTTGTGTGAAACAGACACGACACTGAATTAGGAACACTTGTTGTTTTTTCTTATATAAGTTATAGCCTATATTAACAATGTTTCTTGTTTCTTTCGTTTTGATTGACAGCTAGACCCAGTGCCCAAGAAGGTCAAGAAAGTCAAATTTTATTTTTCTCTGTCAGTGCTTATATCATAGTACTGCCAAGCAGAGTAGTCTTGCATTGCCAACAGTATCCCCCCTTGTATGCGTTTAAGACGTAGACCTGCCTTTGAATTAGCCAGGTTTTTTTCATTATTGCCTCTGTTAGTTCCTTAACTCTCTTGTGCGGTGAACATTCACGAACGTTCAGAAAAAAATCGGATTGGAAATGCCGAGAACGTTCGGGAAAGTACGGATTCCACGTGGCCGGTTTGGGCGCTTCCATTTTTTTTCTATCACATGGCAGTCACGTGAGCGCATCAGCCTCGCTTTCGCTCTAGATTACACTTCCGTCCTGTTGCTTGCAATGGCTTCTAGGCCGATTGGTTTGAAAGATATGAATTTTTTCAAAATTAGTGACCGACTTCGGCATTTTCGCGATTTTTCCAATATGGATGACGAATAGTTATGGCATCCATTGACTGAGGAAAACGATGAATAGTCGTATTTTTGTGAAAGATGGGACTTATGAGATCGCGAAGTGATGAGTAAGGAGTGTATTCTGACCTATTTCGGCAGCGAGCTTGTTTTTGTTCGAACGATGCGAATTTTTGAAGTCGTGTTACTGACATCGGCATTTTCCCGACTTTTACCTCATGGATGATGAGTCGTTATTGCATCCACTGAGTGATGACAGCGATGAAAATTCCTTTTTTTGTGAAAGATAGGAATTATAAGATCGTGAAGTGAAAGGGTAAGTGAATGATTTTGATCTACATTTCCATTTCAGTCATCTTAGGCTTCACCAGTCTGCAAAAGTAGGCAGTGAATGACTAGTGAATGCAGTTTGCGAATACACTTTGGCATTTTGATTTTTTTTGTGGAGCCATGCATCCCCATAACATCTTGAAATTCATTTTGCAAATCAGACAGACATCTCGGCAACACATTCAAAACAAAAAAACACACAGAATCTGCTAGGGTATATTTTATTTTTTTATTTTTCTGACGCTACCCCCCCCCTTTTGTACGGAGTGACGTCCCTTGGGCTAGGATTTCAGAGGTGATAGAGAGCACAGAGTGTCAGGCACAAGAGAGTTAAGGCTGGATTAAGCATTTACTGGTCTTTCTCCCCTCCCTCCCCTCCCTCTGTCACTCATGTCTCTTTGTCTCTCTCTGTCCACCTGTCTCTGTGATAGTGTCTCTATCTCTATCTCTTATTTTCCGTTCTGTAAATGTTACTTGCTTCTCTCCTTCACAAGCATGAGTATCAGCTGACATACACACACAATTAATATTAGTCAGGAGTGCACAATATACTTCAGTTAGTCAACAAATAGGTTGCTCCTAGTCCTATGCGTAGAACAGTACTTTCACAAGTTTCTGTAATGAAATGTTGGAGCATACCTTACAAAAACAATTTAAAGAAAAGAATTTGAAATTGTTGTGTAAAATTCAGTAAACTAAGTGAATATATTTGTTTGTCAAATGTATTTTGTTGGATTTAAAGCTTATGCTGAGTGGGTACAGCATAAAGTTGCTTTTAAGTTTGTTTACACATGCATCAAATTAATTTTATCCTAATATTGATAATGCTAATGTGTTCCCCTTGCAGTCGGCTGTGCTGGAAACCCACATGAATTTGTTACTGATTTTTATGGAGCATAAACAAACATATTAATCTTATGTCTTCAAGTTTTGAAAAGTTTCCTTTTGTTTTTGGCCATGGTTGAGACCATCCTCCAATGGATATTACATGTACTTTAATGGGAATGGAGAGTAATATAACTGGAGCTATATCAAATCAGTCATTGCATGCACTTTGTAAAATACTCTAAGCTGTAATATCACTGTAAGCTGTATGACCAACACACTGAATCCCATTACTGGAGTTTCTCTCTCTCCCTGTTTTTCTTGTTGTTGTTTGTTTCTTGCTGTATTTCTCTTCTTCCCATCCCCTCCATTCTTCATCCCGTCACCTCTTTAAATGATCACTTTATGCATGAACTGTTCTTTGCCCTATTATATCAAGATTTATGTTAGCATTTTCAGGCTTTATTATTAGAAACATACACAGCGGTTTTCGGGATAGAAACAAGCAACTTGAGGTGTTGCCGCATAGCTTGAATGATGTACACACCAAATGTAAATTGCTTCAAGTTTAAAACATGCATTAGTGGTTGTTGTTCAACATAGGAGTATAAGTATCATGCACCCCATACATGATTGATTGCACACACCCCTCCACCCTTGATTATAAAGTTAAGCACTTGATTTATCGGGTTGACTGCTTGGTATAAGCAGGATTTTTTAATTCTTTAGTTTGTCATTAATTAAATGTCTGTTCAAACGCATCTTTTGTGAAGATAGCCGGGATTTGTACACTCAAGTTTTTATGGATATTTATTTAAAGATTAAATGATGTAAACTTTACTCCTTAAAAACAAAGCAATGATTGTCTATGATGTAAACTTTACTCCTTAAAAACAAAGCAATGATTGTCTTTTAGTTTATTAAACTTTTTTGTTGTCTAAATGGCAGTTTGTTAAATTGGTCATTGCAATTTCAACAAAGATTATTTATGTACTTTTAATTGTATTTTTAAAAAAATTAAAAAAATTGTTTAGTTTATTTTGTTTGATGCAACTATGATTGTGCTGTGCTCCAACCCAACTAGGCAGTGTACTGATTTCAACAATTATTACCCCCTTTTGTCTGAAGCTGCTGAAGGTATGCTAGATATACAGCTGAGCATTTCCGTGCAACACTCAATTAGTTTTTTTGTTTTTTTTTACTTTAGTAGATGGTCAGTGTTGTCATGCTGTAGAGCTAGTACTGGTTGATCGAGCAAGACCCCGGTCCTAACACACTATGCCTTGTGCCCATGTTATCATGTGTTACTATCGCAGTCTCTGTTTCAAAACAAGTAACAGAGGAAGTGAAAATGAAAATAGGATTTTACGCCCTCTGCAGTCTTTCGACCATGTGGGGCATTTTTAAATACAAAGATGGTGGGAACAATACTGGAGGCAATGCCCGGAGGCAGTGCAACACCAGTAAAGTCCCAATTTTTTAAAACAATGCAGATATGTGTATCAGTAACCACGCCTCGGTTAAACCTCATCGGCTATGGTACCGCCACAGCTGTGATTTAAGAGTGTAACAGAGGAAGGAAACTGCAACGTTCTTTTATTTTAATCAGTGAACCGGTATATTACGAAAAGCTATGTTCTTTTTTTTAATTTTTTAGCTATGTTCATTTTGTTGTTGTTGCCATTTTCCCCTTAGGTTCAGGTATGTATTTGTTTTTCTTAATAAAAAGGTACCTACCAAAATTGAAACCAATATGACATTAAAAGTCTTCATTTGTAACGTTAATTTGACCTCAGAATTTGAGCACCTTAACAACCGTTCATTACTTGTTTCATGATTTATCAAGTTACTAATCTTAATTTTTATTCGGTTCTTTCAGTTTGCATATCCACATAAATATAAAAGCAAATACACAAAACCCACTTAAATATAAAGTAGAACTTAAGGCACAATTAACAAACGTGATCTTTGTATGTCCTAATTTGGTGTTGTTGAAGGCTATGGTATCCCACCTCCTACTCCCACATTTAAACTTTGTTGTGTTTGTGTGAAACAGACACGACACTGAATTAGGAACACTTGTTGTTTTTTATAGCCTATATTAACAGACCTGTTTACTCTACTCTTTTCGAGTAGTATTCTACTCAATTTGGTCCTCTACTACTCTTCAAAATTGAAAATAATGCTCTAACTACTCATTTTCAGTGAACATTGTTTGATGGTTTAATGAATAAAACTACACATTTTGCACCAAAACTACTCATTTCAGCTAACCAGACTACTCAAGACTTGTGTAGGGGGTAAACGGGTCTGTATTAACAATGTTTCTTGTTTCTTTCGTTTTGATTGACAGCTAGACCCAGTGCCCAAGAAGGTCAAGAAAGAGTCAAACTTTATTTTTCTCTGTCGGTGCTTATGTCATAGTACTGCCAAGCAGAGTAGTCTTGCATTGCCAACAGTATCCCCCCTTGTATGCGTTTAAGACGTAGACCTGCCTTTGAATTAGCCAGGGTGGTTTCATTATTGCCTCTGTTAGTTCCTTAAGGCTGGTCTTTCTCCCCTCCCTCCCCTCCCTCTGTCACTCATGTCTCTTTGTCTCTCTCTGTCCACCTGTCTCTGTGATAGTGTCTCTATCTCTATCTCTCTTATTTTCCGTTCTGTAAATGTTACTTGCTTCTCTCCTTCACAAGCATGAGTATCAGCTGACATACACACACAATTAATATTAGTCAGGGGTGCACAATATACTTCAGTTAGTCAACAAATAGTTTTCTCCTAGTCCTATGCATAGAACAATACTTTCACAAGTTTCTGTATAAAATGTTGGAGCATACCTTACAAAAACAATTTAAAGAAAAGTTTTTCAAATTAAGTGAGTATATATTTGTTTGTCAAATGTATTCTGTTGGATTTAAAGCTTATGCTGAGTGGGTACAGCTTAAAATTGCTTTTAAGTTTGTTTACACATGCATCAAATCGATTTTATTCCAATATTAATAATGCTAATGTGTTCCCTTGCAATCGGCTGTGCTGGAAACCACGTGAATTTGTTACTGATTTTTATGGAGCATAAACAGACATGTTACATGGGTGCATGTGAGGCTGCCGGAAGCCGGAATTCTGGCAATTTTGAACCTGTTCCGGCAGTCGGCTTGCCGGAAGAAAATATTTTTGGGATAGACATCCATCAATCTCACACCTCTCTGACACCTTTCGGATAGTCCATGCCGAAATTCAATCTGTGGACTCGGGCCAAGCAATCATTTGGTCCCTGAGAGTTATCTACCCTAACTTGGTCGCCATCACCTAAAGTTAAATCTGAGTAAACATGGTCGAACAATGCCTCCACTGACAGACTAATAAAGAGATTGCTTGTGGGTCATTGAGGTTGGGAGGGCATCAGAAACAAGTGACAGTGATTTAATGGTAAGGGCAGCTGGTCGGGAATGGTGGGAATGGTGTTGAAAGTTTGATATGCCTGGAGCAGCATGCTCATGATACTGCATTGTGTGTCTTGCTGCTAGGCCTACTCACTGCTACTGCTAGGCCTAGGCCTTCAACTACTACTAGTACTAGGAGTAGGAGTGTTAGCTACCACAAGTTAGGGGCCTAGCTACCATTGTCACTGTGCTCTAGGCCTACTAGTCACTTGTCTACTACTTCTGAAAACCATGAAATATGTAGCTTCAGGTAAGGATAGAAACTAAAGGAGCGTACCAAGCTAACACACACACACACTCTCTCTCTCTCTCTCTCTCTCTCTCTCTCTCTCTCTCTCTCTCTCTCTCTCTCTCTCTCTCTCTCTCTCTCTCTCTCTCTCTCTCTCTCTCTCTCTCTCTCTCTCTCTCTCTCTCTCTCTCTCTCTCTCTCTCTCTCTCTCTCTCTCTCTCTCTCTCTCTCTCTCTCTCTCTCTCTCTCTCTCTCTCTCTCTCTCTCTCTCTCTCTCTCTCTCTCTCTCTCTCTCTCTCTCTCTCTCTCTCTCTCTCTCTCTCTCTCACACACACACACACACACACACACACACACACATAGTATTGAATTCTTACTTGAGATCATGCTTACAATACTTCAAATTGCTTAAAATTTTAATCTTTTTTCTTCAGCTTCAACACACACACACACACACGTAGAATACACATACACATGCGTGCGCGTACACACGTTGACATGTCAAAGAAACATCTATGTTTTCGGTTCAGTCCCATAAGTTGGAAAAAACATTTCAGGCAGAGGTTTGAGGTTCCTCTCTCTCTTCCTGTTTTCCTTGTTTTTTTGTTTCTTGCTGTATTTCTCCTCTTCCCATCCCCTCCATTCTTCATCCCATCACCTCTTTAAATGATCACTTTATTATAGTTCAGCATGAACTGTTCTTTGTCCTATTATATCAAGATTTATGTTAGCATTTTCAGGCTTTATTATTAGAAACATACACAGCGGTTTTCGGGATAGAAACAAGCAACTTGAGGTGTTTGCCACATAGCTTGAATGACGTACACACCAAATGTAAAATGCTTCAAGTTTAAAACACGCATTAGTGGTTGTTTAAAACACGCATTAGTGGTTGTTGTTCAGCGTAGGAGTATAAGTGTCATGCACCCCATACATGATTGCTTGCACACACCCCTCCACCCTTGATTATAAAGTTAAACACTTGATTTATCGGGTTAACTGCTTGGTATGAGCAGTTGTTTTTTATTCTTTAGTTTGTTATTAATTAAATGTCTGTTCAAACACATCTTTTGTGAAGATAGCCGGGATTTGTACACTCAAGTTTCTATGGATATTTATTTAAAGATTAAATTATGTAAACTTTTACTCCTTAAAAACAAAGCAATGATTGTCTTTTAGTTTATTAAACTTTTTTGTTGTCTAAATGGCAGTTTGTTAAATTGGTCATTGCAATTTCAACAAAGATTATTTATGCACTTTTAATTGTATTTAAAATCTTTTTTTTATGGTTTATTTTGTTTGATGCAACTATGATTGTGCTGTGCTCCAACCCAACTAGGCAGTGTGTAGCGTCTGTTTGCCGTTACAGGTGGATTATCAATTTATGCCTCAAATGATGATCACGGTAATATATTATTACTGATTTCAACAATTATTACCCCCTTTTGTCTGAAGCTGCTGAAGGTATGCTAGATATACAGCTGAGCATTTCCGTGCAACACTCGATTAGTTTTTTGTTTTTTTTTACTTTAGTAGATGGTCAGTGTTGTCATACTGTAGAGCTAGTACCAGTTGATCGAGCAAGACCCCGGTCCTAACACACTATGCCTTGTGCCCATGTTATCATGTGTTACTATCGCAGTCTCCGTTTCAAAACAAGTAACAGAGGAAGGAAACTGCAACAATCTTTTAATCAGTGAAGCAGTATATTACGAAAAGCTATGTTTTTTGTTTTTTTTAGCTATGTTCATTTTGTTGTTGTTGCCATTTTCCCCTTAGGTTCTGGTATGTATTTGTTTTTCTTAATAAAAAGGCACCTACCAAAATCTAAACCAATTTAACATTAAAAGTCTTCATTTGTAACCTTAATTTGACCTCAGAATTTGACCACCTTAACAACCATTCATTACTTGTTAAATGATTTATCAAGTTACTAATCTTATTTTTTATTCGGCTCTTTCAGTTTGCATGTCCACATAAATTTAAAAGCAAATACACAAAACCCACTTAAATATAAAGTAGAACTTAAGGCACAATTAACAAATGTGATCTTTGTATGTCCTAATTTGGTGTTGTTGAAGGCTCTTGTATCCCACCTCCTACTCCCACATTTAAACTTTGTTGTGTTTGTGTGAAACAGACACAACAATGAATTAGGAACACTTGTTGTTTTTTATAGCCTATATTAACAATGTTTCTTGTTTCTTTCGTTTTGATTGACAGCTAGACCCAGTGCCCAAGAAGGTCAAGAAAGAGTCAAACTTTATTTTTCTCTGTCGGTGCTTATGTCATAGTACTGCCAAGCAGAGTAGTCTTGCATTGCCAACAGTATCCCCCCTTGTATGCGTTTAAGACGTAGACCTGCATTTGAATTAGCCAGGGTGGTTTCATTATTGCCTCTGTTAGTTCCTTAAGGCTGGTCTTTCTCCCCTCCCTCCCCTCCCTCCCCTCCCTCTGTCACTCATGTCTCTTTGTCTCTCTCTGTCCACCTATCTCTGTGATAGTGTCTCTATCTCTATCTCTTATTTTCCGTTCTGTAAATGTTACTTGCTTCTCTCCTTCACAAGCATGAGTATCAGCTGACATACACACAAAATTAATATTAGTCAGGGGTGCACAATATACTTCAGTTAGTCAACAGATAGGTTTCTCCTAGTCCTATGCATAGAACAATACTTTCACAAGTTTCTGTATAAAATGTTGGAGCATGCCTTACAATAACAATTTAAAGAAAAGTTTTTCAAATTAAGTGAGTATATATTTGTTTGTCAAATGTATTCTGTTGGATTTAAAGCTTATACTGAGTGGGTACAGCTTAAAGTTGCTTTTAAGTTTGTTTACACATGCATCAAATTGATTTTATTCCAATATTGATAATGCTAATGTGTTCCCTTGCAATCGGCTGTGCTGGAAACCACGTGCATTTGTTACTGATTTTTATAGAGCATAAACAAACATATTAATCTTATGTCCTCAAGATTTGAAAAGTTTTCTTTTGTTTTTGGCCATGGTTGAGGCCATCCTCCAATGGATATTACATGTACTTTAAATGGGAATGGAGAGTAATACAACTGGAGCTATATCAAATCAGTCATTGCATGCACTTTGTAAAATACTCTAAGCTGTAATATCACTGTAAGCTGTACGACCAACACACTGAATCCCATTACTGGAGTTTCTCTCTCTCCTGTTTTTCTTGTTGTTGTTTGTTTCTTGCTGTATTTCTCTTCTTCCCATCCCCTCCATTCTTCATCCTCTTTAAATGATCACTTTATAGTTCAGCATGAACTGTTCTTTGTCCTATTATATCAAGATTTATGTTAGCATTTTCAGGCTTTATTATTAGAAACATACACAGCGGTTTTTGTGATAGAAACAAGCAACTTGAGGTGTTTGCCGCATCGCTTGAATGACGTACACACCAAATGTAAATTGCTTCAAGTATAAAACACGCATTAGTGGTTGTTGTTCAGCGTATGAGTATAAATACCATGCACCCCATACATGATTGCTTGGACGCACCCCTCCACCCTTGATTATAAAGTTTAGCACTTTATTTATCGGGTTAACTGCTTGGTATCAGCAGTTGTTTTTTATTCTTTAGTTTGTCATTAATTAAATGTCTGTTCAAACACATCTTTTGTGAAGATAGCTGGTTACACAGAGTAGTGATTCAGCACCTGCGTAAATCTTCGGCTCCAGTTAGCAATGTGAACAATCACCATTTACGCTTTAGAATTTAGACACTTTTGGTTTACGGAATTTGTTGTACAAAAAGAAAGCAACAGACACATAGTATGTTTGGGAGTTGTCTTTTGGTTGTTTGGTTGCACAGTGTATACATTTTTTGTTCAAGATAGGCATGCAAAGACAATGAATTAAACTGCTACCCAAGAAAGTATAATGTATCAGTTATATAATCCAGGAACATATTGGAAGTGTTTGCTTTCTATCAAGCATGCAATAGCACATGCTAAGATGCTTGTAAGCTGCCTCTGTAGTGCTTAAGTACAGCTTCTGTATGCATGCAGAAACTTTACTGTTAATATTTAGTATTAGTCATGCCCTAATGCTAGGAGTGCCTTTATTGCTTTTCCCCCCGTTAACTCTCCGTTTTTGTTTGGTTTTCATTTTATGATAATGCAGCCCTTATGCATAGTGTCAGATAAGTTCCAGCTTCAAGACCTCCCCTTTAAGAATGTAGTATAAATGCTTAGTTCCTTCCTTTATTTTTTATTGGAACAGTTAGAGTTATTAGTCACCTGTTACTGCTTGAGAAACGCAAATATTTTCTTTTGGGGGGATTCTTAGACACGTCTGTAATTATTTTGTTTTCTTTGCCCGTGGCCAGCATGCCGTTTTAAAGGCCAGCCACATGTCCACTAAAGTCGCGCGACTGTACGATACGATTTGATCACATGGTCTCGAACAAATGTGATTTGCACTTCGAGACCACATGATCGAATCATATCATGCAGTCGTGCGATTTTAGTGGACGTGTGACTGGCCCTTGAGTTAGCAGAACCCTGAAGCCAAGATAGTTTCATGATCCACAGACTTCTTATGTGTTATTCCTTTGCAGATGACTGTGATTAATTATTTGAAATGACGTACAGCAGAAAGATGTTTTGGTTATGTTGCTTATTGAAATTTGAAAGAATAACTCTGAAATCTGATTGAATGTGTGCACATGTACCTTGTATATTCTTGTTATATGTAATTTTTTTTTAAATACTGTGTGCGGGTGTGGTTATATGTCTGTCCATAATAATGACACGCTTTGTGCTTGTGTTAGGGTTATTTTGAACTTCAGTTCATTTGGTCTACATATAATTCTTTCATTTATCCTCAAAACTTCCTCTTTCAGCAAATTCTCCCAACTTTTTTTCTTTTTTTTTATCAGAGAAAACAAAGAAAACTTGTTATTCTTGTTGCAACATTGATGCACACAGAAAATGCACCACATGTGTCTCGTTGTAACCTTTCATTTCGTTACCACTGCCTCGTTGTCATTCTGTCTGTCTTTATTTTCCTGTTCTTCTTTTTTCTTTTTGCCTTTTGAAGGTCATGCTGTGCTGAGACTTGGTCGCTCAAATAAAGAAATTAGTAAGAGAACTTTGTTGCTGCACGTCCCTCAACTACTTGTTTGGGTGACTTGACTGTCGATTTTACTGCGGCAGCTGGAGTGTGCAGTATACTCTTCCAACTAACGTTTTGTTTTGTTTTTTGATTTGTTTTAACTTTATGGCTTTCTTTAACAGGACTGGAGTGTTTATTAATTCATTCTGCACTAGCAAGTCTGAAACTGTCACTTTCTGACCAAGATCACTTTCAGTCTGATGACTAATCATCCATGCCATTCAGTTGTTTTTTTAATATGTATTCCTTTGCGATGAGCCTTCATAGCAGTGTGTAGGCATTAACAAAGGGTAAAATGTTTTAAGGAAGTTTTTAAAAAATCTACCAAAAAAAACCTAAGCCAATGCATGAATGAAAATGTCTTATCATTTGAACAAGTTTTTTTCTCCCCCATCCCCCATGAATTAAGGTTTGTGGATGGTATAATGGATTGATTAAAAGTGTTGAACTTGCTGCAGTTTACTGAACAAGCATTTCATTTTAGGCTTGAATGCTTAGTTAATGCAATGCTATTGTGAACAATTTTTATTTACATTTAACCTTTTTACTTTCTGTAAAATGGCCTAAAGCTTGGGAAGGGAATGCAGAGAAAATGTTTTGCCGGTGCCTGAATGAATGATTGAGTTTGGAGTTTGCTTACTGCAAATTTTCTCCCCACCCCCTCTTTCTCTCTCCCTGCTCTCTCTGTGTGAAAAAGTACCGTAAAAACTGGACTATAAGACGCACCTGTATATAAGCCGCATCCCTTTATTTGACAAAATATTAGGTATTTATTCACAAATAAGCCGCAGCAGTTTATAACTGATATAAGCCACAGAAAAAATTGTATGTGCACAAACCAACACAAATATACAAATTCTCCTATCAGCACATGAGTATTTAATGTTCTCAGACACTTTAAACATGAGATGTGAGTATTGATTACCAAAACCAGTTTTAAGTCTAAAGTAAAACTCAAAATAGGTTGAAGAATGTGGCCACAAACAGATTTAATCATACTGATAAACATTGAATGGAAAAGAATCCACAGATAAGCCACATCGGTCTATAAGCCGCACAAGTCAAAGTTAAGGGGAAAAGTAGCGGCTTATAGTCCACATTTTACGGTATGTTCTATTCTGTTATGTCTGTATTTTGATGAGACATTTTTCTCTTTATGTAGTTTCAAGTGTTTTTTCCCCCTTTCTCCTTGTAATTACATATTTCTATTTGTTATCCACTTAATTTGTCTTTTTTTTCTCCCCCGCCTTGGTTTTGGATTCAGGTTCATTAATAGAAACTTGGATAGGTATTTTTGCTAACTTTTCGCTACTTTTCTCTCTCCTGAGGTACCCCCCCCCCCCTCTCTCTCTCTCTCTCTCTCTCTCTCTCTCTCTCTCTCTCTCTCTCTCTCTCTCTCTCTCTCTCTCTCTCTCTCTCTCTCTCTCTCTCTCTCTCTCTCTCTCTCTCTCTCTCTCTCTCTCTCTCTCTCTCTCTCTCTCTCTCTCTCTCTCTCTCTCTCTCTCTCTCTCTCTCTCTCTCTCTCTCTCTCTCTCTCTCTCTCTCTCTCTCTCTCTCTCTCTCTCTCTCTCTCTCTCTCTCTCTCTCTCTCTCTCTCTCTCTCTCTCTCTCTCTCTCTCTCTCTCTCTCTCTCTCTCTCTCTCTCTCTCTCTCTCTCTCTCATTTTTAGGATTCTATCCTTTAGGTAGAATACTATTGCATTTGTAATAGTTTATTTTTCTTATTTTTCTTTTTCTTCCCCTTTTTTCATCCGATTTGGATGAATTTTTCAGGAAAGTTGCAGGGCACTAAGGGATTGCCAAATGTTCAATATTAAACGATTTCTCTGATTTTCAACAAAATATGACCGAAAACCAGCAAAATTTCAATCTTGAATATCTTAAAAACGCTAAAATAAATTTCCAATTCTTCAGTTATAAAAACCAACCGGAAGTACCAACTGGAAGTGCCCAGCTATTGCCAGGCAGCTTTTTGGGGGTTCACGGAATAGCCAAAACCGGAAGTGACATCACAAAACTAAATTTTTCATTTTGTAGCCCTTACTCTGGCCCAATGCGGAAAAAAGTTTGGTGATGATATGTTAAATAGTTTGGAAGTTATTCAAATTTATGTAAATTTGGTTTTGTCACTTTCACTTATTTCCATTTATGGAATTTTCTTTTTCATCCGATTTTGCAGAAAATTTGAAGAACACTGTTCTAATGATGTTTCCAATATTAAACCGATTAGCCACAATTTGGCAGAAATGTTAAAAATCTCCAATTTTTGCCAAAAATTAATCTTGAATAACTTGAAAATGGCTGCATGGAATACTTTTATATTTTCAGTATTTATTAAAGAGTAACATTTTAATACTTTCGTTATAGATTTGAACCAGATGTACCAACCGGAAGTGGGGATGAAAATGGCCAAATTTTAATATTGAATAACTTGCAAGCGGCTGTTTGCTGTCAAAGGCAAGCATAAGCCCTCTAGTTATTATTGACATTAGAGTGTTGTAGGAGTCACTACGTCCTGTTTTACATTTGCTCTGTCCTCTTCCCTCTTTTCTTGTTTTCTATCAATTTTCATCTGATTTATTTTACCAACAACCTACTACACCATAATTGTATTGACAAAAGTTGAAAGTCTGTAAAAACTGAAAGAAACATTTTCACAGATGAAGGTGAAACACTTCACCCATATAATATTTGAATGAAAATTTTGAAAATTGTTGCAGGTTTGTCAGTTTAAAATTTGTAGGCTGAGAACCTGTCTGAAAGTGCTTTCGTTGAATATGAACTTGTTTGTAGCTTCCCGTGTCTGTTACTGAAAACAAAGGAATCAGTCTCTCCAGTAGTTCAACATGAAACCGCTTTCAGACTGCATTCAATTTGCTCACTTACAGGTGACATTAATGCTGCTCCTATTTTTACAAATAAAATTAACGTCCAAGTGCTTTGTTTCAAGCTTTTAAACATTTATTGCTGTAAATGTTATGTGTGATCCGTGATTTCTCTAAATGATTTGGGGAAGATGTCTGATGTCTTAAAAAAAAAATTAATGTTGAGAAGGTATTACATGTAGTCCATTTGTTTGTTGTAAAGCTTAGCCTACTCCTTGGAGCATATGCATCTGATTTATTGAAGGGGAAAAAATCAATGTTTTCTCCCCCTGTTAATGTACCCTTATGTATGGGTGAATGTAGTTCAGGCATACTCCTGAAATCAGGATTGAAAAAGCTGATGGAGTCTTCAGGATTGGCCATCTTGTCATCCAGATCCATGGTCTTATATTAAAAATCAAACATTTCTGCCAACATTGATGACAGATTAATGTGGTCACCACTTCAGAACTGGGAAGATTCAGAGGGCATTGAAACGTGAAACGATTAAGAGAATGTTTTACTTTCACCTATGCTCATGTATAAAATGTTCTCCCTGTCTTAATATTTTTTCTTTCTCCCCTGTCCCTCTTTCTTTGTCTCTGTCTTTGTGTATGGTTTCCTTTTTTAGATAAGTCTTTTTTGAAGACCTTTATGCAACCTATTTTATCTACACAACCAGATATGTTTTCAGTTTACATTTAGATATTTTAATTTCTTACTAAAAGATCGAACTATGATCCAACAGTAAAATGGTAGATTGGATATCTTGTGTGAAAGTCAAATAAGAGAAAAATATGTAGACAGTTTCAAATGGATGGAAATAAAGTTGGTAATATTTGTCACAGAAGAGTTTTAGAGAACCTGCAATGTGGCTCATTGTAAATCATGCATGATAATTTTACAAATCGAACTTATGACAATTAATATGATCATTTGTTTGCTTTTTGTTTTTTTATAGTAATCAAACTTGGGATTTTTTTTTAATCGCTTCAGAAAATTGGCCGGCTTGTTTTGTTAGAAATTAAAGATTTGGTTCAGATTGTGTGTATTAAAATAAACAATGTTTTGGTGTTGCTCTTTTGACAATGAGCATCTTTGTTTTGTCTACCAGCTTAAGAGTTATTTGTTAAAACAAAAAATTTCGATTTGCTCCTTTCAGGTTTTGTTTTCTAGAAACTTGGCTTCTATTTTTCAAGTAAGGAAAATGTGACCGTTTAAAAAGATTTTTTTTTTTTTTTCAAGTTCATAAGAATAACTTCCCTGGTTAGTAAGCATGGTCAATATGTAGGTGTGTTCAGAAATGAAGGTAGTCCTGACTTCAGGTCCAGACTGAGTGCACTGGACAAAGACTGGACCGTTTCCTTTTGCTCTTTATATTTCAGTTCAAGGGATGTGCAGTCATGCATGTTTCTGAACACATATAGTGATATACACTAAATGCAGTCAGGGGTGCCAGAAAAAACCGGTTCAGATTTGCCTCTCCTTAAATCATTGTGTTTTTTAAGTTGAAGAATCGTCTATTCTTTGTTCATCATCTACCTATGACACTCGGACCTTATCATTAATTACGTGTCTTTGTATATTTGGCATTTAAACGGATGCAGACATTTTTCGGTGATATTTAACTTGCGTCCTTCACTTTGTCAATCTGTTTGACTTTCTTTTCTGGACCTTTTCAGCCCGTTTTGCTTCTCCACGCAGTTTTGAAAAAAACAAGATATAGAATAAGGACCTATTCATCTCTATGTCTAATAACTGCCCATCAATGTGTTAAGAATTTGAACAAACCTAGTGACATATCTACAAAGAAAAAGTTGTCTGAGATATTGAAATTGGTGCATTGGTTGACTTTAGGCCAATATTTTATAAATGTATGGATGATTTTGGATTATGCTAAAAGGTACTAAATCTTCCTCTAGTGGTTTGGTTGGTTGGTTGGCTTACCCTGGCTAAAAGACTCCAGGGATCATCCCAACAGCGAGAAGCACTTGAACACTAAGGTACAAATGCATCAGCTAGGGATGAGAACATTACATGTGTGACCGTTTTTGATTACCCCGCCATGTGGGCAGCCACACTCCGTCTTCAGGGGATTTTAGACTGATGATGTTATGCTGGGAGCTTGTGATGGCTTAAGACAATCCCTGCACAACCATTCAGAGCATAACAACATTTTGATGTAGCCTTGGCGTTCTAGCTTATGTCAACTGGTCTGACACAGCCTCATGCCAAGGCATGTTTCTCTAGTGATTATTCATTGGTGTTTAGTTGCTTTTTTTTATGTTCATTTTTTATAACTTAATTTCCTAATGGTGTAAATACTGATCAACTGTTCTCATCCAGTTCATGTTTTCCATAACCAATGTGACACTTGTGTTGAAATGATTTAATGTATGCCTTGAAGCCATATCCCATGTACCGCTGTCACCATAATCCTTGACTTATTTTCACGTAATCACAGCAGTGGTTTGACTTTGCAATTAGAGCTTTCCCAATATTGAAATGGTGTGAATGTACGCTACTTTCCCGTTAATGTGCTTAATGTTTTATTTCACACACGTATTAAATTCCAAATTCCAAAGCCCAGCTTGATAATCCAAATTGTTTCGTTAAAGGCTGCTGACAACTTCTCTTTAGTATCAGCATCTATTATCCCATTGTGCCAAACCACAGTGAATGAGTTGATCCCCTTACCCACTCACAGTAATGTGTATGCATTAGTTGATCAATTAATGGATGAGAGAACGATAAAATCTCTTTTGTCAGAAGTTGTATTTGGTTGACCATTTAGCACTTGCTGATTAACAGATTGTAGTATATGCCATTTCTGGGTAATAATTTTCTTTTAAAATGAAATCGCAGCATAGTAGATCTGAAGGATAGAGTAATTAAAGATGGATTACAAAATGTAGGTTATTTTGTCAGAACTGTAGTTGTATAAAGTGCACAATTATGATGACTCACCTAGATTGTACATACATGTGTAGCATCTTTTTGTTTTAGACACTAATGTTTGGGTAAAAGTCAGATTATGCCAGGGCCTTTCTGACACACTATGTCATTTTATAATGGTAATAGTTGCACATGAGGACGTGAGCACAAATAGTCATGCACACACACACACACACACACACACACACACACACACACACACACACACATTTATATCTTTGGATTCTTTTACTTTTTCTGAAGGAATTCTGTTTTGGGCAGGGTATAATAACGGCATCAGTTTCTCACAATAAAAATCTTTCCTTTAAAAAGTTTTCGAAATACTGACTTTTTAAAAATCAATTGTATATGAACACTAGCATTTTATAGCAGTTTAGATAGAAACTGAAATTTTGTCAACATCATGCATTTAAAAGCACAAACATGCACGCACACAAGCACACTTTTACACACACACACACACACACACACACACACACACACACACACACCTGAACTTAATGGATTTTTCTTTTCTTTATTTGTAATGATACTAGTAAGATTGATCTGAAATGGGCATGATAGATTTGATGTTTATATCACGTGTGATAAGTTGTAAATCCTGAGTTGTGATGCAGTTATTACTATTAGTATGGATTGTCTAAGCATAAAAAGGCTTCTTTTTTTTTAAAGATACATTTTTGTACGGGATGGTGTTTTCGTTGGTTTGATATGCTGCTTTTCATGCAAGGATTAATGGTGAGATATGGATAAAATAAGGTTCAAGGTATACCTGCTGAATTTGTGTGTGTGATAAAAAAAAATCTGAAAAATGCATACTGGGTAATACTAAATAGTTATCTTAAACTCCATGTACATTTTCAGCCTAGGTGTATCAGTATAATGTGTATAACTGTAAGTGAAAGTGTGTGTGAAGGAGGTCTAATCATATTCATTTCAAAAATCTGTATTGTTTCCTTTTAAAAAAAAAATATATAGTTTCTGTTTACTGCTGTTTTATTTGAAAGAATCTTTTTTTTTTTAGATGAGAGGAATTTCATTGATTTGAGTAAACGTAATTTCTTTTAAGATTGTGTTGACAGTGCCAGTTTGTCTCCACCTCTCTGTCTCCTTATCTCCGTCTGAGTGTCTCTGTGTGTCTCTCTTTATCTATTATGTCTGCTTGTTTCTCTCTGTTTCTCTGTCTTGTCTGTCTCTCCCCCTCCCTCTCTCTCTCTCTCTCTCTCTCTCTCTCTCTCTCTCTCCCCACACACACACAGTTTTTATTTCATTTATTTTGCGTCTCAAGTTGTGTACACTGTTTCATTGTTTTCCATTTGTCATATAAATCATAGAATTCTTGCTGAAATTTGTATGCACATTACTTTCAATACTTTCAGTACAATACAACTTTCTTGTTTATACAGTTGCAGCTCGAAAGGAAGTCATCAAAAACAAAATCAGAGCCATCGGGAAAATGGCCCGAGTCTTCACTGTTTTGCGGTAAGTTCTGCAGAATTCATAAGGTTAAAGAAGCATTAGGATTTAGGTATTGTGTGAAAGATGAAGATATGCGCTCTGAATTAAATGTGATTGTCTAACATGCATATAGCTTTTTTACTATTTGAACCAAACCATTTGCACCTCACATTTTGCTACACTTTAAAAAGGGAAACATCAAGGTAAAACATGAATATCTGTTTAAGTAACTAAGTTGCTCACCTCCTGCTAGTAGACATCCCTTCACTACTTCTTTCTGCAGTCTTGTTTGTGCTGAACTTGGTTTTGAACTAATGCCTCTGCAGAAATGCAGGCGTGTTTTTTTTACACGCAACTACTTCCGCAGCTTTCGCTGTTTGTATCTGTTTTGTTTGGAATTTTTGTTCATGACGTGTTGCAGAGAGGAGAGTGAGAGTGTGCTGCAGTTGAAGGGTCTCACCCCCAATGGACTTCTGCCTCTGGGAGCTCTGTCTGGAGGAAAGGACACGCTGACCAGTGGTAGGTGGACAATTGAATGTTATGCCCAGAAACCGAGGCCTGTAACACTGCCTGGCACAAGCTGCAAATTGAACTTTTTAAAAATTGATAAATGAAGACTTATACATGGGTGCTACTATTTCAGTTTTACACTGATTTCAGTATTTTTAATTTTACCAGAAACTGAACTTCAGGTTTTTTAATTCATCCAAAAAAAACCAACGTTTACCACAAGCTATTTGGGGCATTTTGAACTCAGTTGTTCTATCTTGGAAGTTTACAAAGGCAATGTAATAGTTTTACAAGGCTTATCAGGCTCAAACTGTCTGTCACATTTTAACTGTCTGTCTGTCTCTGGTTATCTCTCTCTCTTAAGTAGCCCCCCCCAACAAATCGTCCGACAGGGCTCTGCCCCTATACCCTGCCTTTCAGGGTTTTTTCATTTTGGGGAGTTACACCCATGCTTATAGCCACATTGGGAAATGTACGGGCTCATTTGTATTACCCTATTTTTCTTACTATAAGGCGAAAAAAAATTCTCAGACTGGGTACCCTGCGCCTTATGATATGACTTAGACAGTAAGAAAGCATAAGAACAAAATCTGAATTTTGTGTTAAATATGGGGAGTGCGTCTTATTGTCCGAAAAATATGGTATCTTGAATATCTTCAGGGAGTGTTATAAGCTTTATGTTATTGATATAAAGGCACCCCTTTAAAAGTGATTGAAATGTTTTCTATAACATTTGTTGAGCAGTTCATTTGATGAGACTGTCAAACAATTGATAGGTCTGCGCGGTGGTTGGGTACGTGCATGCCCTCCCGTGAAATCGTAGAGATTGTAAAGAAATCATGTCATTGTTTGCGTCATTTTGAGGGGTACGCAACCCCCTTTGGTACTCTAGCGCTTTTCTTTTCTTTTCGCTAATCCAGGGTGATTAGTTTGACATTTTAACTATGACAACTCTCTTACAAACTTTGGGGAGAGGGATGTTTTTTTGTTTTTGTTTTTCTAATGTTTTTCTCATATTGGCATTCTTTTGTTTTGTTCCAGCGCTGAGCGGGTTTTCACCGTCTCACAAGATCAGCGGCTTTGCGGAGGCCAAATGCCTGGACAAGTTGAACGAGCGCATGCCTCCGCGAAGAGACTCTGTGAACAATACAAACAACAAGGAGCATCAAAAGTCTTAACTGCTAAATCTGGTTTTGTGCTAGGTGTTACGTTACACTCGCATTGCGTTGGCTGTCTCTCCTTATGATTCTGTCATTCCCCCAGCCACCTCCACTAGCCTGCCTGACCAGGATTCGTCATGAAGTGGTTGGACCTGAAGAGTTGTGGTGTCTGGCCGGAAGCTGGCTTCCCGTGTAGGTCAGCATCGCTGGAGCGTTCACTGTAAGCCATCAAGTCATCGGCATCCTCATCTAGTTTGTCTGTAGTTGTGCTGTTTATTTTCAGTCAAATTGTTTTGTTTTTGGTTGTTGTGAGAGATGAGAAAGATTTGGGTTGATTCTTGGTTATTTCTGTTCAAGCCAATGTGTGGGCATAAGTGATGCGAATCCTCCGAATTGCATGGAGGGTTTGGAATCTGGGTGTTCTATGCTTGCTGAACAGACACTTCATTTTTAGTTAGTCTATGTTAATTATATGGTTTTAAATAGTTGTGATAGTGTTGAATGCAACTAGAATGATGATCTTCGGAATCTATGTTGCAAAGCATCGGAAGAAGAGCATGTCGCTGAAAGTTCTGATTTATTATGAAATCCCATGCAGTTTATCTAAGCAACTCAGGCAAAAGTTTGCTTTTCCATCTTAGATTATGACCCAAGTATATTAAAATTTAACTATCACTTAGGGTTATCATCATATTCTTGTAAGGAAAAGTGGGTGGTAAAGAAACATGTTATTATGTGATTGTTTTTTGCTTTTTTTCTCAGTTATAAAAAACGTCTGACAAACTTTCTGTGCTTGGGAAATGAATTTAGACGATTGATTTTGTTTCTTAATTTATTTTTTGTTTAATCAAAGCTACTTTAAAATGATTGGTTTGGGGAAGTAGTGTAGTGACAGTTGAAACTTGTTTATGATTCCCCCAATCTTAGATAATGCAACATGTCTCACCGAGACGTGGAGGTGTCCACAGAAGTGAATCATTGGCGGTTGCTGATGTTGAGAAAAAAGAAAACCGATATTATGGCTTGATGATGTTGATTGTCTTTTTTTTGGATCTCATTACTAGATTCAGAATGCAAGGCTTAGAAGAAAAGAAAAAATTGTGTGCTTTTAGTTTCTCCACATGCTCCAATCTAACCTGTTCAATTAAAAAAAAAATCATAGAGGTTAAAACGACTACAAAAGAATTACTTGAGTTGTTATTTTCTTTACGAAAATACCTATGCACACCTCAAAACATTTTTTATTTTGGGAGCAGGGTTGGAAATGTGCAGAAAAAACATTTTTACACTTCTATATGTTAATGTTCAATCGAATATATAAGTCACTAATATTCACTCTATCTCGTGGCTCAGTTGCCTTTCATGGCTCTTTTCCATTCAGGGAGCATACTACTCAAATATGAACCAGTCTTCTGACACAGAGATATCCACATACACATTGCACACTCTTGTGTGGTTGTACGCATGTGGAAACACCATATAATCTACAATGATGATAAAGTCACAGAAGCTAGGTCTGTGGTGATTGCGCACAGATGAGGAACAGAAATATAGAATTAAAGAGAGAGAGAATAGAACTTGATTTTAGGCATAACTGAGGAAATGCTTGACTTTATGGATTTCTTTTAATTTTGACCATAGCTAAGCATGAAAAAGAAATAAAAGATGTTCAATTATTTTGTTACCTTGAAATGTACGCTATCACTTAGTACAATTGAAGTTTGATGCTCACCAAAAGATGAGCATGAACCAGGCAGTGTTTGACATTATGTTTTTGGTCTGTTGAATTCAGTGTTGTTGTTGGGTGTTATGTAGTAGGAGGTACAGGATTTTTTCCTTTGTTTTCTCGGTGTTATATTTCATCCTTTTATAATGTACGTAAATGTGTGTGTGTGCATTTGTGTATAGAACAAATGCACAGTTCCAGAATATTATACAGTAGTTGAATTACAATTTTCATGCAGATGGATAGTGGGGAAAAAAACAATTTTCTAAGTAAGTTTTTCCAAGGTGTATTTGATACTCGATTTCAGTTTTCTTGGTGTTTATCAGGTGGGTAAAGACAACTGATTATATAAACATTGGAATCGTATATTTTAAAATTGCTATGCAAGTGACGCTCACTTTGTATCTACATGGTTAGGATTCAGAAAGTAGCTCGAATATTTGGTCCTCACATGGTTAAGATTATGAAACTGTTTGGTTTATCGTTGGCTGTTGCCTGTCTTGATGCCTCGTTATAGGTATGTTTAAAGTTTGCCAGTCCTTGGGCCTTTTAAGTTTTGACATGATTGAACTATGTTTAAAATGATTATAGAGCTATGTTATGCCGTGTAACAGTGCAAGAGTTTTGTTTTAGACCATTCACCAGCCTCTTGACATGAACCTGTGTTGAAAACATGCGTCATGGTTTATCATTCATATAATTATGATTATGAAATTGCATGTAAGACCTGGGCGTCAAAAAGAGGTAAGATTAGAAGCAACATCAGAAAAAAGGGAAAGTGAATTTCAGATTTATATGCTTAAGTTTTAAGGCAAACATTAAAAGCATGTGATTCTGAGATAATTTTCCGTAGATCGAATAAGTACTAATTATTTAACAAACTTATTTGTTGTAGCTCCAATCATCTTTCATAAATATGTTCTTGCAAAAGATCTGAAAGAATATTAAAAACTCGGAAATCAGAAGAAGTTTGCAAAATCTTGTATTGAGGTAGTGGAGGTCTGAGCAACATTTTAAGATTTCCATATGTAATAAAATGTTCCCTATCATTTTCCAACCCTCCATCCCTTCATAGTTGAAGTAAAGAGCCAGAAATAATTACTCACACTTCAATTCATGTAGCATCATTTGAGAAAGCAGTTTCATTATATGTGACCGAACACCACGAAAGGGACATTAACTTAAGTCGCTGGGCTAGTTTCTCACAACAGGCTTGCAAAGTCAAAATTCTCTTCTTTTTTTGTCAAATTTGAGTAATGGGTATTTTTGTGCTCTCTATATCTCATCCTTCATATTTATAAAGGACATTCTTTGTTATGGTCTCTAAATACTCAAAAAAGTGCTTTAAAATGAGTAGGTTGATGCATTTTCTTCAGCAAGGCTAAAGTTTAGACTGATTCCTCAAAATGGCCAACAGTCACCCTGCCAACTTTAAATAAAGTTACAAGAATGGTTCTTATATCATTAAAAAAAGGATTGTCTGAAGTTTCTAATTGTACCATTTACTCAGAATGGTCATTTTTACACTTAATGTCCCTTTTGGGGTGCTGGGTCACACATTTGCTAAGAATGTCTTTGATATTGCTTTTAGTAGACTGGAGTTTTTGTTTTTAATCAAAAAATGTGTGGTCATTTAGATTTATCTGCGTAGTTGTAGATCGTCATTAAAAAAAAAAGCTTTTGATATGTCAATGTGCACAGTTCCCCACATCAGGTTGATCAAGCTAACCTTTTAGATGTACAACTGCTACTAATATGTAGTTTTAGATGTGTCCGTCTGATTTTTTGATAATCTTTCCATCTGTTTTATATTTTGATTTGCATAGCATCAATAGCTGCTCTTTAGGAACCTTGTCACCTTGCAAAAGCTCTGAATGTAGTGGATGATTGACAAATTATGCTGTGAATGGTTGAGTGATGGTACTCTTTTTTGTTATTTGTGTATTTTTTATGTTGAACTATATCATTTTGTTTAAGCAAAACAGAACATTGAAACCTACAATAGGAGAATCAGCTAACATTTTATACTGATGTTGCACTGTGTTTCAAATGTGTGCCACTAAAACCATTCTTTGAATCTCTTAAAATATGTTTAATGTAAAAGCTGTGATGAAACAACTTGACATTATTCAGGTTACAGGAATGAGCTTTTCTTGTAAATCGTTGTATATATATATATATATATATATAATCTTTGTGACCCCATTTTTATTTGTTGGTTTCGGTGATTTTCTGTCTCGTCTCCTTTATTTTGTTTTCCAACTAACAGATGCTGTCAGTACAAGGATACATGAGTGGATGTGTGTAACTGCACATGTATTTCATGTTCTGTTTTCTTTGCCTTCACAAAGTACATACAGCATCGAGTTCTGGTGAAGAAAGAACAAATGTGATAAGTTCCATGGCGTCTTTTGTTTCAGAGATGGAAGTTCAGATTTAGGACAAAGGTCTGGTAATGATAAGAATATTGTGGAGAAATGAGATTTAAAAAAAAATGTTATTTAAGATAAATCTCACAGAGGAGACAGTGTCTTTTTATATTTGGGTGCTCAAACAAGTGTTCAGACGCATTTGTTGACGATTGATGCACGCCCATTGCAGTTGAATGTTTTCCTCCCTTTGTCCTTCTCTCACCATACCCCGTCTTCCTGATAACATTCCCATGCGTGTGACTTTGCTAAACGTGAGTCTTCGGCTGCTTGCTATTCCAAAAGAACTGAAACTATACCTCTTGTTGTTGGCTTTGTTTGAATATGCCCCACAACATTATGTAGAGTCTGTACACTATTTTGTTTTATTTATTGTTGTAAATGGAAGAAACCTAGCTGAGAGTCCTGGTGGTTTTGTTTGCTTTGAGGGGTGTACGCCTTGTGTCATTTTATATATATTGCATATTTTGAATAACCCTTAGGTAAAAGTTTTGTTTGTAGTTTTCAATGCCATCCAAGTTTTAACCAGAATGTATGCGTGTAGCAGCAATGTTTTAAAGAGCCATTGTGACAGCTTCCACAGTATCTAGTTTACATATTCACAAAGTATATAAATCATATTCTGTATGGCCCAGTCACTCCCTCTCCATACACCCTGTGTCAGCTCTTCAATAAGTAGTGTTAGCAGGGTTTAGAAATGTTTTGATTTGTAATGAACTATTCTCCAGAGGTCAATGTCTACAATGCTGTAGTTACCTTTTTTCTTCTTTTTGTGTTCATACCTTGCTCCCTTAGCACTTCAACGACTAGTGTTATCACAGTTTAGAAATGTTTTGATTTGTAATGAAATATTCTCCAGAGGTCAATGTCTACAATGCTGTAGTTACCTTTTTTCTTCTTTTTGTGTTCATACCTTGTTCCCTTACCACTTCAACGACTAGTGTTATCACAGTTTAGAAATGTTTTGATTTGTAATGAACTATTCTCCAGAGGTCAATGTCTACAATGCTGTAGTTACCTTTTTTCTTCTTTTTGTGTTCATACCTTGTTCCCTTACCACTTCAACGACTAGTGTTATCACAGTTTAGAAATGTTTTGATTTGTAATGAACTATTCTCCAGAGGTCAATGTCTACAATGCTGTAGTTACCTTTTTTCTTCTTTTTGTGTTCATACCTTGTTCCCTTACCACTTCAACGACTAGTGTTATCACAGTTTAGAAATGTTTTGATTTGTAATGAACTATTCTCCAGAGGTCAATGTCTACAATGCTGTAGTTACCTTTTTTCTTCTTTTTGTGTTCATACCTTGTTCCCTTAGCCATTTCCTAAATTGTCAGTTTCTCAACAAAGGGTCTGTTTAGTGTGCAATAAAGAATGCAGACTTCACTTACTAATTTTTTGTCATAAATCCCTCTTGTGTTTTTCGTTTAGAACAAATAATTCTCGAGTGCAGATTTTTTTTTTAGATCAAATAACGTTTCGTGACCAACCTTCCATGACATTTTTTCCCTTTCAATTACGTGAGTTTGTGCATGGTACGGATGTCTGAATGCTTGTGTGCAGATGGATCAGCATGCATGATAACCTTTATCAGGGAAGATATAGCAGAAACTGTTATGTGCTATCCCGCTGTTGATTTGGTGATTGAGAGAGAAAGAGGAATTGAGAGGGCTCGTTAACATGGGTATCCTTTTTGTGTTGGTCAAAGTGAGTGTTATTATTTTGATGTGCTTTAGATGCCCTTCTCCCCAAACCTGTTGATTAACTTGGGCTTGTTTGTGCATTGCTGGTTTCGCCCTTCCTTGGATTTCTTGTCATTGACCTCGTCTCGTTTCAGCTCTCTTACCTCTTCAGCTGTGATTGATTGATTTTTTTAATACAAGTCAATGATATAAAAACACCCCGGAATGCATTGCAGCGTCCGGGAAAGGAGACGATTCCTTATATATATTGCACCTGCTGTTTTTAATGTATTATAATGCGTCTTGTGTTTGGGTGATCTGTTCATACTATGTAAAGAGTGATGGAAAGGTTGTTTATTTATGTTGTTTTTAGTGAATACCTATGCTGTGTTGGTCGAGAGTGGACAATGGAAATGTTTTATATTTTACTATTATTGTTACCGTTCATATTGTTAGCCAATTTTCAAGCTTCTCTTTCAACTGTGGTGATTCCCCCTTTAAATGTTGAGCTGTTTCCTTCAGACAATAACCGATTAAAAGTACACCGTCTGCCCCCCCCCCCCCCCCATTTTTTGTGTCTTTATTTGAAATAAAAATGAAGGAATGGGAGGCTTCTCCCTCTCCCTTTAATTCTATGCCAACCTACCTTTTTTTTCTTCAATGTCTTGCACAAGTGTAAACAAGATATTTAAAGCACTTTCGAACCTTTGATATTTGCACCTTTAATTGGAATTTGTACCAGTTTCTTCTTCTGATACAATGTGATATTCCACACAGTGGTGAATGACTATCAGCGCCCTTATTTTCCATCTGTTCCATTCTCCCTAACTGGTGGCCCAAGTTTGTTGTAAACAGGCTGCAGCAACTGCCAGTTGAACATGTACAAGAATCTCTACAACCTTTCCCTCCACCCAACCCATCCAAGCTTCAGAACACTTTTTTTTTCTTCTCCTTTTTATGGTTGTTAACTGATGATGCAAAAAAAAAAAAAAAGCATTACCAACTTTTCATATGTGATTTGTAATGTTTTCTTGTGATTAATGGGATGTTGCACACGTAAGGTTTCCATTTGGACTGAGTCTTCATCCATGTTATTTGGCATGTATGCGTGCAATTGTGGATTGTTGAGAATGTGGCGAGATGGGCAGCCTTTTTTCTTCGCTTTATTTCTATCTTCCTGAAACTGAAACAATAATTATAATTGCACTAGATCAAAGTAAAGTGAAGAATCATAATCTTGAAGGGCTATTTTTTTTATATTACAGAATCGTAAGAATAAAAGGCTATCTAACCCTTTCACCACCAATGTCGCATTTATGCACCACAATGTCATTAACACAATCCTGACGTCAGCTGTGCCAGAGAAACCCTTCCCCTCCGACGGCACCCACAGCTGGCGCCTGTTCCCTGTAGACGGCAGATTTTAGCACATTTCTGATTTTTTTTTTATAGCTAAGCAAATGCTAACAATAAAGTGTTTGGCATCAACAGAAAGAGCAAACACTGAACTGAACGGTTATGTTAGAAATAAATCATTACCTGGTACTGTCTGGTCATGCTTATCTCTGAAAGTAACAAGGGTAACAGAGTAAAAAAAAATAATAATGTTCCGTTTTTATAACACCAAACAAAAGGTAAAACGGGCAAAAAATGTTGATACTTATTTTTTTAGTCTTCTCTATCATTATTTATACCTTTTCACGTCATCCTATAACAGGAACAGATTATAGGGGTTTTCCTGGTTGCATGGAACCCCGCCCCACAATCTGTCTCTCTCTCGATCACACACACACGCGCACACATACACACAACACTTACTATATCGTTCATCAATGACCAAATGTTCGTAATTGTAAAGTGCTTTGAAATCCGCTGGAAACCCCCATTATAATAAGGTGAGCCTTATAGTCCCAAAACTATGGTATGTATGTGTGCTTTACTTTTGCTCTTTGCGTTCGCTGCAGGGGCGATGCTTGCTGTCACGGGCATTCTGTACTGCTGCATGATCCGCCCCATCTGCGGTAGCAGGCCAACCCTCTTTGGTTTATGTACAAAGGATACCCACTTCCTGTGTTTGGAATGTCTCTGGCACTCGACACCCTAGGGATCTGATAACGGTTCTCCAATTACAGCGTGCATTCTATCACCTCCCACCAACCGCCAGCATTCAAACTAAGAGCCAGTACAAAGTCAACATGTTACTGTGGTGTTAGTTTCTTCTAGAGCGATCATGGAAAACACAGATTTTTTTTATAGATGTCGGACAATAGTGCCGACCTGTCTACAACGACTTCGGGAATTCCCGTCAGGCACAACCGTCGGCACTATTGTCCGACACGTCGTTTAAAGGATAAAAGGCATAAAATGGGCCCGTTATCCAAAGACCCTATTTTCTTAATTTTGGGAGGTAAGGATAGGCCTAATGTTATGCATGTCACAGAGGAATCCCCTATAGTGCAAATAAAATTTGTTCTCTACCCAGTTAATTTTAATGGTATTTTTTGGCTGAAAAATGGCTGGCAGCGAAAGGGTTAAAGTCCTTTTTTTTTTTTGCTTTCCCAAGAAAGTTGCACATTCATCTGACAAGAAGGCCAAAAGCAACCCCAACTTGCATGATCTGACATTGTTTCCAGTCTTTGAAAGTATCGCCTTCCAAGCCTTGAAAACTTTGAAAGTTGAGGGTGTCTATGGTTTGTACAAGTTTATGAAAGTTAAAGAGATGCATAGAGTAATGCAAATTGAAACAAGATAGCAACGCTATGTAAACGTAGTCCCTGTACATGCAACACCCCCACGTATATTCTCCCCCTAAGCACATAAACCTCCGTTTTCTGTATTTATAGTTAATTTTCACCCTTTTAAACAATTAATGGGGAAAAAAGAAAGACCAGTGTTGACACTGACCAATACTGCTGCCTCCTGGGAGAGAGGGAGAGAGAATCTTCAACTAGATGTAGTTGGTTGCCTGAGGCGAAGAAGGAGAGTGGAGCAATTTTCCTGCGAGCTCGCCTGGCCAGAGGTTGGCCACGAGAGAGAAGTTGAGTGAGCTCGCCTGGACATGCACGAGATGCTGGCCACGAGAGACAAGTTCAGCTCACTCAGCGAGAATGACTGGGTGTGGAAAGGGGAGGGTGTGGAGGTGAGTGGGTTCACTACAGCGCACAGGGTAATCGCTAAAACAAAAACAAATTCTGAATAGGACATAATTATGTTCCGTCAGCTCTCACTCTGACTGCGCTATTGGATGTTAAACAATTCGGTCACACACACACACACAGACAGCAGGAAACGCACACGGCTCGTCCCATTGGGACAACAAAAACACTGACACGAAGCAAGTCACAGCCAAGAGACTACCCAGTCGACCTGCTCTAGATCAAACAATGTACTATTTTCTATATATCCAGATGAAAAGACAAAGATTAAAGAAACGCGCACACACAGTTGGAGGCTTACATGAAAAAGGGAAAGAAAATGTTGAAACGGGCGTTTCTTGACAAATGTAATAATTTTAGAGCACTTGTTCAGCTAAGACATAATTCCTGAGGTATATTAATTAAATAGTATTAAAAAATGGTTTGTAAATCCTGTATGAGGCATTTGGGCATGTGCACATATAAGCGGAACCCCAAGCACATATCCCATCTGCAAATAAAGTGGAAGTAAACATTTTTTTAAAAGCGGACAAGTTTCTGCGTGTGTGCACGCTCCACGACTTTACTTCCAGATTTTGATTGCGGATGGCTTTCAGTATAGAATTTGTATGTATTATATGCAATGCATAAGGCCTATCACTTTTAACCTTTTCACTTCCGGAACTATTTGTACTTTTAGCGAACGAGCTACCTAACTTTAAAAAAATCACTAAAAATTAAATGATGCTGTAAAGACTATAATGATGTTTGTTTTTTATTGAAGGTAAATGAATGGAGAACACAACTATTATAATTTTCAATGGGCTGCATGAGATAACTCATTATCAAGGGGAGGTAACCAAGATTTGAAGACTATAAATAATTTTAAAAAATCAATGAAAATTCAGGTCTGAGCCACTTGTATCGTGATAGGGTTGAACTTCATAAACTTTATTCCCAACACACTTTTCATAATTTGTATTGTCAAAAAAATAAACAAATTTCATGAAATTTTCTTGGCATTTACTTTCTGGCAGCCAGATTAATATGCTTGGTCACATTTTGCTTTACAAAATACAAACAAAAAGTTATTTACAATTCCTGTATCCAAATTACAACTGTAACTAGCTTGCACATATTTGATTCGTTTTGTTTGGGTAATACCCTAATCTGATATTAATATAAAGCTTTTACAAGTACACACTATTAAATGCTTTTTGAAATTGCAAAGATGCTAGTCAGCCCAACAAAAGATAATTATAATGGATTAAAGGTGAAACGATTTTACTAAGCAACCCCACTGTGCATGTGCTCTGTACCTTATTTGCCATTGATCGATCTCTCCAGCAAAAAACAACATGAAAATGTTCGTGTTCACCCACAATGAAGCTGTGTTGAAGCTGTAATATGTTGCAGGGGCGTAGCATCAAGATCAGGCACTCAGGCTAGAGCCTGACCACATTTTTCGATACAATTTTTTTTTTAAAAGAATGTTACCCCCGCTCCACAAATTTGCATTAACAAAAACTGCATACTTCTGCTTCTCGGTCTAACTTAGAAACATGATTTATAAGCATCGACCATGACTACCCAATGCTTGATAGGGAAGATTATACAACATAAACTGATAAAGCATCTACAGTTTACCAAAGCTAAGAATTATAAAAAATAAAAATAATAAAAAGTTTGGGCATAAATCGTTGAGTTAGTTATGAAAATTATGTGTTTGCTTCGTCATATCTGCAGCATGGCGCAGTAGAAGAAAAAAACCACTTTGAAATTCTTATAAAATATGGAGTTATAAATAAGTTTTAGATATTTGGAATTATGTGTTTAAAACCCAAGTTCAAGAGCTGTTTGACTAAATGAAAACAAAGGTTTATTGTCTTTAATGATTATTGCCTTTCTTCTTCTTGTTGCAGAATCACACACACACACAAGCCCTGCAGGTTTATTTTAAAACTTGAAATAAAACCCAATAAATCTACTGGGTTGTCTTCCTCTTACACACCGCTGGCACTCGAAACAATAAATCACAGCAACTCGTTCCATATCTGAGAATTTATTTTCAATTTCCATGAGACACTGTCACAAATGTTCTTCTATAGATAAACTTTTAAACATTATTTTGGAACTAGCTTGCCCCCCACCTCCTTCCCCTAATTGCTATTTTTGTTGCTATTAATTAGAAAGTGTAAAGTTATAAATAATCATGCCACTCTCTTTTTCTTTGTTTTGTTTAAATTACACCCTCGTATATCACTACTTGAGGTATATATGTTCATGATTGTTTAAGATATATGTTAACTAGATTTCTTCAGCTCAAAAACAATGAAACTGCAACAAGGGATAAAAAAAATCTATAAATTGACAAACATCTGGAAAAAATCTATTCACAAACACAACACTTGGTAAAACAGAATAAAAAAAGTACATTATATATTCACTTTCAATCACAATCTGATCTCCCCCTCACACTCGCCCAACCAACAAAGCCACATTCTTTTAAACTTGTGACCAAACCAACATCTAGTCTGTTACACTGCTGCTCTACCTGTTGTCTTGTTTGATTTAGTTGTAATCTGGTCAGGACAGGAATGGATAAGAGTGAAAAAAAGAAGGGGAAAACGCCACTTCACTCAAATTGGTTTTGGGATGAAAAGTGGAGAATTGCACAACGGTTTTACACAAACCTAAAACAAATGCAGCCAATGCCACATATATGTGCATGTAGTGTTATATCAGCTTTTGCACTTTAAAAACAAAACAATTCAGATCATTAAAGTTTTATACCAATAGGAATCACACTAATCATGTCCAACAAAAACTTTCCCTTGCTTCACTTCATGATCAGTCTGTCAAGATCAATTTGCATACAAACAAATGTGTTGCATAATCAGACTACCTCAAACTCACTGTAAAACAAATAAATTGGCCTAGGGGTAAAAATGTAAGGGGGCAGTAGGTGAGTATCACTCATCGCATAAATTCCATATAACACGGTCTTTCCATGTGGAATTAACAAAAGGCAACAGTTGAAAAAGTAGAAAAAGATGAAAGAAACAATAAATAACAGTAGAACTAGTAGCAATGACATAATAAGCATGCTGCTGGGGGAAAATCTCATGCATGTGAAAATAAATTCTGGGTTCCTATTGCTAATTGAAATAGCTAGAATCAATAGGAGCAGATCTGTTAACATCTACACAAGCTAAAAAGTAAAAACAACTGCTTAATAAAGTGCTAAATACAACAGCCCTATATATAAGTAATTACATTACCGCTATGAAAATTTGACATTCATGCTAATTACATAATAACACAAAAAAACTTTCACTCCATGATTTAAACAATTACTTAATCAAATGAAATAATTTAATTGGGAAAAGAAAATCATGATATAAATGTGTAAACTGACTTAAAATATTACCTACACTAAAAAAAAAAGGTACTATCCACAGAGAAAGCTAATCACAACTTTAACAAAAGAGCGGTAACCGAAGACAACAGGCCCAGGAACAGGGAGACGGAGAGTGACCCAGCCCCGTTGCAGTTATTTCCTTCGCAGTGGCAGTACCACACCTTGAACCTGTAGGTGCCTGTACGCGAAATGCACTCCAAGGGCCCCGTCTCGTAGGCACACTGGCGGATTGTCCTCGTGTGGTAATCATCATCGTAGTATACTGTGGAACAAACAAACAAAAGAAAAAGACTTTTCATGACAACTGATTCTGTGTTTCACTGATTTTATTTATTTTAACGAGCACTGCTTGCTTCATGGCCTGGCAGCTTAACCCTTTCATCGCCACTGTTACCTCTTGGCACCACCCGTGTCACTAAAAGGCATTGAATGAGGGTCTGGTATCCAGTGACCTTATGTTCTTAATTTTGGGAGGTAAGAATAGGCAATGTTTTATGCATGTCACAAAGGAATCTCAAATATTGCAAACAGAATCTTTTCTTTACCCAGGCCTGTAAGTTTAATGGAAAGTTTTGGCTGAAAAATGGCTGGCGTTGAAAGGGCTAAAAAAGGAAGTCGGGGGAGGGGACAATAAATGACACCAAAAAAAAGCATGCACACACACTGAACAAAAAGTTATATCCAATAATAATGTATATATATAGTGCTTATAATATAGTGCTGTTCTGTGCCAACACCATCCTCACAGTGCTTTATGAAAGATAAAAAGCAAACGCAACAAATGAAAACTGGTAACACAAACATACATCACATACACCGCTATACAACAAGAAGTCAAGACAAAGTATAAAAAAATAAAAAAAAGGGTGGGGGTTAACACTATATAATAACAGGACAGAGTGGAGCTAGGAGCAAAGTGAAAATGCATGCAAATTTTAACAGGCTTGCATGAACTATGGAGTGAGAAAGGCCTTTTGAACGAGATATTTTTTTATACCAGATTTGAATGCAGAGAGTTTATGAAGAACAGGTGAAGAAGGAGGGAATTCCATAAATCCTATTATCAAGTATTTGTGTTTTGTATAAAAATGGAAAGCAGAGGTTTGCTTTTCATTTTTGAAACTGTTTACATAACACTTAATAATGTCTGAATAACATACCATCTAACTCTTAGCAACATAAGAAACATCAAGGTAAACAGTGCAAAATCAAAACATGAATCAAAGTTCAAACAAACAAAATCAAACATGAATTTCATTTTGCTGAGTCAAAGGTACACAACACAAGTTTATTATTTGAGTCAACTAATATGTTTCCAACACCCTGCTCCTTTCTTGTCTTCTATAGAATTATGAGAGCAAAAGCTACAAAAACTGCACACACTAACAGGAAAATGCCATAAACAGAAGGAATGCTTATACCATGACAAGGTTCATATTAACTTTACAATGATCGCAGAGGCAGTTCAGTACTTTCATTTTGAAGAACCAGTATAGCTCCAAATCTTCAAAAGTAAGTAGAACTAGAAGGTGAAAAAAATGGAGTGTGTATAGTCTACCGTATTTTACGGACTACAAGGCGCTCCTGATTATAAGGCACATCCCCCAAATTTTACACAAAATTAAGATTTTATTATTATAGTTTCCTACTATATTATCAGTCATATTATAAGGCGCAGGGGTCGAAGTCTAGGAAAAAAGTATCGCCTTATAGTCTGTCCGTAAAATACGGTAGTTGAAAAGAACTTAGGTAGAAATAGGATAAGAAGGGGTACTTAGGGGGGGAAAAATGGGTGACACTGATGCCTGGGTAATCGAAAGAAGCGAATTAATAATATATCTATCATAAAATGTCAAAGTCACATCATAAAAATCATTTAAATATTTGACTTTTTAAAGAAAATTAATGGCCAGTCAATTCTGGTTCATGAAAAAATGACTGCTTTGCCTCAATGAAGGGGGCACAACTAACTTTCAATTTGAGACTTCAGGGACTCCTTTCTTTGAAGGGGGTACAACTTTCAATTTGAGACTGCAGGGACTCCTTTCTTTGAAGGGGGCACAACTAACTTTCAATTTGAGACTGCAGGGACTCCTTTCTTTGAAGGGGGTACAACTTTCAATTTGAGACTGCAGGGACTCCTTTCTTTGAAGGGGGTACAACTTTCAATTTGAGACTGCAGGGACTCCTTTCTTTGAAGGGGGTACAACTTTCAATTTGAGACTGCAGGGACTCCTTTCTTTGAAGGGGGTACAACTTTCAATTTGAGACTGCAGGGACTCCTTTCTTTGAAGGGGGTACAACTTTCAATTTGAGACTGCAGGGACTCCTTTCTTTGAAGGGGGCACAACTAACTTTCAATTTGAGACTTCAGGGACTCCTTTCTTTGAAGGGGGCACAACTAACTTTCAATTTGAGACTGCAGGGACTCCTTTCTTTGAAGGGGGTACAACTTTCAATTTGAGACTGCAGGGACTCCTTTCTTTGAAGGGGGCACAACTAACTTTCAATTTGAGACTGCAGGGACTCCTTTCTTTGAAGGGGGTACAACTTTCAATTTGAGACTGCAGGGACTCCTTTCTTTGAAGGGGGCACAACTAACTTTCAATTTGAGACTGCAGGGACTCCATTCTTTGAAGGGGGTACAACTTTCAATTTCAGACTGCAGGGACTCCTTTCTTTGAAGGGGGCACAACTAACTTTCAATTTGAGACTGCAGGGACTCCTTTCTTTGAAGGAGGTACAACTTTCAATTTGAGACTGCAGGGACTCCTTTCTTTGAAGGGGGTACAACTTTCAATTTGAGACTGCAGGGACTCCTTTCTTTTTTTCATGAGTTTACAATTGATAGCTTAAGCTGACATCAAAATCAACTTGATACTTACTTTCTTGCTCCATTTTTCTGCATGAAGTAGCTGTATCGTTGCATTTTGTTTTGTAACGCATTGGGTCAGAATCGCAGTCTGGCCGGGCGAAGGAATTGCATTCAATACATTCCAAGGCAAAACCTGAAAGCAAACAAACAAAAAACGTGGTTTTTTTAAATTATGTTATAACAAACCAATTTATGTTATACTTATTGGCCACTGCAACTAGGGTTATTAACGCCCTTGACAGTGAGAGTGAAGCATTTGTTGGTCAGTACTGAAAAGGGCATTCACTCTTGCGAAAGGCAGCCATTTAGTGGCCTCAAATAGGGTTATTGGTGTTATTCCCTTGTTTAGTCAGTACTCAAGCATCTACCAAGGGCATTCACTCTAGCAAAACATGGCTGTTACAGTGGCCAATAGTAATTGTTGGTGTACCCTCTCCCAGGTTGAGGTACCTTTCCTCACCTTGTTAATTTTTGTTCTACTAATTATGTTATAACCAGAAACATATTACAGTGGAACCTCCCTTTATTTTATTTTATTTTTAACCTTGCTTATAGTCCCATCAAGTAGCTGGTGCATTTTTACCAGTGTTTAACTTCAAGTGCTTCGGCTGTTAGAATGATCCCTGGAGTCTTTTAGCCAGGAGAGGACAACAACAACAATTGTGGGGCAGAAACATACTGGGTATGAGACATCTTTTATAACCAGATCTATAATCAACATGTATTCAACTCAGGACTGCTTGATCACAGCAATATGTGGCACGGGCTCCTGGTTTTTCAGTCTCATGAGGTTCTGGTTGTGTTTTGAAAAATAAAAGAATGAACAGACCTGTACACTCAACCCCTAGTTTTTAAAAGTTGTTGGGGGTTTTCCATCTCAATTCCAAAATTTAAATGAAAATGTAGTATTTATGCAAATTAATATAAGAGTTTGTATTTACTCCTTAGTTTTACTACTTGTCGTACATGTGTGTGTGTACCAGGGCTCCCAATCATCCCGCAAAACAAGGGGTCCCAGGGACTCCTTCACTTACAGTATAGAGGGTCCTAGAGGCGGGATAGAGGGTCCCAGTGGCATTGCGAATGCTAAAAACAATTTTCTGGGACATTCTTTTAGAAGGTCCTTCAGAATGTTAGTACTTCATAGACCCCCAAATAGGGGTCCCTGGGAACCCTGGTGTGCGCATGCATGTATGCACACACACTCACACATACACACAGAGACACACTCATGCAAATCTACACCACGTGCACTGCAGTGCACACACACACAGAGTGACACATATCATGTGACATGTCCCGCACGCACACAAACACAAGTGAACATAATCATCATAGAGCCAGAATCACAAGGTCCTAGGCGATTGACGATTACCTTGACAGAAACCTAAGCGAAAACAACTTTTCCATATGTACTTTTGTATTAATACTATTATGGACAATAAGAATAAACAGTCTTGTCTTACTCCAGATGAGCCACCACCACTGCCCCTGCACACACACCGATTCTCTCTCATACACACACTTAACAGGGAGCATTATGCTAGCCGGATTGGTCCAGCCAGGATACTGTGAAATAAATATCTAGACTAAGAATGATCTGTATACCCTCACTTTTTTTCTATATAAAAGAACAAGTAATTATGTAGACATAGCACAACACTTAGTCGCTAGTTATTCCTTACTTAGATGGCATGACCTGGGACATTTTAAGAAATCACACACACACACACACACACACACAGAAACCCACTCTCTCCTTCTCTCTCTTTCACACACACACACACACACACAGACAGACAAACACACTCTCACCTTCTCTCTCTTTCACACACACATTCACTGAAGTAATTCACACCACAGTCAAACTACAAAATATTGTTTGTTTTACTTCAAGTGGGAGGTAATATCAAACAAAGAACATGTACACACACACACATTCACAGAAGTAATTCACACCACAGTCAAACTACAAAATATTGTGATTTACTTCAAGTGGGAGGCGGTATTGTAGTGACTGATATTAGGATTAATATCAGGGACCGGGTTGTTGGCCTGGGCCTGTATTCACATTGAGATAGCATGAGACTTAGAATCATGCTAACTTAGAAGCTCTTCCAAAAGTCCTATTAAATCCTATAGGACATTGGAAGAGCTTCTAAGTTAGCATGATGCTAAGTCTCATGCTATCTCAACGTGAATACAGGCCCTGGATAGCTCAGTGGGTAGAGCGCCCGTCTGGTGTTCGGGAGGTCTCGGGTTCGACTCCCGGTCCGGCTAACATTTGTCCCTCACAAAATTACAACATTGGTGTCAGAAGTTAATTTGGTGGCCTGGAGGGAAGGAATGGGGTTATTCCTTCAAAAAAGGAGGGGGAAGAGTGTATGATATTAGGATTAATATCAGGGACCGGGTTGTCGGCCTGGATAGCTCAGTGGGTAGAGCGCCCGTCTGGTGTTCGGGAGGTCTCGGGTTCGACTCCCGGTCCGGCTAACATTTTCCCCCCACAAAATTACAACAGTATCAAAGAACATGTACACACACACACACATTCACTGAAGTAATTCACACCACAGTCAAACTACAAAATATTTATTGTCTGTTTTACTTTAAGTGGGAGGTGGTATCAAATAACATGTACACACACACGCCCACACACAAACACATGCACACACACACAGAGTGATTCTGTGTGAGTCTAAAACATATACACACACACACACAAACATGTGCACACACACACGCATTCACAACACACACACACAGACGCATGCACAACACACAAAGACACACACACACACGCACACGCACACACACACAAAGATACACACATACAGACTCAGGCGAGTCAGGGAGAAACTACAGTCACACAACACACGCACACACATAGAAGCGGTTGAAAATCACAAGAGCGTAGCCACGGCTGCAACAACAAAAAAAGCAAACGCACACACGCACACAAAAGTCTAGGCCTAAGCCCAGGCATAACTAGCCTAGACTAGCTCACCAATGAAAACTCAGAACTCAAAAAGCTTTGATCAGCAGTGTGAAATATTATAAGCACAGCTTTCAGTTTCATATTTTTCATCCAATAATTTACCCAAATATTGAAATAATATTTACCTTCTCCGGCCAACACGACGAGGAGCAGGGCTATCGCTGCCACAAACTGATAAAAAGCCATCGTGTTCAGCGTCTTCTTCAGTGTCTAGCTCCTGTTTGTCGCCGTGCCTCAAGCAAAAGACCGCACTGTACGAACACGATCA